>JADRCH010000051.1:4219610-4317053 GCA_019843965.1 Rhynchomys soricoides | reverse complement strand
TGGGTGGATGGATGGATGGATGGGTGGGTGGGTGGGTGGATGGATGGATGGGTGGGTGGGTGGATGGATGGATGGATGGGTGGATGGATGGGTGGGTGGGTGGGTGGATGGATGGGTGGGTGGGTGGGTGGATGGATGGGTGGGTGGGTGGATGGATGGATGGGTGGGTGGGTGGGTGGGTGGATGGATGGGTAGATGAATGAATGGATGGATGGATGGGAAGATAAGTAGATGAGTGGTGAACAGATGAATGAGTAAATGGATGGCTATATGGATGAGTGGATGAGTATATGGGTATAGGTGGTTGGGCAGGCAAGGAGGATGATTGGATGGATGGATAGATGAATGGATGGTAGTAGATCAGCAGATAGAGCAATGGTGTCTCTACTGTCTGTAGGTGCTGCAACATCACAAACACTGCTTCAAACGACACACTTCTCATCTGCCACTGCAGTGGCCGGAGCTCTGACCTGAGTCTCTGACCTGTTGTCAGGAGCTTATCCCTTCTGGAGGCTGTAGGGAGAAATCTGTTCCTCTGCTACAGGCTATGGCTTCTGGATCTCCTCCTTCATCTTCAAAGTCAGCAATGCAGGTTCCTGGCCACCATCATAGCTTTCCTTTGACTGACAACAACTATCTTCCTGTTCCACTTTCAAGAACCCCATAACTACCAGGGCTCTTTAGAGATGGTATATAATAACACTGTCTCTGGAGTAGCAGCCTCAAGCCAGCCTATAGCCTTGACTCCCCTTTACCAGGCAGTGTGACACACAGAGGCATGGGTTCTGGTTTTTAAGGGAATGGATAGTTGGGTGGACATATTCTGTTTAGCAAGTGTACCCTCTAAACTCCACAGACACATGTAGGTCTGTCGTGTGAAACATGTTCACCCATCGGAAGGTCCCCAAAGTTCTCCTTTTATACATCAGTATAAGTTAAAAAAATCCATCTAAATGTCATCAACTCAAAGGCTGCAAATTGCACTGAATAGGTATAAATATAAAAATGAGCCTGTGAAATGAGAGAGTGAGCTACTAGCTTCTGAACCAACGTGGGGCCAAGTCTTGTGAAAGGAACTCCAGTAGAAAATGGAGAACAAGAAGGAAAAAATGGAAGCCCTTCTGCCAAGTGACTTTGACATCCAGCAGGGTACCCTGGTACCACAGGTTGAAAAGGCTGCTGTGGCCAGGGCTCTGCTCTCGGATGAGTATCCCAGCACTTCTCTGAGTCTGTAGAGCCTGGTTCCACGCCCTTCTGCTCTGCTCCCCTCCCTGTCTCTGCAGTCCACGCTGCTGTGTTTCTGCTGTTAACAACACTTTTTCAGGGACCTCGGTGAAGAGAACAGTATTTAGCACAAGGCACCTCAAGACCAAGTTCTCAGCACAAAGGAGATTTATTTCCCCCAGAGGGGTAAAGTCGAGAGAATAAGAGACAAAGACAGGAGATAGAGGAAGAAGGAGAAGGGGAAGGGAATGAGGGAGGGGGAAGGAATATTTGTCTCAGAGAACAAAGAGCTGCCTCCGGATAGAAAGAAGACAGATGTGGCCATAGGAAAATGGCGGTCTATAAAGTTAAAGGGGAAACCCCATGTTGGGCATGCTAATTAGGTCAGCCGAAGGGGGCTTTTGATTGCTAGACTTCAATACTCTGGACTTTGGTAGTCAGCCTCAGGAGAAGTAAGTGACCAAATAAAAGAATAAACCTTGGGGGCTAGCTTTAGGAATGTAATCTAACAGTTTCTGGCAAGGCAGAGGAATGGGGAAAAGAGCCAGGCTGCCAGAGCCATTTTGCCATGCGTGGGCCTACCAGAGTCCTTTCGTTTGGTGTCTCTCCTAGCAATGTCATCAGGATTTGCTGCAATGGACTCTCTGCTCCTCACAGTTAGCCTGGCAGACACATCTCCAAAAACACTTCAGAGCGCCTCTTGTGACATACTGTGTGACTACAGGATCCATGAAGTGAAGTGATTTGGCCTGTGATACTCTGTGACACCCTGAGTCCTCTTCTTAACTCTAACATAGCGACCCAGAAAAGTTCTGTCAAAATCTAATAGGCCCTGAGGAGGCAACACAAGCAGGGGCCTCACAGCCCAGGCAGACCACCCTGTGACTCAATAGCAGAGAATCTGGACATGCTGCTGGCTTCCTAGTGACCATATACAGGAGATTCATATATCATCTGCCAAGATGAGCCCTTTCCACCCACCATCCCTAGTGCCAGAGTAGGTGGCACTGGGAACATGGAGTTTTGCTGGACTGGGCCTTGTTTCCTAGGAAAGACATCCCTGAATTTTAAAAGAGTGCATTTTTATGGATGCTGCTTCATAGTCCAGAAACCAAGCCCAGAGAGGTTAAGTAATCTGCCAAAGACAAAACAGCACAGCACAGCAAACACATACCTGAGCCTAGATAAGAGCCCAGGTGATGGAGAACCAGAGCTGAGCCTGTTGCTACTTCCCATTTGATGAAGTCAGAGAGGATGAGTCACTTTGGAAGCACCAGCTGGTGGGCAGTGGATGCTGTCTTTGCACCTGGCAGTGTGAACCTCTTTCATGCCCTCGAGGCTCTCCCTGGTAGTCTCTGTCTGTGCCCGACTCAGTTCACTGCTTCCTCACCTGGCTGACTCCTGCTCAGCCTCATCTCAGTGCTGTACCCCTCCTCCAGGAGGTCCCATCCTGACTCCATCTAGACTTGTCAAACGGCATTGCACTGTGTCCCAGGGACAGTGTGGGCTTAAGGATATTGCTGGGAGTCATCTTCTTCCCAGAGGAATGGAGGGTGGTCAGCATGTGGAAAATTTTTGCCAGTAACCAAGGGTAAAACCCCAAGTGTGGCAGGCAGCATGTGTGGGACAGGATCTGTGGAGAGGGTAGATAGCGCCCCCTCATGTCAGATTTGTCCATGACACCCTCTCATCTATCACTGCTCACCCTGACCTAGAGCAATAGCCTGCTCCAGTGCTCAGATGTTGCCAGTGGAGGGCTTCAGGCTGGCACTGTCCTTCTGAAGCCCCAGCTGGGAGGGAACACTGACAAATGGGCTCTCCTCACAAACAAACGATTACATTTATCATTTCGCTGGGGATAATGGCTCCACACTGACGCTGACAGCTGGAGACACATTGAGGCTCCCTCCACCTGGGAGGTCCCCTCCCACTTGCAGGGACGAAGCCCATTGTCTGCCAAGGGCTACCCTCTGAGCCAGACTCACCATCCAACAGAAGAAGCACCAGTGGGCCTCCTAAGGCTCTCCCCACTGGCCTAGGGGCCCCAAGAGCAGATGTGAGGGAAGATCTTGGTAGACACTGTGGCTGGCTCTGCTCAGATCTAGTCTGTCTTGAAAGGTTGGTGGTGGGGGGATTTGGAAGTGGTGGTTCTGCTGAGCCTGCAGCCTGAGTTTCCTGACCTGCACATGGGCTAAATAATATTGCCACCACTGGCCCTGGTGTCACAAGAGAACAGAGGATTGTGAGGAGCCTGTCCAGACCAGGCCCTTGTCAGGTGAGCTTTTTGTGGATTCGGCCTGAGGATGAGGGCACTCTCCCCAGTGGAGAGTTTTGGTGTGAATTCCAGAAGCTTGGGTCAGTGCCTTAGCATGAGTGAGACCCCATGGAGACTAGTGTGGAGCCAGGTAAGGCCAGGACCCCTGCATTGGCAAGGCAGGGACTGTCATCTCAGCAGGTAGCAGGAGAGGCCATGCCACAGCAGGTCAGGCTGGATAATGCATGTAGAGGGGTGAGGACTGGTAGGAGAGATATATAGAGGTGACAGACTCCAGCTCTCAAGACAGGGAGAAGGAGAGAAACAGAGAGCCTCTCCCAGCTCCAGGATAGCTGCTCTCACCATACCTGGCTGTGGCTGCCTTTGCACAGAGAAAGCCTTGCATGCTAAAAGACCAATCTCAATTCTGCAAGATGTCTCCCACCAGGAATCTCCTTCTTGTTAGCATACACTGTCTTGATGAACCTCATTAGGAAATCTACTTCCTTCTCTGTCTTTAACTCCCTATGCTTCAGCCTCTGGCCCTAAAGCCTGAAACATCTGGTGCTTTGCAGGTATCTGTGTTCCCTAGGCGAGGAAGATGGGAGAGACGTGGGGGTGGGGAGCATGAGCAGCTAGCTGTTCTTACCCTGCCTGGAGCCGCCTACCTCAAGAATGTCGATGACCACGGTCTCCTCAGCCTGCCTCGAGCTACGCACATTCTCCAGCACCAGTGAGTAGCGCACTCCACGCAGGTCTGACTGGTACAGGTTGTAGGTGTCCACTTGGTTCCACTCCTGTACGGCCACAAACACCTGCTGCTCATCCGTGCTTATGATCTGTAGGTCCTGGGGACAGAAGAGCTGTCGGAGATGGTCGCCTGGGGGCACAGTGACACCTTTCCACTGCCCTGGAGAGCAGCTGATCAAGGAGGCTGATTAAGGTTGGGATCCTGATGAGCCATGCTCAGCTCTGTGGGCAAGTGGCTTCACCTCCATAGACCTCCGTGTCATACCTTTAAAATGGGAATGATGTTGGGAACCCTCATACCAGGTTGGGGGTTAGTCTGGGGATGTGTCCTCTTCCTCATCCCCACGGGACAATGTCTGTCTCCCTACAATGAGGAAGGGCTGCCCCAAGTACCCCCACATGATGTGAATGAGTAGCAGGTACAGCCCTGGGCTCCCCCCATCTTCCCTTCATTTGTCCAGCACCTATATATGGCACATTTGCATCAGGACCTGTTGCCAGCCTCCCCTCTGTCCTGAACTACGGAAAGGAAGAACTTGCTTTAACAGTCAGAGCGTGGTGCCCACTCAGCACCCTGCAAACAAGCTCCACTAGTCCACCATCCCATGTGCACCCAGCCCTCCGCCCCATGGAACAAAAAGTGCTGAAAGAATAGAAGCCCAGGCAATGGCTCCAGGACTCAGTTTCCCCTTGTGGACCAGGTAGCTCTGTGGGATCGGCTGAACAACTGTACAATTTAGAAAAAGAACCGACTCATGTCCAAAGCAAAGCTGGGCTAACCTTGACTCCTTGTTCTCCCTTTGTTCAGATCCATGTATACTGACTGGAGAAGCTGCAGCCGGGCCCACTAAGCCTAGGTATCAAAACATTCCCATCTCCCGGCTGAACAACCTCACTCTGTATCCTCCAAGACTTTGTCTTCTACCCTTTGAAACTCTTCAGTCCTCTGACAAGGGGCTGCCAGGCTACAGGACTAGATGCAGGGTGTGGGGTGCCCTCACACGAAGACATCTCTTCCCCTCATACCCTCTGGAGTGTGCTCACTTGGGGAAATGATTTTTATTTGTATCTCTTTGATGAGGGACCCATTGGACTCCTGAGTGTTTCACCTGGCCCTTTCCCTCTCTGCCAGACCATACCCTATGTCATGTGTCTCAAAGGCATAGTACATTTCTGGAACCCAGCACCCAGGGGGCTGAGGTAGGAAAAGTATGAGTTTGAGGCCAGCTTGGGCTATATAACAAAACCCTTAAAAACGCAGAGGTGGGGCTTTGCAAAAAAAAAAAAAAAAAAAGGGATTCAATGTGTGAAGCATCTATCACCTATCTCTACACTGGAGGACCCTACCGGAAAGGATCTGCGCCCTGTGTCTACAGACATAAACTTGGCACAGACAGGATGAACTAAGAAGGGTGTGACTCAGGAAGAAGTATGAGTAGCCCAGTCCCATATGTAGGATTAGACAGCAGGGTGATGGAAGGCTCTGGGGTGCCTGTGGGAACGTGCTGGCCAACACCCATGTACCTACCCCCAATCCCTGAGCTGTGGGCAGGAGGCAGGATGTATTGCTTTTGGCTGGGGGTCATTTTGAAGTCCACCAGGGAGGTTGTGCCCATCAGCTTGGGCCATGGTGGATAAGCAGATCCACCAGAACTGTGTGGAAAGTGAGTATCTTTCCCATGAGAAGTCTTGGCAGGGTCAAGCTTATAGGAGGAATGAGCAAAGGGAGCTTGCACGGCGGGGTGCGGTAATTCAGGAGACAGTCCTGATGGAACACCACTTACACAACCTGGTTAGATGCCTTGCACAAATGCTTCCTGTAAGCTATGAAGCAGCTTGGGGCCATCCACAGCGCCCTTCTAGAGAGACCTGGAATTAACACTTCAACATGTTTCTGTTCAGGCTCTCTCCTAAGCATGATTCACACACTCTCCACGTCTGGTTTATAGCTTGCTCTGCACACTGTGTGGGTGTCTCTTCCTCTGCCATGAATGTTATTTATAAACACCACTTTTAATGACTGCATTATACGCATTTGTGGCCTAGTCGTATTTCACTGAGCCATGTATGTCCCTGCTGCAGAGGACCAGAGGGGATGTTTCTAGACCCGAGTCCCTCCCTGCCTCTCTGCTTATTTCCTTCCCATGAATTCTGAGAAGGGAGATTGCCACATCAGAGATAGGGAATGTCTCTAGAATGCTTGTTGCATGCGGTTAGCCTGTTATTGTGAAGTTCAGACCGGTTCCCTCCCCAGCAGGCTGCTAATGCCCCTTCCTGTGGGCCAGTACTGGGAAAAGTCATACAGAAACCTTGCTGACTAGTGCAGCAAAGCCTTTACACTTTCATAAAACTCCATTTATGTTCCTCACTCTTTTTGCTTTAAGAGAAGCAAGCAAAACCACTCCTTAACTCCATTGTTAACAGATGCATAAAACCTTCATGTGTGGTTGGCACACATGGCCCAGAAAGATCTGCAGAAGGAAAATACTAGTTTGTTAATATTTCTTATCAGTGGACTCAGGAGTCTTTAAGAGACAGGCTCCTGCCTGTGAGAGGAGCCCAGCGTGGGCAAGCAAGTATGGAGGACCTACAAAGTCACCAGGGGTGGGGGCTCCTGCTGGGTCATTATTCTACTGTCCCAGGACATAGTGCATGCCTTCAGGGCCCAAGATGGGTGTGTGAATTCCAGCATCAAACTGAATGTAAGGTAGAGGGAATGGGGGAGAGGGGAAGAAGAGTGGACCTCCATATGGTGGTCTCAGAAGCGGCACAAGAAAACTTCATTAATTTCTCATTGGTAGATCGTAAACACATGACTGCATGCAGAGGAAGATGGCTTCCCTGTGAAGCTGAGCAGCAGCTAGACTGTAAGTTCAGCTAAACTAAGATAAAGGGCAGAATGAATCCTGAGATCTGTCCTAGAATTTCTCGATCCTTACCTTGAGATGAAGAGATGGAACATGGAGGAAGGGATGGGCAGGCAGGTAGAAGTAATGTGTGTGTGAGTCACATCACTTTTATGTTTGTGCACATGCTTATATGCAAATCAAAACTCGTAAGTTATAATCATAAATTATGTATAAATTATAGCATAATATACATATATAGAAAAGGTTTTAGAACATTTTAATAAGCATGGTGGCAGAAATTTCTCATGGACCTCCATACAAAATCCCAATAAAATATTCCATAGTTATTTTTAATTATTTTTATGTGTCTGCATGTCTATATGAATGTATGCCATGTGCATGGGTCCCAATAGAGGCCAGAAAAAGGCATCAGATCCTCCAGAACTAGAGTTATTGGAGGTTGTAAGATACCCAATATAGCTGCTGGGAATCAAACACTGGTCCTTTGCAAAAGTAACGGGTGCTCTTACCTGCTGAGCCATCTTTCCAGCCCCGGCACAGATTTTTACATGAAGTTCATGAAGCATTCCCATGAGCGTCAACCTTCCTCCTATTTTGTCTGTGCTTTGGCTACTCTGTTTCCCAGCCTTCTGGTAAGAAATTTGCAGATCATCTAAGCAGGGAATCCCTCATTTATGACAAGTGGCATCTCTTGTGTTGCTTTCTAGCTTTATCACTTGGTCAAAATGCACATTTGCATGTGTCTTTGTGTTTTCCACACTTGGGACTGGCCAACCTTTGAGATATTCACATTCATGCATTTCATGATTTGGGAGTTGGTAGGAAGCCAGTGTTTCTTAAATCAATCTCTGCTCCTTGCTCTCCTATTCGTTTAGGATTCTCAGTATGTATGTGCTAATTTGAAAATGGTGTCAAAGGTCATAATATTTGGCTACTCCTATTATCTTGTCCTCAAGTTCTCTGATTCTTTCTCTGCCTGCCCAGATCTACTTCTGAGTCCTCCTGGTGGATGTCCCTTGCTTATTATTTTTTCATTTCTTTCTAATTACTATGCCAGGGTTTCTTTTTATGGCACCCTTAACATTTCCTGTCTCTTTACAGACATTTCTTTTGTTCATAGTGTCCTCCTGCACTTCTCTGAGCACCTTGAGACAATTCTATTGAAGTTGTCCCAGCAGGTCGACCAGATGGATTTCTGAGGCATGCTTTCAGTTCTGAACAGATCATGTTCTTCTGTCTCTCTGTGATTGTTGCCTTGTGTTGCCTGTTGCCTTG
Organism: Rhynchomys soricoides; assembly: GCA_019843965.1. Lineage (NCBI taxonomy): Eukaryota > Metazoa > Chordata > Mammalia > Rodentia > Muridae > Rhynchomys > Rhynchomys soricoides. The sequence goes on along the minus strand of JADRCH010000051.1, from coordinate 4,308,680 downwards.
TGATCTTTGATGACTAAAACTGGAAATCATGTGTGCATGTGCGTGTGTTCTAAAATTTTTTAAGGTCTTACTCTTCAGCTTATGCTAGCCTCAAATTCATGATCCCCCTTTCCTAAGCCCCCCAATTGTTAGGATAATAGGCATGTCCCATCATGTCCACCTAAAACTGGATGTTTGAGTGTATCATACAGTAACTGCAAATTCAACTGTCTGTTTCCTGTGAGACTGCCTTGTTGCTTTTGCCTCTGATAACTAAAGGCTTTGTCTACACTGAGCACCAGACTAACATGTGTGAGGTATGGTGACATTGGGCCACTTTCCCATACATTTAGATATGCTGGTCCTTTAAAACCTGTCTCCCAAAGAAGAAGAGAGACAAAGAAAAGGCAGGTGGATGTGCTCTAACCCTGCTTCAGCTTGACTATTGATGTCAGAGCACAGGCCTGTGTCTGGAGGGAAAGGTCTAAAGTACCCACCCTGGCCACATGCTAGCTGCTCCAGGAAAGCACACACATTTGCCTGCTGTGAGGCAAGGGCAGGCGTGGATACTGTTCCTGGGTCAAAAGCTAAAACTGTCGAAACTGACCTTCTGTACCATTGGATGCCTGGATGCTGGAGCCTTATAAAAGACCTCAGAGTAGCCATGAGCCTACTCTGCAGTGTGGCTGTTGCCAAGGGGGAGCAGGGAGAAGGCCCTGGAGCTTGAACCCAGCCATCCTCTCCAACACCACTTTCCTCTATTCTTTGTGATATGACTTTTGATTTACTTTAAATCAATTTATTTCAAACACAGGATGTTTTTTTTTCTTTCAAGTAAATTTGCCATTGCCTTACCCCTGTGAGAGCTTTTTATGTAATTTGTGGTTCTGTAGATTCTTTGCATGAACATTTTTCTCTGCTAGGGAACTGCGGGACTTTTAAAACAGTCATTACAAGTCAACGATTCAAACCAAGGATTCTGACTCGTCCTAACAGCTGTCTACCCTTCTAAGCATCTAGGAGTGGGCAGATCAAAATGGCAGAAAAGCACTGTTTACCCCCTTAGACATGGGGAAGAGAAGGCATGGTACACACAGAACCAGGCCACACTGTGCTGAGCCTGACCTAACTCCATGGGATGGCATTCTGCTGGAGGTCAACTAAAATGCTAAGTGTGTGTTCAGTCCATTTCCTGAAACTCTCACCAGTGAACCCCCACAGTGTAGGGGGTGGACACCCACATATCTGGACAATGGCTGTGTTGAGCAGGGTGCTGACTCCTCTGCATGAAGTCCTGCAGCCAGTCACTTACTGTGGGATCATGTAACCTTTTATTAAAGCTGCTAGACATACACGGTCATGCTAAGCAGGGTGCTAGGGAACTCTACTCCTGAGTTAGCCACACCAAAGTCACTTTGGCATGTGACCAGGATGGGGCGGGAATGGGGGAAAGGGATCTGAGCTAGAAGACCCTTTTATGGTGAGGCAGCCACTTCCATTTTTTTTTTTTTTTGACATTATTCAGGTAACTTTTAAAAAGCAAAAAAGGAAGGGACGGTTTGTTGGAAGGAAGCAGGCAAGAGTTGCAAATTCTCCATAAAACAACACAATCTGATTAGGAAATGCAGTTAGCGGGCCTATGGGCTGCTGATGGGACACTTTTCAACACTTGGCTGAGCTGGGTGAGCAGGATGGAACAGGCCACAGGCCCCTGGTAGAGGGCTTGGGTGCTGGGAGGCCCCAAAGAGTTATGTTCAAGGTCACAGAAACCATGACTTGTGGACATGACTTGTTAGAACCTGCTTCTCCACATAAGGACCAGGGTTGTAACCCTGACAGGTCCAGCAAAGCTCCTCACCTCCAAAACACTTGCCTTTGCTGAAAGGAAACTATTAGCTTCGAATTCACTTACTCAGCCAAGCAGCTAATTTAGAGAGCTCATTACTTTTTGTCCCATCCTCTCTGTTTCTGAAGAGATGTTGGAGAAAGGCCTAATTGACTTTTCCCTTTGGTTTTCTGAGGTACTGGGCCCATAGCTCACATACAAGAATGTTAAGATATATAGCCTCTGGTCAAAGAGGTCCTGAGAGGCTGTCTCTCTGCCACTCCACACTGCCATCCTTGGCTGTGCCCTCTGCCCCAGGTCCTTTGCACATGCTCTGCCTTCTAACCTAACTGCTTTCTCTTTGCTCTTCCCAAAGATACTTTAATTATAATGGGCAGGCAGGGGCTGTGAAAGTGTGACCACATCCATTCTTAGTTCCGGTCTCAGTTGACCTTGCGATCTCAAAACCAGTGAATAAGGTCTCACAGTCTGCATCTGGCATAGGATGTGAGAAGGGCCACCTCACCTTGGGCAGGGCATATTTGGGCAGCTTCATCAAGACAAAGTTACTGCGTCGATAGGAGACATAGTATTTGGTTCGGTTTGTTGATGTCACCTAGGAGAGAAACACAGTGTTAAGTGACAGACCCTCCAATCAAACTCCACTTTCAGTTTGAAAGCCAGCTTGGCCAGTGGCTGTGCCATTTGCTTATAGCCATGGTGGTTCCTCTTGACTGGCAGCTTTGCTAGATTCACTAACCTAGGAGATGGTGAGGCCCACCTTATGTTGTGTCTATGAGAGCATCTTCAGAAAGGATTAACAGATCAGAGAAGATCTACCCTAAATTGGAACAGAAGCAGGTAGCAAGCCAGCTAGCACAGGTATCTCTCTCTGAATCATAGCTGCCAAGGGTAAGCTACTTGGCTTTGCTGGGCCCTCCTCACCAGGGTAGATGGCAATATCCCAAACCGTGAGCAAAGTAACTCTTCCTTCCAATTGTCTCTGGCAGGTTCTCTGTCATAGTCACAAGAAATCTAACATGTCTTGTTCTGCCTGCCTGAAATTGCAGGCTCTTTGGTCAAAATCTCCCATAGAGTGCCCCAGCTCTAGGGACTTCCCATGTCCTTCCAACAACTAGAACCTGCCTTTCACCCCACCTCTCAGCATCCTATCTCCTTGTAGCCCAGTCATGGGACAAGGTGGAGAAAATTCCATTTCCTAAAATGCTCTGAGAGAGAGCACTTCAGTGAGCCCCTGGGTGGAGGTATAGGCAGGCTGAAAATAAGTATTTCCAAAAGTGACCATCTAGCCTTCTAGGCATGGGAACCAAAATAAGTCGAATTTCCCAGGGACCATCTACATGGCCAGCACCACCCTTGGCACTCCACCAGGGTAGCGGCTCTGACTGCAAAGCAAACAGCCCCAGGAGTTTGGCCATTTGCACCAAACAGATCAGGAAACAGGGGCCCAGAGATTACACATTATCTCCTGCATTGAAGAGGAGGCTGGAGAGAGGCCTTTGCTCCCTTGGGTGGTCAAGGTTGAGATCACGAGAGATGGAAAAGACTTAATAGTGGTGACTTCTCAGAGACGGCTCACGGTTCTCAGTGTGTGCACAGGGTGTGAAGCCTCATGAATCTCCATGAGATGGGTGTCTCTGTATATGCACATGCATGTATGTATGTCTGTATGTGCATGGTGTATGTGGGTGTGTGTAAAGATCTGTATGAGAGTGTAAATGTGGGCATGTACGTGTGTGGGTGTGTATGTGTGAGCATCTGTATGATGTATTGTATAAGCATGTGTTTGTGTGTGAACATATGTAAGTGCACTGTGTATGTGTGCACAAGATACATTTATGAGGTTTCCATGTGGGTATACGTGGGTGTGAGCATGAGTCAGGTGAGAGTCCCAGTGTATGCAGGTTTCCATGTGTGGGACTATCTGGTGTAGAGCTGGCTTGTAGGCACACCAAGTTCTAGCTCTGAGAAAGTCTCCTGAGAGCATAGCAGCTTTCTGAGCTCAGTTTCTCTGGAAATGGGCTGGTATTCTCAGAAGCCCATGGAGCACTCCCAGGGGACTGTCCTTCCACTACTGCAATGGTGACAAGGCTCCACTAGATGACCCATCTGTGAAGGAAGGGAATCTTTGGTCTGGAGGTGTCCAGGCCTCAGTAGAACAGCTGTGACCTGGACACATAGAGGTTCTAGGAACTTGGAGAAAGGGCCCCAGTGGTGGGAAAGCCTGCTACCCTCCCCCCCTCAGCAGCAGCTATCACTGGAGACAGCAGACCTCTAACAGGTGAGGGATGCTGTGCCTGACACAGTGTCCAGAAGAAGCTGATGGGCTCATTCCCAAAGCCCGTCTGGTAGATGAGCTCAGGATCAGAAGCAGAGCCAGGCTTCACCTGTTCTCATTTCCTGGGGAAGCCACTTGCGTGCCTCGGTTGGAGGTCTAGTGTGCAAAGGCATGGCTGCCCTGATTGTGAAGGCAGTGGGACCTTCCATGAAGCATGGTTGCTTGATTTTCTCTCCAGAAACAGAAACCACTTCAGAACAGAAATGGGAACAGGTAGCTACCAACAGAGACAGGTATAGGGACCCATAGGTACAAATGTAGAGCAGAGGACTTGGTGGGTGTGGTCAGTGATACAGTGAGGTCAGTGGGTCCCGGGGCTTTCTGCCAAGTTGAGAGAGGGGCCAGTACTATTGTGATGGCCCATGCTTAGGAAGGAGTGCCATAGAGACTGGGCAGGGAAGAAGGATGGGAACCTGAAGGACCCTCTGGTGACAGGATACTGGGCTGCTCTTTGGAATTCTCTTGCAGGAGGCTCTGAGCTTGTCTTCCAAGGTTCTACAGGGCAGAGCAGGGACCAGCAGTGGGATCCAAGGAAATGGCCTGTTTCTGTAGATGAACTTGGAGATAGTGATGGTCAGTTATCAACTTGCTGGGATTTAGAATCATCATGGGAACCAGTCCCTGGGCTTGTCTGTGAAAGATTATCTGGGTTTATTGAGGTGGGAAAACCACCCTAAATGAAGGCAGTATGTTCCATAGGCTGGAGTCAGGGACTGAATAAGGAGGACAAAGTGGAACTCCTCTCGGCTTGCCTGCCGCCATGGCTGACAAGGAAGTAGCCTTTGACGACGTGATGGTAGAACGTGTACAAGGAGTACAAAATACAGAAGAAGAACACCCCTTTTATGATTTGGTGATGACCCATGCCCTGGAGTGGCCCAGATTAGCTGTCCAGTGGCTTCCAGATGTGACCAGGCCCGAAGGGAAAGATTTCAGCATTCGTCGGCTTGTCCTGGGAACACACACAGTGGATAAACACAATCGCCTGGTGATAGCCAGTGTCCAGCTCCCTAATGATGATGCTCAGTTTGATGCACCCCATCATGACAGTGAAAAAGGAGAATTTTGGAGGTTTTGGTTCTATCAGTAGGAAAATCAAAATAGAAATCAAGATCAACCACGAAGGAGAAGTGAACAGGGCCTGGCACGTGCCTCAGAACCCTTGCATCACTGCCACAAAGACTCCATCCAGTGATGTTTTTGTTTTTGACTACATAAAGCACCCTTCTAAACCCGACCCTTCTGGAGAATGCAACCCAGATTTGCAACTCCATGGACATCAGAAGGAAGGTTATAGGCTTTCTTGGAATCCAAATCTCAGCAGGCACTTACTTAGTGCTTCAGATGACCATACCATCTGCCTGTGGGACATCAGTGCAGTTCCAAAAGAAGGAAAAGTGGTGGATGCAAAGACCATCTTTACAGGGCATACAGCAATAGTGGAGGACATTTCCTGGCATCTGCTCCACGAGTCTCTGTTTGGGTCAGTTGCTGATGATCTAAACTTATGATTTGGGATACTCATTCAAACAATACTTCCAAGCCAAGCCACTCGGTTAATGCTCACACAGCTGAAGTGAATTGTTTATTTTTCAATCCTCATAGTGAATTCGTTCTTGCTACAGGATCAGCTGACAAGACCGTTGCCTTGTGGGATCTGAGAAATCTGAAACTCAAGTTGCATTCCTTTGAAATCAAATAAAGATGAACTATTCTAAGTTCAATGGTTACCTCACAATGAGACTATCTTAGCTTCCAGTGGTACTGATCATAGGCTGAATGTCTGAGATCTAAGTGAAATTGGAGAAGAACAGTCCCCAGAAGATGCAGAGGATGGCCCACCAGAGTTATTGTTTATTCATGGTGGTCACACTGCCAAGATATCTGACTTCTCCTGGAATCCCAATGAACCTTGGGAGATTTGTTCTGTATCAGAAGACAGTTTCATGCAAGTGTGGCAGATGGCAGAGAACATTTACAATGATGAAGATCCTGAAGGAAGTGTGGATTCAGAAGGGTAAGGGTCCTAGACATGTCTGCACGTGTGATTTTAGACTCTCCTTGTTTTCCTCTGAACCTTGAGATGTTTAACATTGGTTTGAGACACAGACTTTATTCAGCTACTCAACTACAATAGGTGCCACCAACAATGCTATTAGCCCAAACCACAGGTGTTTTCTAAATCTTAACAGGGGGACTTAATTCAGCAAAGCCTCGTTGGTGGCTCCAATTGTGGCTGGATAGCTGAACAAAGTCTGTTTTTTTTGTTGTGTGTGGTTTTTCCTTCCTTCCTTCCTTCCTTCCTTCCTTCCTTCCTTTCTTCTTTCTTTTTCTTTTTTTCTTTTAACTTGGGACCACCAAGTTGTAAAGATGCATGTTTTTACCTGGCAGCTGCACCACTGGTGAACTGTCAAGTTGAGAAAGAGTGAATTGCTAACTTGTATTTAAGATTAAATTAGCCCTTGATGAAAGTCGCTGTTTTGGGTTAGTCCCCGGCCACTGTAGTCTGATGCCATCTACATTTTGGTTGACCTGTCCCACCATCAGGCCTGTTCCCCTCTGTGACTAACTGTGTAAGTCCTTATAATGGAAAAAATTGCATATATATATAAAGTAAGTTGAGTACCAGCATCCACTCTTTGCTTTCCTATAGAGAGGACTCTCCTTAAGAGTCCTTTGCACTCTTAACTATGTGCTACTAAACAGCTGCCTCTTGCTCCCTCTGCCATACCTTCCCTGATGTACGGACCGTATTGCTGGGGTTGTAAAGCAGACAAAACCATTCACCCTTAGGGTGTGCTTGTCAGGTACTTTGGCACAGCAATAAGAAAAAACAAACAAGACAATGTACTTTGCTCTGTATAGAGGGCTAGCAAATCTAGCAGGGACCAGGCTTCTTCCCACTCTAGAAATGGCCAAGAAGCTTCCCAGCAGTGTTCACTAGCATTTCTCAATTGGCCTGAGATACATACATACATACATACATACATATATACATGCATACATACATACATACATACATACACACTGAGGGCACCATAGCTGTGTCCTGGTCACAGTGGTTCAATAACCAGAACATCCAGGATAAAACCCAAATCATGAAATGAACCATGTGAAATGTATATGCTTGGATTTGTGGGTCCCAGATGGTGGGCAGGAACGCGGTGGGCAGAGAAAATCAGGAACAACCTTGATACAAGGTTCTGGTGCCTGGGCACCTCTGTAGATGTTCCAGCCACCATAAAGATGCAGAGACTCTGAGCCCTGCTAAGTGGCATTGGAAAGTGACGTGCACTGTCCCCTCCCTGTACCTTGAGCACTCACCTTCAGAAAGATGTACTCATCCTGCACAGTCAGGGACCCTCGGTCGATGGAGCCAGAGAAGGGTGCTGCTGTGTGTGGCTGGGCTGAGCAGTTGTGGATCAGACACGTGTAGTACTGGTAGTCTGCAGGGACAAGAGCAGCCAGGAGATACAGGTCCTGCTGAGACTCAGGAGCATCGAGGACTTCTGGGCTCCTACCCCTTGGTAACACCAGCATCTTGGCTTGGTCTGGAGTTTCATATTTTAAAGAGCCTCACCCTCCATGATGCCAGCCCAGAGGGGACAGGCACCATTCAGAATCTCTTTAGCTCCTGGGGAGAAATTGCTGGTGTGTTGGAGAACCATTATCCAAAGGAAGGGACAACCAGACAGCTCAGGAATCTCCCTAGGCCCTAGGCAGACCAAGCCCCACCCTCTCCCAGACCTGGGCACCTTTCTGGGCAGGAGTAGGTGTCTCTAACCTAGAGTAGGTTAGAGACCTACTCTAGGAGTAGGTCTCTAACTCAAAGCCCAAACCCCCATCTTTCCTCACAAGCTCCAGTACATCAAACTGAACTAGGGTTCTGCCGGGAAGCTGCTGTCGCCGACCTGAGAGGTGTTTCCAGGGCTGGTGGGAAGAGCCAGACTACAGACATTCCACTCATTCAAGCCCTGATTCGGTCACTCACTGGCTCAGTTATTTTCTTAGCCACTTACTGACTCACTCATCTGCTCACCCACCCACCCATTCATCCACTCATTCAATTATCCATCCACTCATTCAATTATCCATCCATTCATTCATCCACCCACTCATATGCTCACTAATTCACTCATTAACTCAGTCACTCATTCATTCACTCATCCACTCACTCACTCACTCGCTTACTCACTCATTTACTTGTTACTTATTCATTCATTCATTCACTCACCTACTCTCACTCATTCATTTACTTGTTACTCATTCATTAACTCACTCTCACTCCTCAGGACCTTCCTCGGGCAGTTTCCTCATGAATAATTCAGGAACAGGAGTGAGAGACTGCGGTGGAGGACTGGCTCTTGGGAGCAGTGAGAACTGTTGCAGTGGAGACAGGCAGATACACAATGAGGTCACGCTGGTATGGTATGGTGAGCATCATTCTGTCCACTACACAGGCAGGATGCCTGCACAAAGGTGTACTCAGGGGGCCTGGCTCCATGTAACACTTCTGCTAGGAGACTGAGAACTAGTCAGCACTCAACCTCAAGAAGCTCTCAGGCCAGGGGAAATGCACGGAATGTTAGGGTGCTGTGGAGTCCTAAGAGTGGCTGGCTGAGGTGGTCGGGGGTGATGGGGAAAAGCCCACAATAGATAAACAGGGAGTCCCAGCCAGGTAACAGGAGTGTGGTGATCTTGGAAGTGTCTCCTAGAGGATAACAGGGACAATAGGTTAGGAGATGGGACCTCAGGACTTTGAGTGATCTGCTGCCAAGCTCTGCAGACTGTGCTAGGAAGGCTCTAGGCTGGGGGCTGGTGAGTTGGGGTGTGAGGTCTTCAGAAGCTGGGCAGGGCCCCACTCATGAGCCAAGTTGGTCCAGGGCTTCTTGATGCAGAGTTTAGCCTGCTGCACACAAACTCTGCTTCCTCCAAAATGGAGGCTACCTGAGAGGACCTAAACAGCCCTGATGCAGGACTCAGCCTATCTTTTCTCCTAGGGTATGGAATGTCCTGAGTCTCAGCCAGCCATGCTGTCATGTGAAGCCTGCTGGGCATCACCTCTGTATATCCTTGCGGGATGTGTATCCTAAGACTTGGCAACCCTATGCCCCCCTCTCCGAGCTTTGCTCCCTGCTTACCAAAGCAGCAGCTGTGGTAACATTTGGTCCCACCCTTTGAGGTATGGAGCCCTGGCTGAGAACTCGGAAATGGTACATTTCCTCACCTGGCAGAAGCTGCCTACACAGAGAACTAACCTGTGAGGATCCATTGTTGGCCCCATGGATCAACCCACTTAAGAAGAATCCAATTTTCCTGCCCAGGACCCCCAGGGCTCCACCTGGCTGGTACCTGTGGACTGCAGAGGACTGCCAGGACAATGACCTCTGTCACTTTCCCAACACGAGACCTGCTCAGTGTGAAGGCCCCAAAGTTACTGGCTGGTAAAACCCAGCCCTGCCTGTGGAAAGGGAGCCACAGAGATCCAGAACCGGCTCAGCCTTCAGCCAGGCTGGGTGGGGCCATGCAGTAGGAGAGACTCAGTGCTCAGGAGCTGGAACAAATTGCCCTTTTAATAGACTTCCCACAGAGCAGGGCTCCTCCACTTCAATTCATCCCCAGCAGGAAACAAGTGTGCTTTGAATTAAGGCACATCAGAACCCAGTGAGGTCAGTGCACAGGGCTGACCACTGAGGATACACCAGTGAACAAGAGCCGAGCTGAGTGGCACCACTGGGCAAGGAAGCTCAGGGACACCCGTGACTGCACGCCACAAGCTTACCTCCACTGAGGTCCTGAGCTTCCATGTGGACTAAGTTGGGGTCATCATCCACCCCAGAGACAGCCCTGAAAAAGAAGAGGTTGAAGATGATATCAGTGAATGGGTGGCTAAAACCTCTCCCTGGGCTTCCACTCACCACATGGCTTCTCTGGCTATGGGGCTATTCTTGTTTTGTGAGTCCAGAAGATATAGCCCTCCTCACTAGACCTTCAAGGTCCAACCTGGAGCCTTGATGTAGCTGGATAAATCTGGCTCAAGCTTGGGGAAGCTGGCACCCACTTGTTCATAGCACTGTTTATAAGATTCACTTGTTTCTTGGGGTCTCAAGCCCCAGCTGAGACACAGGCTGGGACTGCTGGCCCGAGTCTGCACAGAGGGAAAATCAGAGGTGCATAGAAATAATCCTATGGGCACACACCCCTGACAGGCTCACTGGGATTCCAACTAGAATCTGGATCTGAGTGGCTGCCCTCTCCACCTGGCAGATGACTAGTCAAGTCGCCCACCACAGGATGCAGGGAAAAATCCCTTCCAAGTTTGTCCCTAGCTTCTGTGTCGGCAGAGGCTCTGTGGGAGCAGTTTTCTCCCGTATCACCTTACTTCTGTGTCGGCAGAGGCTCTGTGGGAGCAGTTTTCTCCCGTATCACCCTACAAACATCCCAGACTCCCCTAAGCCATGGTTAAGCCTTGCATCTCACAGGCCAGGGGTTATGTGACTTGCCCAAGGACACGGGTGCTGGCTAGAGTGTCCTGAAGCTCCCACCAGGTCTGCCTGACCCAGAATTCATGCTCCTCTCAGAGCTCCCCTGCTGGTGAGGTCTGTGTCCTGGAACCCTATTGAGAAGCCTGTGCTATGCCTCCAGAAGACAGCCACAGGACATCCAGAGAAGTACTTCAGCATCTCCAGGAGCCAGTGGGACCTACTCTGCCAGCACCATCCCCAGCTTTGGAGATAGGGATAGATGAGGCATGGACTGAGAGCTAAGGAAACTCAGGCTGGGACCTTTCCCAGCTGGCACACTCCCTCTTCCAATCTTCCAGATGTGCTCGTTTATATAGGAGAGACAGGGAAAAGAGCTAAGAAGGAAGGGAGGCAGATGGGGAAGGAGGAGGGGAAGGAGAGAGAGGAAAAGAGAGAAAGAGAAGGAGGAGGAGGAAGAAGAGGAGGAGGAAGAAGAGGAGGAGGAGGAGGAAAGAGAGAATATGCACCTGAACAGGAAGCTCCCTTCTTGGTGCAGAGGCCACAGGGACCTGAGTAATGGCTACACACACTGGCAGGTCCTGGAAGCAGGGGCATTCTAGGTGCTCTGGAAGTCTTTTAAGGCTCATCCACCTGTTTACTCATTCATTCATTCATCTGCACCTCATTCACTCATTCACCCATTCATTTGCTTACTCATAACAAGGCACCAGCCAGTGTCTGCTTTTGTGGTTTTACTCCGAGGCTGCTGACCGCTAAGGGGAGGTGACAGCCCAGAATAGATGCCTTGTTGTACCCCCCAGGATCTCCTTAATGAGCCAGTGTGTTGTGTAGCTTCAACACTGCTAATGAGCCAGGCCTGAGATAGAGCAGAGGTCCTGGTGCTTTCTGCTTCAGATCCAAGGACAAAGCTGTCAAAACAGCATTATCTATGGCTCACAACAGGGGCCATCCCTTGTCTGTCATCACATTCCAGAAAGGATCTGACCAGCTGTGCTGCCAAGCATTCTATGATTCTCCCACATAACAGGCTCAGCCCCAAGCCACAGGAGAAGCTTGTGGGCAGAGCCAGTCTGATTGGTCCAAGATAATAGCAGCTTCAACTTAGTCCCAGGGCTAGCTTCTCTCTAGCTAGAGTATCCATGAGCCATGGGACCCCCTTAGCCTGGCTTGGGACAGGTGACAATGCTACAGTCTTCCTGAGGTCTTCATGTCTGTAGAGCTGGAGAAATCCCACTTCCTGACCCTAGCCCCCACTTCCGGAGAGTGACTCAAAGGGCAGTTTCTGCTTCCCACAGAGGACATCAGTGATGGGCCTGTGACTGACAGCAGCCATCTTGTTTCAGGAAGAGTACTCTGGTGGGTTGCTACAGAGGAATAATCATCACTTCCTCCCAGGAGCAGAGAGCACAGGTGTCAGGAGCCAGTGTTCAAAACCAACACAGGAACTGGATCCTTGCAAGCACAACATGGAATTACAAGAAGATGGGATGGGAAGGAGGTATTTTTACCGTGCATCCTCATTGGAGACAGGATAGTGGCCTGGCTGGAAGGCTAGTACAAGGTTTTATGTCCATTTACACTAAGACAGAAAGGACATGAAAGTACATGTCTGTGTGTGCATGTGTGTGCATGCAACAGAAAGCCCATGAAGGTAGGAGCATATCTGGAAAGGAAATCATGCTCATAGACAGGTATGGTGTGGGTTCTGAGCCAGCTGCCCTGGTTTCCTGCCCCCCTTCTACTGCCTGGGACCCTAGGCAGATACCTGTCCTCGATGGTCTTGTTCAAACAGTTGGCATGTGTTCCCTGGGCCCTGAGCTACCTGACTGGGGTGGTGGGGCTAATGCTGTCCAAGTCCCTGAGGAGCTCCCAAAAGTTCATACAAATTGGGAGCCAGCACCCCCTGGCCTTTGTCTGGGACCTGAGGCCCATTCCACCTTCATTTACCCTCTCATCCGCTTCATTCCTCAGAGGCTGCTGGGTCTTTGGCTCCTAGCAGAACTGAACATTGTGATACTGTGGGAAAAAGGAGTGAGACCCAGGGAACTGGTGGGGCAGGAAAGTAGGCCTAAGCAGGCAGGGCCTGGGCATTCCTGGAGCAAGGGAGGCTGCACACAGGGCACCTCTCAGGAGCAGATGGGAGCTGAGTTGGCAGGGAGATGGGAGAAGGGCAACCAGGAACATTGAGCTACCTTGAGCTGTACTGCGCCAGGGTCCCTGTGTTTCCCAGTAGATAGATACAGAGGACAAGGTGTGGCCTGAGCGACACAAAGCCACACAGCCTGGCCATGAGGGATGCTGAACCCTGGACACCTCCAGGAGCACACAGAGGACCCTAGAGATCCCATGCAGTGAGGTGGGGAATAAAGGCTCCCATGGAAAGGACTCTCACCAGAACACGTGGTCCTTGGTCACCCGTTCCTGCAGAAGTGTCCACTTCTTCCCCAGGTCAGATGACACATACAGCTGCAGGGGAGACAAAAGAGAGAGAGAGAGAGAGAGAGAGAGAGAGAGAGAGAGAGAGAGAGAGAGAGAGAGAGAGTGCTTTGGCAGGGAGGTCTGAGTTACAGTGATCTGATACAGGATTCCCCCAAGGGAAGTCACTCTTGTCCTACAGGCACATTGGAGCGGCAGGCTGACCAGCAAGGGCTGAAGTCAAAGAGAGGGCTCCATGTGGAGATCTTCTCACCCTGGCAGCCTGGAGATGGGCAAACAACCAAATCCAGAGGGTCACCAGGGGTGGGTTCCCTCTCCTGGTCCAGCCTAGGGTGGAGCATGCAGTCTGGCAGATTCACATGGGACCCTGCCTCTTCTTTTCCTCCTCCAGCCCGTCTCAGGACTTCCCTGAGTCTGACTCCTTCTGTGGGACACTTCTGCACAGGACTCTGGTGACCTCATTGGACAGGGAGTGCTGCTCTTTGTCCTCAGCTGCAGGTGGTTAAGGAAAAGTCTATTGGCTGAGGGTAACAACAAGTAGCCAGTGTGGGCTGTGGCTTCATCTCTCAGGCAGGGCCAGGGACAAGTTTTGAGTAGAGTGGTCTTGGCTTCCTGCTGGGCATGCCCTCCATCTGCTATGATGGCAATAGAGGCAGACTGACTTCTCTCCAGACAGTTGGGATTTGCAGCTGGCCAGCCTCAGAGCCCAGCTGTAGAGCAGATAACCCAGGCATGCATTTGCGACATGACAGACACAGTGAATCCCAACACCCACCCCCTCATTTTCCTATGTCCCTGCATTCTCATGGCTCTCATGCCGACCTTCACATACTGAGACAGCAGACATGGATGTGGTGAGGCTACCACCACTGTCCCCAAGGCATCTTGCCTTCACTTGCTTTCACTTGCATTATTTCATGGTTTTATAGGTGTCACCTCCAGTGCTGGCTTACTATGACAACCATGCCCTTCCTCTCTCTTTCTGGAGATATGTGGGCATTGGAGACCCCTGTGGTCCCACAGCATTCTTTACATTGAAGTCTGTCTTCATTGGAACTAGGTTCAGAGCCGTGTGACATTGTTACTTGCAGCTGACTTCAGAGGGTGAACAGGAAGGAAATTCCTGCCTATGGCTTTGCCTCTGCTCTCTGTACCTGTATATCATTTAGTTTCTTTACTCACCAAACATCATCCTTGGCAGTGACAGTCTGAAGGGGGAGCCTGTGACTCCAGCAGATGTGGCTTCTGCCAGAGCCCTTCATCCACAGACGAGTGACCATTTGTGTGTTCTGGGTTCTTCTAAGCCTCAGTTTCCCATGTTAAAAGCTAGGACTCCACATTCCTCCCTTAAAGGGGTGTGGTGGGATATCTCAATCACCACACAAGGTACCAGGCATCTGGGTAATGTACAGTGGAAGCTCCTTAGCTCGGAACAGTGCACAGAGAACTGGCCCTGGATGTGGAGCCCCCAGCTTTAGGCTAACCTCCTTCCTCCCCATTTCCAATCTCTGTGTACCCTTGGCTGCCTGGGGCACTCACCCACCTGACTCACCATCTGTACCATTCCTGAATGGATCCTTGTCTACGGTATACCAGTGAGTTTTCTGAATGAATGAGCACATTTGGCCGTGGGCAAGGGCAAATGAAAGGGCAGGAGAGTAAGTATTTCTGGCTTGGTGGGCTGAGTGGTCTCTATGGGAATCCTCACCTCTGCCCACTGAGTAGAAGCTGAGAGAGTTGAGAGTCTCAGCTAGACACATAAGCATGGCTGGATGTCCCTCCCTCCCCCAAAGCCTAACAGGTAGCTGGATGTTACGTGTGGACGGACACCTTCTCCGGATCACACAATCAGAAAGCATCATCTTTCATTTGTAAAAGAGCTTTATGCAAAGAAGTTTCCCTCTTTTGAATGACTGCCAGACAGGCAAGGTACTCCTGTGCTCTGTGAAGTCCCTGGACTTGTGCCTGGCATGATCCAAGGCTCAATAACTATCAAGGCACGTTGCTCAGCTTGGCTGTGATCTGTATAAAACACTGTCTCACTGAAAGCCATACAGAAACACACACTCAAACCTACACAGACATACACACTCATACACCTACGGACTCTCACACTCATGCACATACATGATCACAGACACGACCATTAGAAGAACAATTTTTCTACTTTTACAAGATGAAGGAACTAAGGTTCAGAGAGGTAATACATTACTAAGCATAGCACAGCATTTGCACATAGCAGCAATTCCCACCTCATAGACCTAAGTTCATAGTACTATGCCAGCGGTAAAACAGTGTCACCAGGAGAATGGCTGGCCATCTCTGTCCCTATCTCTGGGTCATCTGGATGATGGAGGCAAGCCCTTTTCCATCTCATGAATCAGTTTATATATCTGCAAATTGGTAGAGCATTGCTCCCACCCACAGCCAGTCAAGAAGAAAAACATTTTGGGGTCTAGTGACAACATTTCTGCATTAATGGGGGCACTATCATTGTTATCCCCACCAGTGCTGGTGTTTATGATGCCCATCCCAGAGTGTTATGGAGCCTTTACAATTCATTCTCATGGGGAGTGGTGATTATTACTATCTGTCATTAACTGATGCAGAAATAGAACACTTCTGCTTAATAAAAGATAAACATAGAAATTAAACAAGAACCAACATCAGAGGGACACGCTAGTAGCTAAAATCTACATAGAGGTAGCCTGTGGCAGGGTGGTAGATCAGCTCCAGAGGGTATGTCTCAGGAGATTGGTGGAATGTACTTTAAGGCATTGCTTCCCTGAGAAAGGGTAAGGTGAGAAAGTGCAGCCAAGGCAAGGAGAAAGTGACATCAAAGGGACGGTGCATCTTAGGAGTGCATATCAGTGACCTTCATATGAGACCAGAAGGTCAGCAGCTTTGCTCTGAGCTCTGGTGGCATCACTATTGAAGGTGCTCAGATTTCATTTTCCCTTGCTCAGAATGTCTTGTTGCCTTCATAGGTGAAACACTAATGCCTGCCACTGTGCTGACTCTCTTGCAGCTAGACCATTGGGTCAGAATAGGAATGTGTTCACAGGGTCTAGAAAGACAAATTGAGATAAGGTCTTGGAGTGCAGAGGGAAATGTACATTCTGCTTTTTATACAGGTGCTGGGGATCTGAACTCAGGTCCTCATGCTTGTGCAAAAAGCTCTTTGCAGACTGAGCTATCTCTCCAGTCCCAAAAGAGTTTCTTGACTGGAAGAGAGGGGAAGTAGGAAAGAAAGCAAAACAAAGTAAATCTAACCTTATCTTAGAAATAAGTACCCCAGCCAGAAAGCAGATACACAGTTCAAGCCCAGGGAGATAAGGCTGTGGGTGATGAGACAGTATTCCCAAGAGAGCTGGGTAGAAAGGGCAAACCAGTCCCAGGAGCCATAGGACTTTGCTAAGTCTTGAGAGGAACACATATTGGGTATCACCCAAGAAGCCTGGTCAGATTACAATAAGGTACCTCAGATTGTGTCCCAAATCATGACATAGTGAGAAAGGAACAGAGGGAGGCAGGATACTCCCAAGTAAGCCAGAGCCTTTGTCAGAGCAAGGGTAGGCATCTGGGAAGAGGAAGGAGAGGTTGGGGAGTGACAGAGCAGGGGAAGAGTCTGGTTCTGAGTGAACAGCTCAGTCCTGCTCATAGGCTGTTTGTGCCCTACCTGGGGGCTCTGGACCTGGTGTGTGCCTCTGTCTAGTCAAAATTGAAGCAGGTCAAGTTTCTGTTTGGTTCCACCTATGTGGTGAAACCAGCATACTTTCCAGATGAGAGCCACATGGAATCCTGGACCTTGGTAACCAGGAACCACACCCAGAACATTCCAGAAAAGCCTGGCATAGTCCCAGCTACCTAAGGACCTAGGACCAATGCCCACTGCACTCCTCTGAGCCAGAGTGCTTCACAGTGTGTGCCTCTCAGCAGTGTCCAGATGTCTAGCTAACAGCAAGTCTGTAGATTTGTAGAGTCAGAGCTATTCTGATTCTACTTCAGACACAGCTTCTTGGGCATCTAAGCATTGACTGACCACCAAGCCCCCACAAAACTCAAGCTGGCCATCACTTACTAATTTCCCCAAATCCCTCGTTCCTTTTATAACAGCAATTAAACCTTTTCCCCTCTCCTTTCTTTCCTTGTCATCACAGAAAAGAGCCAAGGAAAATAACCAAGGTTTCAGCTCCATTAATTTTTCAGGGCACCATAAATTAAGGAGCAATTTCAACACAGTCAATTTCTTCAAGAAAATAACTCGCCGTAGCTGTGCTTTGGTCTAATTACATGGAAGGCTAAGTACTGCTATTAATACCCATAAGGGTGTGCAGCCCTGAGGCAAAGAGATAGGAACAGACAGGCAGCCATAGGCCAGGGACACTAGACAATATGTGTTAGACCTTGGCAAGAAGGCTGGGCTCTGGGGAAAGCTGGCCTTGGCCATCACCAAGGGTTCCACTTGGGGTTCTCTTACCTGGCTGATCCCTGTTAGTAAGAATTTGTCATTGATCCATATGTTCATTCATTTAACCAACTTTTATCATCCATCCGTCCATTTATTTACTCACCATCTACCTCCTGCCTACATATCCATCCACCATCCTACTTACCCAGGCATCTTTCCACTATCCCACATTCCTATGTACTCATCTGTTTGCCTATCTGGCCCCACCCCTGAAACTAATCAATCTAATACATATTAATAATGAATAATAATTAATCTAATATATATTTTTTCTACAAGTCTATCCAAATCTATTCATCCATAATCTACCTATGGCAGTTTAAATAGGCATGACCCCCAAATACTCATGTGTTTGAATGCTTGGCCACAGAGAATGGCCTTGCTGGAATTGGTGTGGCCTTGTTGGAGGAACTGTGCCTCCATGGAGGTGGGCTTTGAGGTTTACTATGCTCAAACTATGCACATGGTATGGCACACAGCCTCTTTCTGTTACCTGAAAATCAAGATGTAGAACTCTGGGCTCCCCCATCACCATGTCTGCTGTACACTGCTATGCTTCCCTCCTTTATGATAATAAAATGAACCTCTGAACTCTAAGCCAGTCCCCATTAAATGTTTTCCTTAATAAGAGTTGCCTTGATCATGGTGTCTCTTTACAGCAATAAAACCCAAACTAAGACACTACTCATCTATCTAAAATCTACTCATCCATCCATTTTTCCATCTGTCCATCTATCTATCCTTCCCTATATTCATATGTAATCTATCCAATCATCCACCCATCCATCCATCCATCCATCATCCACCCATCCATCCATCCATCCTTGCCTATGTCCATCTATCTACTAAGCATATATTTTCAGAGAACACTTGATACTATAATGGTAAAATATAAATCCAACATGGCTACCTTCCCAGAACTCAGCCCTAGTGTGTGTGTGTGCTGCAGATTGTGATCAAATACCATCAGAAACACACAACTGAATATTAGCACCAGGGAAAGGGCAGAGGAACGGGAGGAACATGGAAGGTGGGTCCATGCTTGTTGTACTTGAGATCTGATAGCATGGACACATGCTGGCCCTCACACCTGTCCCTCTCCCAGAGCTGATGAACAGTAGTTTCCAGTGGTTGCTGTCCAGGCCTTTGGGAGGGTTCATATATGTATATCACAGACAGAAGTACACCAAGCACATTCATGTTTGCATGCTGTGGGCATTCTAAGGATGGGCAGAGACTTAACCATGAAGATGCAGTAATGCCACTTTAACCCAAAGCACACAGCAACCACCAGGACTGGGAAAGGGGGACCATTTCTACCCAGAGACTCAGGGACATTCAACTTTAGCCCGGAGATACTAATTTTACAGTTCTGGCCTCTGGGTCTGTGACAAGACACATTTTTGTCATTTAAACTCTTAAATCTGTAGTCACTGCCCATCATGGCTACAGAAAACCAAACAGAGCTCCTCCATCTGAGCATGTTCTAGCCTAAGGCAGAGGGCAAGGACTCAGCATTATCTAAGACCCCCTTACCCAGCTCATAGGCCTCTGTGCATCAAGGGCAGCTCACTCGATAGCCACAGTATGGCAGATACTGCATGTCTGTCACCAGGGCCAGAGACTCCTTCTGGGACCTTTCCTTGCCTGTTATGGCACCGTTAGTCATTGTAAAACACACCATTGGTAGGAGACTCCCCATGCTGATGCACAGCCACGTGTGTGTGTCAATGAGGGCAATATTGAGGTTCATGCTTCCCAGCTCCAGCAAGGCTCTTCCTCATCAGTAGGGGGTTCAGAGTCTCCTGACAGGAAAGCTGCTTCTGTCCTGATGTTCATCTGATTGGGTCATGTGACCTCACAGCCCATGCCCTCTTACCTTGCTGTCCTTGGTGTAGGCAAGAACTTTGTCCTCCTCCTTCGGGTGGAAGAGGAGTGTCTCCACAAGGAAGGGGACAGGATACTTCTGGAACGTGGTGCCCTCATCAGTGCTGAGGAAGAGGCTCTGTTCCCGGTCACCGAGGGATGAGCTCACCAGGATGATCTGAAACACAGAATGTGAGACTGAAATCATGGTCACTGTTAGGAGGTGTGTGTTCCACCATTGCCTCTCCCCATCCTACCCCCAACTCCTGAAGGTCCTCTGCAGGTGCTATAGCAGAGCTGAGGCTTGACCTGGGATCCTGAAGTTCAAGGTCTTTACTATAAAGAAGAATAGGTTCAGGGGAGAGCTGAGACGGGTGTGGGTATCACTCAGGACATCTGAATGAGGATTATATAGTACAGGTGATGTGCAGGATGCAGGTGATGGGAGTGGAGATGCCTGTCTGCTGAAGAGAATGCCGTTAGGTGGGTAGTAGCCTAGATTTCAAAGGGGGATGAGGGCTGAGAGGGACGGAAGGACTACTGCAAGGTCACCGCAACCAGCTCACTAGTGTCCCCTGAAAAGATGTACCCACATACTAAGCCCCCGGGAGGATGAGAGTTGAGAATATATCATGTCCTAAGACCTCCATGGTGCAAGCTGTGGGTTTAGGGCTGCTCTTTGCCTTTAAAAGTTCATTTTAGCGGCAGCATTTGTCTCCATTTTGAGCACAAACATGGGGGTGGGGTGACTGTACTGAGGTGGGCCCATAAACAAGACCACCTGGCCAGCAAAATGACTTATTTCTAAAGGCAGAGAAGGTGTCATTGGAGAGATTCACTAAAGTCAACTGGACCCTCTGAATAAATGATGTGTTAAATCACAGCAGGAAAAACAGGCCAGTAATTTATGAGACACACCAGACCCAGGAAAGGTTGCAACATCCTGACCTGGACACTGTGAAGAAGAGGTTGCCTGGTTTGGAGAGAGACAAGAGAAAGGGCCAGAGGGGGAATGAACGGAAATTGGCAGCTGGCAGGGGTGGGGGTGGGGTATGTCTAGAATGTGCCAGAGACCTGGGATGGGGAAGGCTCCAAGGAGTCTATGGGGGTGACTTTAGCTGAGACCCCTAGCAGTGGGGATATGTAACCTCAAGTAGCCACTTCCTGTAGCCAGACAGAACCTCCAGCAGAGGGCTAAGAATACCAACCCACCCATGAAACTTTCAACTCAAAATTCATCCCGTCCACAAGAAGTGCAGGGACAAAGATGGAGCAGAGACTGGGGAATGGCCAAACAATAACTGGCCCAACTTGAAATCCATCCCATGGGCAAGCAGCAATCCCTAACACTACTAATGATACTTTGTTATGCTTACAGACTGGAGCCTAGCATACCTGTCCTCTGAGAGGCTCCACACAGCTGCTGACCAAAAGAGATGCGAAGACGCACAGCCAAACATTGGATGGAGCTTGGTAAGTCTTTTATGGAAGAGTTGAGGGAAGGACTGAGGGACCCAAAGGGTCTCCACAACAAGACCAACAGAGTCAACTAAAATGGCCCTCTCAAAGACTGAACCACCAACCAAAGAGCATAGAAGTGTCAGACCTAGGACTCCCCCACATATATGTAGCAGATGTGCAGCTTGATCTTCATGTGGGTCCCCCAATAACTAGAGTGGGAGATGTCCCTAAAGCTGTTGCCTCTCTGTGGGAATCCATTCCCCTAATTGGGCTGCCTTGTCTGGCTGTGGTGGAAGAGGATGCACCTAGCCCTGCAGAGACTTGATGCGCCAGGGTTGAGGGATACCTAGGGGAGCCTACACCCTCTCAGAGGAGACAGGGAGAAGGGATGGAGGGAGGGGTTGTGTGAGGGAAAGATAGGGAGGAGCAGGGCAGCAAGCAGATGTGAAGTGAATAAATAAATAAATTAGTGGGGAAAATAAAGAAGAGGTCACCTCAGCATGAGAACATGAGCCACAGAATCAACCAAGGGCTCAAGGGGGCTCACAGAGACTCAAGTGACAATCACAAACCCTGTACGGGTCTGAGCTAGGGTTTCTGCATATACCTTATGGTTGCATAGTTGGTGTTCTTATGGGACTCCTAACAGTGGGAGTCCTGGTATCTCTGCCTCTCTTGCCTAGGCTTGAGACCCTTTTCCTTTTAACGGGTCACCTTTGCAGCCTTGATAAAAGGGTTTATGCCTAGTCTTATTATAAATTGCTATACCATGTTCAATTAATGTCCCTGTTATTTTAGTTTAGTTTAGTTTTTTAGAGAAACAGAAGAGGTGTGGATCTAGGGGAGAGAGGAGGTGGTAGGGGGACTGAGAGGAGGGAAAACTGAGGTTGGGATATATGGAAAGAATTATTAAAATTAAAAACAAAAAATAAGTCACCTGACACTGTGATGGTGACCTGTCACCTGACTCATGTTTCCATCAAGGGACATGAAACAGAGCCCAACTGCTCCAAGGGCTTCAGCTTAACTCAGTTCCCAGGTTGATATGATGTCTTAGTCAGGGTTTCTATTGCTGTAATGAGACACCATGACCAAGAAGCAAGTTGGGGAGGAAAGGGTTTATTCAGCTTACACTTCCACATTGCTGTTCATCATGGGAAGTCAGGACAGGAACTCAATCAGGGATGAAACCTAAAGGCAGGAGCTGATGCAGAGACCATGGAGGGGTGCTGCTTACAACTTTGTTTCCTCTTGCTTGCTCAGTATGCCTTCTTGTAGAACCCAGGGCCACCAGCCCAGGGGTGGCACCACCCACAATGGGCTGGGCCCTCCCCCACTGACCACTAATTTAGAAAATGCCTTACAGCTGGATCTCATGGAGGCATTTCCACAACTGAGGCCCCTTTCTCTGTGATGACTCTAGCATGTGTCATGTTGACACAAAAACCAGCCAGTACATATGGCCTGCTCTGACTGCCGTGCCCTTTTCTTCCCACCTGTTTACCCATATGCACCCGACATCCATTCATCCTCCTATTCTTCTCTGTATCTGGTCCTGCCCTGCATCTTACAGGCTCCTTGGTTCTGCACCTCATTCCTGCAGTTTGATTGGCCTGGAAGCTCAGCTCAACTCTGACCTTGTGGCTGACCTGGCAGTGGACCTCATCTTGTTTCCATAGACTTTTTTTTCCCACTTGCCTTCAGTCTCTTGAACTCTGCTGCAGCCTCTTGGTCCTCTGTATCCATGCATTGTTTTAGTGAGGGTTTCTACTGCTGTGATAAACACTGTGGCCAAAGGCAGTTGGAGAGGAAAGGGTTTATTTTAGCTTACAACTTGAAGGTCATGCTCCATCATCAAAGGAAGTCAGAGCAGGAACTCAGAAAAGGCGGAACCCAAAGGTAGGAACTGAAGCAGAGGCCATGGAGGAGTGCGGTTCACTAGCTTGCTCAGCCTGCTTTCTTATAGTACCCAGGACCACCTGCACAGGGTTGGTACCATGCACAGTGAGCTGAGCTTTCCCTTACCAACCATTACCAACCTGTGAAGAAAATTCCTCACAGGCCAGACTTGTAGTAGGCTTTTTCTTAATTGTGGTTATCTCTTCTCAAGTTGACAAAAAAGCAGGACCCCTATGTATAAAGGTAGGTAGGTAGATACATAGAGAAAAGGACGTGCATGCACATGTACACACACACACACACACACACACACACACACACCCCTGTGTGCTATGTAACTGTTATCTGAGAGCTAATATTAGTAATTAAGATTGTAATAAAGAACAAGTATTCACCTTGGGCAGCTATCAAGGGGATCAGGACTAGTGGGCAATCTACAACAGATTGAGGTAGCTTGTGACTTAACTAACTACTAGTCAATACATTCGGAGATTGTAGAAAGACAGACATATGACCATCTGTCTTCCTGATAAAGCACACTCACAACAGGGACACTAAATGGGAACATGGTCATTGGTGACAGGTGCAGGACCTCATGAGGAGGACATCATAGATTTAGGGTAAGCTCAGCAGAAGTGTCCTGATAAGAGGGGACAAGGGCACAGAGATGGTAGCACTAGCTGCTGGACACATGGTGCTAGAAAAAGCAGAGGAAATGATCCCCTGGGTCTGTAGGAGTGGAATTCAGGATGCCCCTTGGGTGCCCAGCCTCACCCCGAGAGAGCGGCCCATACTCAGCCCCTGTGATACCCATGGTTAGCTGTGGCAGGAGCTCTGCCCAGGGTGAAGGAGGAGCCATTTGGCTTATGTTTCAACAACACAAATTTAATTCTGCTGGAGGCAGATTCCCAAGAGGCTCACAGGAGTGGATCATTGGGCGACTCTGTTAGCTTGGTCTTGGGGGGACTGCCACATCCCTCTTTTCTATGTGCATACCATACCCTGTCATGGAGCATCTGAGGTGACAGCAAGCCCACAGGCTGGATGAAAGCCCCCAGATCCTATGAAATCAGCAGATGAATTTCCCATGGCTGGGATGGTCTGTGGCTCCATACTGTGTTCTGCCTCATCAAAGCTTCCCAAGGAGAAGTCACCCTGGTACCCATCTTTGTGGTGGCCAAGGACCCTCAGAGAACCCTGCAGGTGGCATTGGGAGGCCACCTGACCCGTGATCTTTTAAACTTCCTTTATGCTGCCAAATCCCCCTAACACCAGCTCCTTTGGGCTGCTTGGGACTCTGCTCTATATCACAGAATAGTCAAGAAAGTTAGCTGAGACATTGATACCACACTGTGGGTCACAGGAGGGTTTCAGGGGAGAAAAGAGGAGTTGTAGAATTCCTCACAAGCCAGACCTTAGGGTCAGTGGGCCAAGTCAGCTGGGAAAGTGACCCCACCACACAGTATGCAGACATCGGGGACCAGAGCCATTTGGTTCTCTCTCATTGAAGTCTGTTATGGCAGGGATGGCAGAGTGAGGACTGGCTCTCTGTCATGACCTCTCCAGTCCCCTTCTACTGTCTACTCCCTGATGGGAAGCTGGGACCACTGGCATCAGAACCCAGAAACCCTCCCAGCTGTTCATAGTTGCAGAAAACAGTCCACCCACACAGGCCGTGCCTTGGGCCCTTCTGAGTCTGGCCTCCCTGCCTCCCACTTGTGCTGACCTCTGGTGCAGTCATGGCAGTGCAAAGACCCATGGATTGATTCCTGCAGGTGTCTCTCCTGGGAGGCTCTGCTGCTGAGTTTCCTATATCAGCCTGTGATCTAGCAAATACCACTGCAATGCCATTTGCTAGAAGATTCCAGAGGGAGGCACTGTCTTCAGGACACTGGTGCCTGTGCCCTGGCTGGTGGGTGACCCTTAGGCCCCTCTGCTGTGGCTTGCTCTGCTGTCTTCTTTGTAGTGGGATTGTATCCTGCCTTCCCAAGGGCGAAGCAGCTTAGTAGTGATGGAATTCTGCACTAGTACAGGCCTCTCCTCCCTGCTATTTACTTAATCATTCAGTTATATCACGGGGGATCATGAATATTTATTTTTTACTTTGCATTGTAATTCATAAACTGTTTTGCTCAGAGAATCCAGCTGTAGCTCTCAGGAACTTTTGGCTAACCCTTGTCCTTCCTTAGAAAACCCAAACTATGTGTCCATACCTTACAAGAAGAAAAAAGACACAAGCCACCCAGAAATCCTGGGTTTGGCTCACCCACCCATTTGACATCCCTTTCTCCACCCCAGGCCCAAAATGCACACCTGGTTTGGCCAATCCTGTGCCCAGAACCCACATGCTTCTCATTAAGGATCTTTCCCATGATGCATTTGACATTGCAACTGCTTGTTATGGGCCTCCTGGTTGAACTTCATGCTCTGAGCAACTCTTATTTTGTACCTCTGGTGACCATGGGCGCAGGGATGGGTGGGCTTGGCAATTGGTCCATCCTGGGTGCATAGGGAATAGAATGTATGCGTGAATGAGGAGATGTTGGCCCCACCTCCACCTGGACTCCTATGTGATCCTGTTTGTTTTTCTCTTTGGGAGAACATTCTCATGAATATTCAAGTAGCCTAGAGGCCAACAGCTAGAGAGTCTCATTCACTACTTCCTCCTCACTGCACCCAGCAGCACACATTAGTGAAGGCTCATTCATACATTTATTTATTCTTCTATGGCTGTTGAACCATGAGCAGGAAGGGGGCCTTCTCTGAGGAGGGGCACACATTCAAGCTATGCCTTGAATGGGTAGGATTTGATTGGCAAACAAGGGTAGTGATGAGATAGACAGGGTTTCCAAGAGAAGGGTCTCTGGCCCAGCTCCCCTCGACACCCCAGGCTCCTGTATCAGCCACCTCAACTCTGTGTTTCTGTAGTAGACTGAGACAGTAGGCACCTTCCCTTTCTGGGTGTGTGCTGCTCACAGACACACTGGAGGATGGAGATAGCCCAACTCAGCTACTGGTGACTGAGACACTGGCCTTGAGCTTCCACCACGATTCAAGACCACATATCAAACCGAAATAGCTCTCTTCAAATGTTCTAAGTACAAACTCCCAGACAACAAAGCCCTACCTGCAGAGGGCCCCACACCAGTCAACCTGTGGGTGGGGTCAGGGCCTTCCTCCTATATCTGCTTATCAAACAGCTTCCTGTCCACAGAGGCCCTCTCTCTAGGGGCTGCCTCTTCCAGGAGACCCTCCCTGGTACAGAGTCAGTGCAGCTCCTTGACCCTCACTCAGAATGGCCTGCAACACAAGCCTTGTGGCTGTTTATGCTTTCTAGGGAAGCCTCCTCACAGCCTGGCAAAGCTGGGTCTATCTGCTATAGCCATATCCCAGCCTAGACAACTCCAACTAACACTGAGTTGGTGCTGTGACTTCATTACTGATTAAGAGCTCTGGACTCAGGCCACCATACCCTGAGGTGTGGCCTCTGCCTAGGTGACCCTGAAGTGAATGCCAAGAACCCAGCAAGCTCATGGAGGTTTATTTTCAGCCTTATGCCTGGGAGAATGAGCCAGGAAAGAAGAAAGTGCTGACAAGGATGAGAGTCCTGGGGCAAAAAGCAAATCAATTAGCAGCTTGTGGGTGGAGGCGGGCAGATTGCACTTCCAAATTGGAAGGCAGACTCTATTTCCAACCGGGTATTTTTACTACTTACTATTCTGGGGGAGACATATGGTACCTGAGCTAGGTCTTGGGGGCCTGTGAGGCTGGGCTTCCTGAAATCAGAGGCAACATGTTCAAACATGCTGTGGAACTATCTGACACATTCATTTGACTGATGGCTGGGCCTGAGCCCTAGGAAAGGTTAGTAAGCTACAGGACCAAGCATAGGGTCAGAGCTATGAGACAGGGAATGGTCTACGGAACACTCACACATACCTACAAGGAAGTGTGATTGTCTTCATTTCTCCAAGGGGATGTTGAGGCCAGAGAGGCCAAGGGCCTGGTGTATGGTGCTCACTTGGCTTCACCAACTTTTTTCCCTTCACGTTCCCCTGCACCACCCAACTAAGGCCAATGCCAATACTAATGCCGATGCCAAGGGCACAATTATACCTGGAAAGCAACTAGCAAGCACCAAGGGTCTTGATACAGCAGAAGATTCTACAAAGGCCTTTCTCCCTATCCCAATGGCCAGAAATGGCTTCCAGAAGTCTACAAGCCATCAGAACACTGGAGATGGATTTCTGACTGCATGAAGTTCCCTGGATCTCTCTCTACCTTGGTCACTGTCCATGCCCACATGTCCTGAACACCTAGTGCAGCAAATCCCTCCTCCAAGGTACCTCTGTTCTCAAGGCCCACAGAGACAGAGAGAGGACCTCTATTTACTGGCGCACAGACCATGAGTGTCCCAGCTGCCCCATTACAGCAGACAGATAGCTTCATTGGAAGGTCAGTGCAGCGACACACAAAGGGCTTGGGGGCAGCTCCTGGCAGGGGTGGGGCACCCTGGGTGGGACCTGCGCTCCATTCTTGTTCCCTTGGCCATTTCAGGAATCCTGACTGCTTTGAGGTCTACATGTCTTCTTTTGGCCTCCATATTTAGTCTGGTCTCCTTCCTGTGCGATGTGGTCCGTGGGATACTAGTTTGAACCTCCTAGTCTGATGTACCCCTGTGACCACTTCCCTCCGAGGCTTCTTGTGGCTTCCCTGCCCACCAAGTGCTGGATGTTCCACTTCCCAACACGAAGCTTTCAGCCCATCTCTTCTAAAAAGTAATGCTAACTCCCAGCCTGCCCCTGTGACACACATCAGACTTCAACCACTTACTTGGGGCTTACAGAAAACAAAAGAAAGTAAATGTCATCTTTGTTTGCCAGAGCTCTAGCAGCCCCTTGGACCTTCCTTTCTGTCTCTCCATTATGTATATATGTGTGAATTTGTGTGTCACACACACTCCTGTATTGGGGGGTTCTGCCAGCCTAAGCTTCAAGACTAGTATCACCTGTTTGCTAAGCTCTCCACCCCCACATGTTCCTGGCCAGCCAGATAGACCCAGCTGGGAATTCAGGAAGCTTGGTTTTGACTGCTGGAGAGGCAGACAGTGGAGGCAAACATAGAGACACCGCCCCCAGATCTGAAATTAGAACCTGCCTGAGCCTCATCTGGACCTGAGTGAGTCATGAGGAATGAGAATTCTCCAGCCTAGTGCCTTTTCTTATTCCCCAAGACTTGCAGATGGGGGCCTGGCACCCTCCAGTGGGATCTCCGGAGTGGCAGGAGTGGTCATCTGTTTGGCCATCTCTGAGACACAGTGTGCCTGAGATGCAGCCTTAGGTATACCAGAGGATGGAGCCTGTAGGAGCCAAGTGGGTTAGCTAAATGAGACTCAGACAAAAGCAGCACACAGGAGAGGGTGGATGGGTGCTAACAATGCCTTGCAGTTGTGGTTCAGTGGCTTGGGTAGGCAATGAGTGACATGGGCCACACATACTCTGACCTGCTGGCATGGGCAGATATAGATGGTGGTGTCATTCACAGAACTGTAGACATGAGGCAGGATGACTGGTTTGGGAAGATGATGGGGGATCAGTCTGAGCCACAAAGGTATCTATGTCATACCCCGTAGAGAAAGAGATCCTCAGGGTAAGGATGATAGGAAGCTGGTCTGGAGGTAGGCATCTATAGACTACATGCCCACACACGGGGCTGGGATCCAGATGTGCCTCAGCTTACTCCAGGGAAGGTCATTTGAAATGTGCTCTCTTGACTGTTTTGGAATGAGTGTGACATGGAAAAGAACTGGCCTGGATGCCACCCCATCCTCTTACCATCATGACATACTGGAGCTGACTAAGAGCAGGGTCACTGGTCTTCCTTAGATTCTTTGGGCTGGCCCAGGGCCTAATAGTGTCCCCAGCATCCTTCCCAGGACCAGCACAGGGTAAGAAGACAACTGGGTTTTCAACCTTCTTACCCTCTGCCCTATGACCTTCGTTCCAGCCCGTGACAGTCATCCTAACATGCGACCATCACCTCAGCCGATCTAGGCCTTAACTCTAGCTGTCCTATCTACCATGTACCAAGCCTCTTGGTTCCTAATATTAAAGTCCTTTCCCATGATTGCTGTAGTTTCTGATGATGAAAAGATCTAAGAACTATACTAGCAGTCAAAGGCCAGAGTTTATTTAGTCCATTCCCTTCTTGCTTGCTGAACAATGCACACTTCACCCAGACTTTTCCCTGTAGAATTTGTCTTTGGTTCTGATGTCTCCGACTTCTCATCTTTGACCTACAAGATCCAGGACTTGGCTGCCTCACCACAATCAGCTCCTCCAGTGGCGTGAGCTTGCTGTGAGCTAGAGAACTCATTCCTGCATCAAGGTGACAAGATGGAAATATGTGTTGGGACAGGATGCAGATGACACCTGTTCACAGCATGATTCCCAAGAGCTTTGAGCTCCCATTGTGCAGAATACGTCAGAACAGGATCAGAGCGCCCTCACCCGCCAGCTGGGAGCTGCTGTACTTGCTTAGAAATTTACCAGGTGCGCTGTAAGAGCAGAATGCTCAGATCAGAAAAACACTTGGTGCACAAACCTGATGACCTGAATTCGATCCCTGGGACCACAGTGGAAGAAAAGAACCAACCAAGTTGTCCTGGAACCTCTACATGTGCACGGTGGCATACATGTGCCTATCCCATCATCCCAGTAAAAAACAAACAAATTCATCAGGAGCCAGCAGACTACAGCAAGACTGTCTATCTAGGAGCAGGCACAGAGTTGTTCTTGGCAGGGCACCTCAACTCTCCTTATTTGATATAATAGTTACTTTTCTATTGCTATAATCAACACCATAACCAAGGCAACTTGGAGAAGAAAAAGTTTATGGTTCCAGAGGGTTAGAGTCCATGATGGCAGAGTCTTTGGCTGCAGGAGCAGGAAGTGGAAGGCTCATGTGAACCACAAAGCAGAGAGAATGAGCCAGAAATGCCACGAGTCATTAAACCCCCAAACCCACTCCACTGGCACTTCCTTCAACAAGCTCAAACCTCCTAAGCCTTCTCAAACAGTGTCATCAACAGAGGACAAAGTATTCGAATGCCTGAGACTGTGTGGAGGTGGGGTGGGTTAGGGTACGGGGTGGAATCTCATTGAAGCCAGCAAACCTGGAGAGGGGAGGGGTTACTTCAGAGCTTATAAAGGAGGAGAGGTGAGAACTGGGCCCATGGGTAGTAACTGACAGGATGCAGGATGCTGGGGTTGTAGAGACACCATATACAGGATTCCTGTTATTTATCTATGCCATGTGGGACCATCACAGTGACCAGGAAAGCAATCTCCCACTCCTCATACCTGTCCTGATTCTGGGCAGGGTGCATTCATAAACACAAGCCTTAGTCTTTTATAACAGCCTGGGTAGGAGAATGCCCTTGTCTCTCTTCTGGACAGAGAAGCAGGAGCCTGGAGGGAGAAATGACTTGCCTAGGGCCACACAGCCATATGCTCTCACACAGACACATGGATGGCTCTGTTTGATGTGGCAGCCATCCTGCCTCTGTGCTAACACTCTGATGAGCACTCAGCACTGATTTAGTAAAACAGCCACTCAAACACAATCACAGAATTGATTGTCAGCTAAGGGCTGGTTCAGCTTTAATTACTGACTTGACAATTGCTGAAATGCCAAGAAATGTCCCTGGGCACTCTTGTAAATTGAAAGGAAGAGGCATGCCTTTCCCTTGGCCGGGGGCTACCTTGAAACTTGGCACCTGATCGATAGTCATCGAAGAAGGCAGGCATATTTCAGGAGACATAAAAACAACTCACCACCCACAGTCTACAACCTTGATTTATGACTAATCTTGTCAATAACATGAAACTTGAGGCTAAGGTATTGTTGAAACCTCTGTTCTCTGAGGGGCTGTGGATGGAGGCCCTGGAGGGAATGTGGTTTAATTGCGTTTGTTTGCCTGTCTGAAGGCATTTTGCAGACAATGCAAAGAAACCTATTCGCCTGGGCAGTGTGTGGAGGATGTTGAATTCTCTGGAGTGACTGTGTTTGCAAGATTGTCTTTTATCAGGACAGTTGTGTTAACTGTGTAAGATTAGATCAGTGAACAATTTGTTCATTCATCTGCCCTAATTGAACAGCAGAAGGCGAGGGACTGCATGGTAGCACCGTTAGTGTTCTGGCTTTGCAGGGCTGGCTGTGCCTGGGTAATGGTGGCACTGTGGGAATGACAGGGTCCCTAAGACATTCTCATCAAATATTCACAAACCAGAGGCTAAGGTGTCATTGTCACCACTAGCCCAATAGTGAGGCAGTCCAAAGTGCTGCCTCGGCTCGAGAGAGAGGCCATTCTGGTCCTTGTCCCTGGAGGTAGATGATGGAGGCCTCATTGGAGCTTCCTGTTGTCCTTCACCACAACTTCCTGTTGTCCCTCACTGCAACTTCCTTTTTGTCCCTCACTGTAGCTTCCTGTTTGACTCTCACTGCAGCTTCCTATTTGGGCCTCACTGTACCTTCCTGTTGTCCCTTGCTGCAGCTTCCTGTTGTCCCTCACCTTAGCTTCCTGTTTTGCTTTTTTCTTGGTTTCCTCCTAGGCCCTCACTGCAGCTTCCTTTTAGCTCCTTACCACTCTGTTGGTTCTCACTGCAGTTTCCTATCCGACTGACAATTTCCCGTTTGGTTTTTACCATACCTTCCTCATAGTCTCCCTTCCCGCAGCTTCTTATTTGGTCCTTACAGTGGTGTGTAGAGCAGGGAAGAACCTTAGGAACCTTAGGGAAACCACAGTCTCCAGCCATAGCCAACGCCCGAGTGACATGGCAGTGGCACATTGATTACTCAGCACAGACAACATGGATGATAAAATAATCAGACTTGGATTAACACTTCCTGTGTGTTAGGTCCTGAAGAAACCTAGGACCAATGACTAACTGGGGTGTCCACTGACATCAAACCTAGCTGTCAGTGTCTCTCAGCATAACAAGTACTTGTTATGGAGTCCTGGCTCCTCTGCTCTTCTCGCCCTGCCCCCTACCTTAAACAACCTTACAGCCCGAGCTTCACTTTCCTTCCTCCAGCTTCTGGATCTCTATATATGTCAGCCATTTTGGCCATGTGCTTTCTCTGTTCTGCTCTTGGCTTCTTTCTCAATCCTCTGCTTGGTCCAGGCTCGGGGTTCCATCTCTCACCCCTCTCTCTTGGTTTCCTCGCTTGCTCTCTCCCTCCCTCTCTGATCTCATGGCCATGTTCAGTCTGGGTTATACCAGATGCCTCTGGCTGTTCTCTCCCTCATCTACACTAACACCGTTCTCCTCAACTACACCCAGGACAGTCCTCAGGTTCATTCATTGGGTACCAGGACTGCACAGAATGCTTTCTGTGTCTTTTAAATGCCCTCCGATGAGACGACAAGCCAGGCCTTGCAGGCATTCAGATAAGTGTCTCTAAGGTCGTGTGATGAAGGCTTGGTCCCTATCCTATGTAGAAGTGATGAGACCTGAGGGGAGGCTAGTGGGAGGAAGGTCACTTGGAGGTGTGACCTTGAAGGGGACGTGACTCAGGCCCCTTCTGTTGTGTTTATAAAAAGATAAAGAAAGGGGGATATGTTCTATGGGGGTGTGGTGAGGTGTGGGGGAAGGGGGTGCCTCAGTGGGCCCATGCCAAGGCATCCCTTCCCCCTGAGGGTCCAGCCACATGAAGGTATAGTATAGAATAGAGTTTATTCAGGGCATGGGGAGGGGAGTTAAGAGGGCAGTAGAGGCAGAGAAAGGCAGAGAGAGGGAGGGAGGGAGGGAAGAAGAGAGAGAGAGAGAGAAAGAGAGAGAGAGAGAGAGAGAGAGAGAGAGAGAGAGAGTCTGGCCATGATCACTTAGAGAGAGAGGGGTGAAGAGTGGGAGCAGGAAGGGAAGAGCAAGAATAAGAGAAGACAGAATGCTAACACCTTCCTTGACATTTTCTACTTCCTAGCCATCATGGGGGTCAACAGGTCATCTCTGTTACAAGCTCCTACCACCCCGATTCTTCCACCCTTTCAACCCCCTAGCCCTAGGTAGGAGATAAAAAAGGATAGAGGGGGAGGAGTCGACATTATCTTAGACTACTTCCCACTGATTAGGGGCATCTCATTCCTTGGGGAAAGCTTGATCTTCACCATCAGGATATCTAATTTAGTCTTTTCATCTCTTCTCACATGACTACTTGACAAACCACAGCCAACAGCGTCCAGCCACCAACCAGCCTACCAGCCCTTTCCACCAGGGCTCTAGCACTTCTACACCCGCTGAAAAGTCCCCAGAATTCCAAGCGTCTCACAATTGCATCTGGCAAAACAAAAACAAACAAACAAAAACACACCAAACAACAACAAAACATGCCTCTGCTCAAGCATGAGGCAAACCATAGTCAGCTGCTGTGGACAGTCTGAAGCAGCCCTATATCCCCGCACCTGGAATTAAAACGAAAACTTATTCCCATAACATTTCTGTGGTTTTTAAAAGAAACCAAAATTCTCCCTACATCAAGTCTCTCAAGACAGCAGTGACCAGGTTCTAGAGACAGCAGCTCCAATCCCAGCCAAGCAGTACCTGGTCATGTGGTTCCAGGTGGTGAGAAGGCAGTAACGCTAACACCCAGCCTGCAGAGATGCACACTGGGTGACCTCCAGCGCTTTGTGTCCAACCTTACCTGAGCTGCAGAGTATGTTCAACTCAAATCCTTGGCCTCACAAGGCACAGGCTGGCTTATGATAGGCACTGACAAGCAACTGTGGACTCAGAGGAGGACTTAGCCCAACACTGTCAGGCAGTGCTTTAGCAAAACATAAAGAGGCTGGATGGGCCAGGAGATCCATTGAGCAAGGTGATGGGGAGACCACAGAGTGTGAGGAGGACAAGGTCTCACGAGCTATAGAGAGGATGGACGAGAAAGGCCTGAGCCTACTGGGAGGAACTGTGGGGGAGGTTCCAGGTTGCAGCTGTGTGACAGGGAAGCATCAAACCACAGTGGCCTGGCGTCTTCTCTATGACAAACGCAGGGAAGGAGGCAGAGAGATGGTGGACTGAAATGGGACAGGGACAGAAATGGACAATGCTACAGGCCAGTCAGATCAGGACAGGGCAGTACCACAGAAAGCTCAAATATGGTGAGGATAGGAGATTCAGCTGAGTTTCTGCATGCACCACTATGCCCAAGTCTTATCAGTGGTGGGGTATGGCCTTTCTAAGTCCCATTAAAAATGGCTGGGTGTGGTCTCTGAGCCCCATTATCAGTAGCAGGGTATGTTCTCTCTGAGCTCTGTTGTCAGTGGTGGGGTGTGGTGTCTCTGAGTCCACTGAATATTAATGATAAATTAATGATGCCTCAAGGCATTAGTCGTTAGTGGCATATTCATGTCTGTATATTAATACCCAGTGATGGGGTTTTAGTAGCATCAATCATGGATTGATCTCCAGTGGTTATAACTGGCATTTGTAGAAAGGGGGTGTGACTTCTAATGTTATCTTATAGTCAGTCCTTGAACATGGCCCTGGTGGTGGCCACGTGTTGTATCAGTTCCTTCTCACTCTTCTTATTGGGATGGAAGGGAATGGTGACATCATTAACATTTTCAAGGAGAAGGGACCTGGAGGGGATTTTCCCAGGGCACTCAGCAACTGTGGGGAGACCTACAAGACAGAGCCAACTGAATAAATGGCATGTCCTGACAGAAGAGTGCTTCCTGTCCTATACCCAGAGCCCTCCCAGTGGTAGCCTGGCCATGGCCTCTCCCACAGGCAAAAAAACAGAGGGTGAGGCAGGGCTTGGGGGAAAAACAGGTAAGGTAAGATGGTTACTGCCTCCTCCAAAACCCAGTGACACATGAAGCTAGCTCACAGCTGAGTTACAGAGCTGGAGCTAGCCTGGGACAAGCTGGATCACATATTTTATGATGCTGAAATCGTCACCTGTATCCCTGAGCTTTGCTTGAATACTCCTAGTGATGAGAGGCTTCCTACCTCTGCCTTAAAGTCTTTCCATAACAGTCTCATCACAGCAGAGAAAGAGCTTTGCAGCCAGCAGACCTGAGCTGAACTCTGGCTATGTATATACATGTAGCCTGGAATAAGTTCAGTGACCCATAGGAGCCTCAACGTAACCCTTGGAAAGCAAGAAGACACTGGGAAGCTTCTCTTTTGTCTCTTCTATCTCCTGAGCTTTGGGTTTGCAGCCTGATAAGGAATACCATTGGTTCCTTCCTAATTGAAGTTGCTTTGGGCACCTCTCCCTCAGGGAAGAAGGGCTAGGCTTCAGGGTAGGGTGTACTACTCTTGACCAGAATGCCATTTAAGTCAATCCCAAACATGCTAATTACAACTCACAGGATTGCTGTGGCATCAGGAAGATGTGACAGTTTGTGGAACTCAGATGCATCAGCTACACTAACACACTGAGGACGGGGTGGCAGCTGTAATTCATGTTACTCAATGCCTGACCACTTCACCACATCCACTCTTGGTCCCTCTGGAGATGCCCATTTTCCAGAGAGGTTAGTACTCTTCCCTGAGGGTGTCCAGCTCTATGACAGTGGCTGAGCAAGTGACAGAGATGCCCAGAAAGCAGCATCTTCAGCTCCAAGCCCTGTTGCAGCCACGTTACTTGCCTTTGATCTGATGTATTGATCTTATGCCTCTGTAAGATTTTGTTCAGCAAAAGATTTTTGCAATTTAGGAAAAACATCTTCTGCACATTTGAATTCATCATTACTGCTCTAGTGCATGAGTACACACACACACACACATACACATACAAACACACACACACGGGCACTGGCACAAACAAAGAGATAGGGGTCCAAATGCAGGCAAGAGTAACAGGTAGGCACTGGGAGGACCTGCTAATGGTGCTTTTAGTCAGTTCCATATATGACCCTTCCCTGGCTAGGCTCTATCTAGTATTCTGCTGACATCACCACAGGGCCTGGTCACATCTGGTACCAGCAAAACCTCCATCAACTGCTTAGGAGTCCCCTCCCTATGGACAACAGTGAATGTGTCACAGCTGACAGGGACAGATTCATGTCTCTGATTTACCATGTGGATACCAGCTCTCATCTATGGTGGCTTTGAGCAGTAGACTGAATTTAGGGGTAACAGGAAGGGGAAGAGTACTCAGGAAGGCCTGGAATCATCAGACACAGGAGACTGACTGGACTGTCTGCCCATTTGGGAGATAGGAACGTATATGTTGTGAACCTGGCCCTTCACGCATGAACTCCCAGCCCTGGCCTCAGCTTAGATTCTAAACAAGGTGAAGAACTCCCATTGCTACCTCACAGGCCTGCAGCAAGAGCCACAAATGCCAGGGTCACTCACAGTGCCAATGTGTGTAACTACACATAGGCCCAGGTGATAAGAGACATCTGCCAACCAATGGGGACAGTGAGGGCAGAACACAGCACACGTGCAGGGACAGGGAGAAGGACAATACCAGGCTTTGCATGTGGGCACATGGCACAGCTTCCTGTGTTGCCTTTGGGAAGTGGTCACAGAAGCAGACAATAATGTCACAAGACAGAGACCCCAAGATGCCAGTTGGTCACCAGAGGAAGATGTCATGAGGCAGTCTGGAATCTGGGGGGCACTGGGGCTGGGCAGCCCTGGCATGTTAGGTGGTATCTGAAGCAGTGATGGTGAGATGAAAAAGGAGAGGGGGAAATTGGGGGTGGGGTCACGAACCCCCCTGTTCATTTCCAGGAATCCCTGGGGGGAAAGCAAGAGTGAGAAGGTGAGGCACTGAGGGAGCTGCTGGGTAACACCAAGGAAGCCCAGTCTCTTTGTCTTCACAGTTGAGAAAACTTCTGAAGGCACAGAAACCAGCACGGGGAGCTGGAGTTTAGTGGACCTCAGTTTCAGAGCAAATGTCCTCTTCTTTGACACCCTCAGCTCCCATGTGTCCATCATTGGCCAACTCAAATGGACCTCCTCCATGGTCCTTCTCACTCCCTGTTTATGTACAGTCCTGGTCATGCTCCCCCCACCCCCCAGCAGTTCTCACTCCTCAACTTCAGAACTTTCTCTTCTTCTGGACATTGGTTCCAGAGGTTCCCTGGTCTGA
The DNA here is from genome assembly GCA_019843965.1 of Rhynchomys soricoides. Classification (NCBI taxonomy): domain Eukaryota; kingdom Metazoa; phylum Chordata; class Mammalia; order Rodentia; family Muridae; genus Rhynchomys; species Rhynchomys soricoides. Next base: position 4,271,790 of record JADRCH010000051.1, on the reverse strand, counting down.
TGGTTCTGGGGCTAGAGAACAGATGGTACTCACTCTACTTCTGCTTGCCTAGAAACTATGTGGAGGAGGAGGCTAAAGGCTAAAGACTTGGTGAGGGATTGTGGATGAAGGGGTGTACATGCATGTGTGGGCAGAGGGATAGATTGATGATAGATATCATTGAGTAGATGAATACATACATGGTACATGGCACACACATGATGGATAGACTGATGGATAAATATATATTCATATATATACACATATACACACATATGCATATACATACATATATATGTGGTGTGTGTAGGGACATGTACAAGTAAATACACATAGGAGTGAATAGGAACACAGATAAGACAGTCAACTGGCTTTGATTATGCAAATCAATAGCAGGGGCTAAGTGATGAGTAGATGGACAGGTGGATGGGTGGATGGATGGATGGATGGGTGGATGGATGGTTGGGTGGGTGGATGGATGGATGGGTGGATGTGTGGATGGTTGGATGGGTGGATGGATGGGTAGGTTGGTGGATGCATGGATGGATGGGTGGATGGGTGGATGGATGGATGGATGGATGGATGCATGGATGGATGGATGGATGGATGGATGGATGGGTGGGTGGATGCATGGATGGATGAGTAGATAAATGGACAATAAGTAGATGGGTGAGTGGATGGATGAATAGAAGGGTGGACTGGTAAAGAGTGAATGTGGAGATGGGTGGGTAGGTGGAGGGTGGACAGTTGGTTGGATGGTAGAGGGATGAAAAGGTGGATGGATAGGTGAACAGGTAGATGAGTATATGGGTTGATGGGTGGAAGAACAGAAGAGCAGATAAATAGGTAAGATAAGAAAGTGTGTGTGTGTGTGTGTGTGTGTGTTGGAAGGGAAGATGGATAGATGGATGATGGGTAGAACATAAGGTTTATCATCAAATAGTCCAAGTTTCGTTGTGGCTCCTGCTCACTAGCTGTCATTCCAGGAACTGCTGGTCCTTGTCACTGGACCCTGACTCCTCACCTTTGCTGTGGGGTTCAGTGGGTCATATGAGGGCTCCAAGGAAGGCACAGAGAGGGTACTTTGGGGAGCCTGGAGTGCTGCAAACCACTGTGGAATACGCTTGCCAGAAACCACATCCAAAATGCACATTGAAGAAACATAATTTCCACATGGCTGGTTTTAAGACCAAGTAATTAAATGGTTTTACAGTTGGTTTTTAAAACAAGCTCTTTGAATTATGAGCATAAAGCATGTCTCCATCATGTCCAAGTTGCTCTGCCTTGAGATTTCTAGCACAGTGGGTTTTATAATTAGGTTGCTCGGCAGCTCCATCATGGTTGAGGCCACTTTGCAGAACTCATTTTGTGGCCTGATATGACATAATTAGACATAGAGGTTCCCAGTGAGGGGTTTACCTGGGGTTGTCTTATAGGGGAGCTGGAGGGAAGCCAGAGCTGGGGCTGTGAGGGAGGGCATCTGGGGAGGCATCAGTCTCAGCATGGAGAAGGAAGGCCCAGGATGCTTCTAGATGGAAGGCATTCTCTCTGTGTGTAACTAGGGTGATGTGCCATGACCTCCGCCACTGAGCTTGAAGGCTGTTGGCAGACTACATCCCTAAAACATGTTCTCAGAGTCTGGAGCCTAGGGGAAGCCAGGCTGCCAGCCAATAGGATGGCCAGTTGAATAAAAATTTTCAGCAAAAGAACAAATGCTTAGTATAAATATATATATGATATTTGAGACACAGTAAGAATAGTCCATTGCTTTTGTGAAATTCAAATTTAACTCTCAGTTCTTTCTAAACTTTTTGTCACATTGCACTTGAGGCTCTGAAGTGAGTTCAGAGCTCACTGGTCCCTTGTGGCCAGTGTGAAGCCGACCATGGCTCCTCATTACCTATGATAAGTAGCAGGCATTGTGACAGGAGAATTTGGGTCTGAGGGGCGCCAAGGGGCCTACCAGTCCCTCGGGAGGAGAAAGGGGGGCTTCATGCCAGCATCAGTAAACATGGAGAGCCAGTTTGGAAAGTTGCTTTATCAAAGTTTCGGGCAGAGTGTGGAAGAGGGACGTGTGGACAAAGGAACACCAGCCGTGGAGCAGTGGTGACCAGGGCTCGGTCAGGGGAGGCGTCTGGTCTGGGCCTCACCTGGCTTCAAAAACGGCTTCTCCCCAGGGTCCTCCCTTCCCACCTTCCAAGGCTGAAGCTGAGAACTTCAGGGGCCTGCCATGGGCATTCTGTGCCAGCCTTGGCTTGTTCTGTCCCTCTCATCCTGGGCCCTTAAGGCTAGGACAGACTGGTGTGGCAAATGCACAGGACAGAATCACATCACCACGCACACCTATTTTAGGCCAGGCTGGACTCCTGGCAAGTTCTGCTGGAAGTTGTAGGCACGCTGGGAACAAGAACCCTTGATCCCATGTGAGTATCCTCCATGCACTTAGGAACACTGACAGCTTAGGTATAGGCCTTTCCTGGAACTAGCAGTGGATGTTCACCCTGACATGGAGTGGAGATTTGGGGGTAGGGGTGTTGTCCTCCTCTGCTGTCCCCCTGTCTCCTCTCCATCCTCCCACAACCAAGCTTCAGTTCTTCTGCTCTGTGGTCAACCACCATAAAACCATCTTGGATTCCTGGCATGTCCTGTCTGGGTGATCTCACCATTTCATGATAAAGCTCTAGTGCCCCTGCCCATGGCAATCAGCTTGACCTCTAGCCCCTCCTCCTCTCATGTGCCAAAAGGGTCACCATTATCTCTCAGCTCTCCATGCTATGCCCCACGACAAAGCCACAAGAGTCACCTTATGTGCCCTTAGGTTAAACTCCATGTTCCCAAACATATCAGCTGCTTCTGGAAGGTTCCTGGCACCATGTTTCAGTCCAGGGGCCATGGAGCTTCTATCCTGATCTCAGTCTCACTACTACAATGGCAGCCAGAGTCACAAGGGAGATAGTGCAGGCTGCCATGCTGCATACAGGTGCTTGGTTAATCTCTGCCTCGCTTCCCTGTGCCACAGAGGACTGTGAATCTTTTTATTTTCTTCATAATACCATTCAAACCATTTTTAGCTTGTGGCCACAGGAACTGGACAGTGAGCAAAGCCATGTGTGCATGCCCATGCCCAGGTCACTTCCAGAGGGGACTCTGATGATGGGTCCAACATTCAAAGGACAATTAAAATCATGACGGGACTTGAAGGAGATCAGGCCCCTCCCCTGTGTGAACTGAGGCTACTCCAAGGGTGTGGGGTCACCTTGAGGTGGAAGAGTAAGACATGCAGGCGGCCCCCCAGATCTCTAAAACAGGCAGAATTGGGACTCTCTGTCCCCTGGACCGCTTCATCTGCACCTCAGTTACACAGACTCCAGGTGATCCACCCAGGTCTCGGTGTCTGTCTTCAGGGGCATTCCTCTGGAACATTGTCCCACCCCTTAGTGAGCCTTCAGTTTTCACAGTCCTGGTAGCAGCCAGCAACCCACCACTTCCTACACGTGGGTGCTTGGAGGGCTGCTCACCGTGAAGCTCAGTTCTATTGTATGTGGTAGATGGTGCTGCTTCTCCTCTCTCTTCCCTGCAAGCATGAGTGGTTGAAGGCTGGGGGCATCTTTATGAACTTCTGGGAACTCAGTGAGTGAGGGAAGCCCCAGATCCCAGTCTTGTCACCACCTGCTACCACTTCTCCTGGATTCTATCTTTACCACTCAGTAAGGAACTGTCTTCCCTCTCCCCAACTCCTGTGGTTCCAGCTGCCAGGCTTGGTATCAGGGCTGCCACCCTCTTGCCTGGCATTTCCTCAGAACCCATCATTCCTGCTTTCTGGGTTCTAAACCCTCTGAGAGGCTGACAGAAGAAACAATCTACTACCTGTGACAATGAGCAGTAGACAGTTCTGCTGCTTTGCCATAGTTTTTGAGGCACCTGTGTACACCCCACCCATGTATACTCCACCCATAGGTGAAAATATATGGTCCAGAGTGAGTACAGGAGACATGGTCTCCTGAGGTGAGAACCCATAGCTTCTGAAGAATATAGCTCTGTATCCTCCTCCTTTGTCCCTTGTCGATGTCTTCATTTAATTGGTCACATGAGGCAATGCGCCTTGGGAATGTTTACACAGGAATGGGTGGCATGATGGGTGTGACATCTAAAAGTCATGCCCCCACAATTTCTCAAGCTAGTTCCCAATTGCCTTCCCTGAAAGCATCTGAAAGTCAGTCTCCTGATGCCAGTTAGAGTTCCAAAACTTGCCTCTGACACCGTGAGCTCTACTTAGCATGTCTATAAATTAGCCTGGGCCTGAGGAGCTGGTCCAGAGCAGGTGTTAGCCAGCTAATCACCATCTCACAGTTACAAAGCAGCAGCCTGCAGGCCGCTGTGGTCAAGGACTCATCAGTGCTCAGACAAGAGCATGCATGCACGCAAGCACACTGCCCTGCCCAGAACCCACTGGTTCTGCCCCCTTTCACACCTTCCTTAGCTCCTCCCACACCCACATGTTGACAGGTGCCTTTCCCAGAAGCGCCGCCCTCTTGCTGAGCCTCCCTGCTCTGGGAAAATTTGCACAGCCCTTCTCTTATGATTCCATGGCAGGGTGTGGTGTGTGTGTGTGTGTGTGTGTGTGTGTGTGTGTGTGTGTGACAGATCCTGGTGTCCTGGAGCAGGGCTGGCTTCTAGTGGCTGTGTTACAGGCCGGGACCTTTGCGTGAGGACACAAGGAGCTTCCACCTCTGTGCCTGCTTCCTGTCCTGTCCCTGCACAGCCACTTCTAAAAGTGGGTGAGAAAGTCCTGCCAAACCAGATGCTAAGGTTCTCCCCATACCCCATCTGTCCTCAGGTTTGGACCATGGCCTCCTGAGGGGCAGATCTATAATATCTCACAGAGTGAGTGATGGTGACATCAGGGAGAGCTAAGGGCTCATCTCCCTGCCCTCCACTAAAAAGGAAGCACACAGCAGGAGTCTCCTCCAGACTCAGCCACATCTCCATGCCTCAGTTTCCTCACTGGAAGTGAGAGAGCCTTTCCATAGGGTTAAGGGAGAGAACACTATGACTTCCTGTTTCTGACAGTCTCAGTGGCTGCTCAGGGCCCATTCACTGGGCTCCCTCCTCTGGGCCCGGAATTCCCGAGAGTGTTGTCTCTTACTGAACACTAGCTCTTGACCCCTTAGATGGAGGTCACTCAATGACTATTATTTGAGAAAACAAGAAGCTGAGATCCACTTACACCCTCACTGCTCATTCCAGCAATGGAAAGCAGGCTCCCACAAGGACTCCACAGTGCGTGTGTCAGGGGAGCTTACTCGTGGAGGGAGAGGAAGAGAAGGCAGTAGGGTGGGGCAGATGGGTGAGATCAGGGAGGGTAAAGCAGGAGGGGTGAGGTAGAAGGATGGGATTAAGAACATTGAGACAAGAGAACTGGTTTAAAAGGCCTGGGCAGGCAGGTTAGGGCAGGAAGCTGGGGCCAGTGGGCAGGGACACTCTGCCTACCCTGCACTGACTCCCAGGTTTTCACAGGGAATTAAGATCAGACCTTTGTTGACCTCTTTCTCTTGTTTGTTCCAGGTCCCTCTCCCATGTCACCCCTGGAACTACTCACTAAGTATACAACTGCTTATGCTCAAAACCTGTCTTAGCTTTTCTCCCGCAGGAACTTATGCCAATCACTGGGAGCCCACAACAGTCAGAGCCAAGCCTACAATACATGATTGAGGGTACCATTAAGAACCCCTGGGGGGCCAGCCAGGAAGAAGGACTGGTCCCTGGGCTGAGGGACCCAGTTCTGACTAGCCACTTCTTTACCCTGGGATCTGGGAACACTGGGATTCCCCCTGGAAACCTGAGCCTAATCCCCAGAGTGAACAAGGATCTGCATTGGTGAGATCCCAGCCCCTAAGCCCTGGGTCTAGAGTCAGAGCCTTGGCTGGACCTCTGATTCACCACAGCTGGGTGCTCTCCTCTGAACCCCGATTTGACTGTGAGCAGGATATTGATTCTGGAGAAACGGCTGCTGTGAGGATGAAGCAGCAGTGCCTTAGAACATCAGGCACCAAAAGGTCGGAATACCCAAGAGTTACTTCACAGCAACCATAGGGCTGAGTGTGAGGTCCCAGACTGAGAAGGGACTGAAGGAGCTGAGGGAGTATGCGGCCCCAGGGAGGGAGCAACAGTGTCCATTGGCCTGACCTCTCGAAGCTCCCGGAGATTGGATCACCAATGAAAGAATACACATGGAGGGACCTATGGTGCCGGCCACATATGTGGCAGAGGAGGGTCTTGTTAGCCATCAGGGGAAGGACAGGCCCTTGGGCCGGAGGATGTTAGATGCCCCAATATAGGAGAATGCCAAGGAGGGAAGCAGAGAGAGGGTGGGTGGGTGGGTAGGTGGGGGAATACCCCCATAGAGACAGGGGGAGAGGGGAGGGAATAGGGAGGCTCCAAAGGGGAGATCTGGAAAGAGGGAAACATTTGAAATGTAAATAAAGTATCAAGAAAAATTAAAAAAAAAAAAAAAGAACACCAGGCACCAGGACACAAGGCAATTTTTCAAAGACCATCTGAATACAAGGAGAGACCGAGAGAAAAGCTATCAGTAATATGTGTGTCATCTAGACCAAAGCATCAAATGTAGGTTATGACCCCATATGGGGCTGAATAATTGAACATGCTTTATAAAGACTTGGCGATACTAGAAAGTTTCTAAATAGACCATAGCCAAAACCTTCAGAGTCAAATGTGTCACAAATCCTGTATGTTCCCGGCAGAGCTGACCTGTGCAGTATCATGTGAATTCACCGAAGCCATGGTTCTGAACACACACACACACACACACACACACACACTTTGCACTGCACATGTTAACACACCACACAATGCCAACAGAGCCCCGGAAACACCCCGGCTTGCATTCAAGATCACCCCTAACATATAGCTTCGGCCCCTATGGACACATAAGTGCTTAATCACAGAAAACAGGGGCTTCTAGCATTTCCCCACCATCACTGCCCAGCAGGTATCATGCCAGCGTATCTTTGGATCATATCATGTTATCATGTTAGACAAGCAAGCACAACCATGTCAGCTTGCAAGCTTGCTTTATTCTTTAATATGGGAAAATTGTGTATACATATAAGAATTGTTTTAAAATTAATTTCTTCATGGTTCATCATCAGTGAGTGCTTATTTTAAGAACCTATGTACCCAATGTAACACAAACACTTCCCAGCCAAAAGGGGCTCTCTAGCAGAAGATTTGAGGACATACATGACCTGGGAACCAATACCAGTGTTGGGAAATTAACGGGACTGAAAGAAAGAAAACATGACAGAAACCTCAGACCTGGCTGTCTGTGAACCCAGAGTGGCCCTGAGGGGCCAAGTACCACCAGAGAGGCCCTTCCATGTCAGAGAAGTTGGAAAGCTGAGCAACTCCAGGCTCTGTCCAGCATATGTTCAGACTTTCTGGACACAGTGGAGAGAAGGAGAGGCAAGAACTCAGGTGCCAAGCTTAGCACAGGAATGCTTGGACCTAGAAGGTCTCCAGAGGCCCACATGTGGAAGGCAGGCCCTCAGTTTGATGCTATAGGGGGTGGCGTGGAACCTTTAGGGAATGGGGTTAGTGGGAGGGGGTTAGGACCTTGGGGGCATATCCTTGCTGGGATATTGGGACCCAGCACCTTCTTCTACCTTTGCCTTCCAGCTGCCAAGAGGCAAGTGGCTCTGTGCTGCCCTGGCCCTCAGAACACCAGGCTCAGAGGAACAGAGGTAACTGGCCAAGGACTAAAGACTATCAGACCATAAGTTGTTTTTATCAGGTATTTTGTTATAGTACTAAAATGCTGACCAACAACAGGGAAAGAAACACATAAGAAGAAAATGTGAAAACAGACATAAAAAATAAGATAGTAACACGAAACCTATACATTATCAGCCAGAGAACAAATGGGACCATCTCCACACCCCTAATATTCAAACGCTGTGGTGGTTTCTGTTAATTATCCACTTGAGAGGATGTAGAGTTGACTGGGAATTGGGGCTCTGAGCATGCTTGGGGTCGGGGAATACCTTGATTATACTGAGAGAAGCGTGAAGACCCTCCCATAGTGGGCGGCAACATCCCTGGCTGGGGGCCTGGACTGTATATGTGGAGAAAGGGAGCAGCATGAGCAACATTCATCTCTATTTCCTGACTGTAGCTGTGCTATGAGCTTCAAGCTCCTGATGCCTTGACTTCCCCATCCTGATGGACTGTACCACTGAGCTGTGAGCCAGAATAAACACTTTCCCTCTTAGGCTACTTTTATCGGGTTGTTCTGTCATAGCATCAGGAAAAGGAACTAAAGCAAGGTGTCTAAAATATAAGTCAGGCCTGACAGGGTGGCTTAGCAGGTAAACGTACTCACAATATGGTATCCACCCATGTGCTCATGGGCACACACACACACACTGAATAGATATATATCATAAAATATAATTTAAAATTTTTAAAGTTGCCAGAACTACCAGTTTAAAAACTTGGTAAGTCTGGGGCTAGAGAGATGGATGGCTCAGTGGTTAAGAGCACTGGCTATTCTTCCAGAGGTCCTAAGTCCAATTCCCAGCAACCACATGGTGGCTCACAACCATCTGTAATAGGATCTGATGCCCTCCTTGGCATGCAGGTGTACATGCAGGTACACCATTCATATACATTAAAAAAACTTTTTTTTTTTTTTTTTAAAAAAGCTGGCAAGTCTGTGACTGATTATAGAAATTTTATCTCTTCTCTCAGAAATCCACAGTCAATCAGATAAAAATTACTAAGGATATGACTGATTTTCTTAGGATTCCCAACACTGTAATTAAACCCACCCACTCCCACCCCACCCCAAAAAAGAACATGACCAAAAGCAACTCGGGGAGGAAAGGGTTCATTTCATCTTAACCCTACCGTCCTCACACATGAAAGGCAAGTCAGGAACTCAGAGCAGGGACCTGGAGGCAGGGCCTGAATCAGGAACTCTGGTGCACAGCTTGCTGGCTTGCTCCCCATCGTTTGCTCAGGCTGTTTTCTTATACACCCCAGGTCCACCAGCCCAGGTGGCCATCAACAGTGAGCTGAACCCTCCCATCTATCATCAATCAAGACAATGCCTCACGAGCTAGTCTTGTGGGAGTATTTCCTCAACTCAAGTTCCATCTTCCTAAATGGCTCTAGCATAGGTTAAGTAGACATAAACCTAGCTTTCACAATGGTTTCAACCAGCTTCAACAAGCTCCAGTCGGCATCCATTGGGTACCCTCAGTCAACCAGACCACATGAGGTCTGTTCAGACACTGGGAAAATATTCTGGACAGAATTCTACACACTGTGTCACTAATTAGCTTCTACTGGCTTCAAAGGACACATTCTTGCCCAATGTCTGATCACCTGTGTGGTACTCAGAGTAGTGGATTCTAAAGGTGCACACTTTCCCCTCCCATTGCTGGAACAATGTGACCTTCCATAGTCCAAAGGCCTTGAATGATGGGACTGAGCCATGGAACTTGTGATGGGAGGTCACTTTGGATCATCTGGGGAAGCTCCGTGTCATCACAGGTCCATTGGAGAAGGACATCAGAGGCTGTTGGAGGGAGGACCTTCAGAAACTGGAAAGGGTGAGGAATGGATTTTCTGCTCTGGCCTCAGATGGGAGGGATGTCACATGGACACCTTAACTTTGGCCAGTGAAACCATTTTGGATACTGCGATGGCTAATCTTGGTTGTCAACTTGACTACATCTGGAATTAACTAAAAGGCAAAAATGGGCATATGTAGGCATTTTCTTAATTAGTGATTGATGGCTGGTGCCTATCTCTAGACTTAGGGTTCTGGGTTCTGTAAGAAAGCAGGCTGAACAAGCCATGGGGAGCATGTGAGTAAGCAGCACCCCTCTGTGACCTCTGCATCAACTCCTGACTCTGGGTTCCTGCCTTGTTTGAGTTCCTGTCCTGACTTCCTTTGGTGATCAACAGTGTTGTGGAAGTGTAAGCCCAATAAACCCTTTCCTTTCTAAGTTGCTTTGGTCATGGTGTTTCATCATGGCAACGGATACGCAGCTCCCAGGGCTATGTTGTCTCAAGCCCTTAAGTCTGCAGCCAGTTGTTAATGTAACTGCATAAGTTAGTACAACCCTCAGAGGGAGGGAGGGAGGGAGGGAGAGAGAGAGGATGTACCAAACCTTGAACAGTTGGGCACTTAGAAAACCCGTGGTTTATCCCTCAGTATGGTGAGGAAGCCTCAGCTTCCCTGACCAGCCCATGTGTGCACATCACATCTTACAGCTTTTTGTTCTGGGAACTCCAGCAGGGGCCACTGCCTCAGGCTATACCACTCATGGAGGAAGGTGTCAAAACAGACTGGCTATGCAGGAGAAGCACGAAATTTAAAAGGCAGCCCAGGCACAGAGGCCAAAAGCAATAAAGGAGCAGGATGCTCAGGCTAAGTTGGCTTCAGAACCCACATCCAGGGCTGGGGGTGCCCCAATGCTCTGAAGGCGCTAGCACAAGTCTCTTACCTAGTGACCAACTTTGCTTCTGCAAATGTCCATCTCCCAAGACCAGCATTCAGTGTAGGGTGACTGCTAGGTGTAGGGAGGCTTCTTCTGCCCCACATGGAGGCATGGTTAGAAGGGCAGAGACATGTCCTGCAGTCAAGCACCCATAGTCAATCAGGGCAAACCAGGGTTCTCAATCTCTTGGGAATACTATGTGGCCTATTCTAGAGAAGTGAGGTTGAGTTTCTTCCTGCCTTGACAGCCTCTGGCCTCTTGAGGAGGGATTTGAACAAGCTTTATTCATGCTCCTTGCCCTGCCCCTCTGGCTGCCCCTCTCAGGGACCCTCATTTCCCTCTCACCCCTCCCAGAAGCATAGACACTAAGACCTCAAAACCAGCACAAAAGCCAAGGCAAGAAAAGCCCCTCCCCACTCCCAGGGGCTCCTATCATGAGGAGCTCACACTAACACCTCTGGAGACAGGGCCCTGTTTTCTACTCTTTGCTCCACACCACATACCCATATCCCTGTCCTCTGCCTCCACCCACACGTCCCCTTAGTTGTCAAAACACTGCCATGTTGTAGGTGGACCTGTTGTGGATGTTCCACTATACTTGTGGAAGTTTGAGCATGTCAGACATATTAGGGGTCTGAAATTACTGATTTCGTGAAGAACATGCAAGCACTGCTGGTGAGGAGGAAGAGCCGCATGTCAGGAAGGCAGCAGTAATGGGAGGCACGCTGTCTGCTGGCCCCTATTTCCCCATGCTCCTCTGCCCCCAGTGACAGCCTGCACCTAGCCAGCCATCAGGAGCTCCCACACACGGAGCTTAACACATGGCTACAATAGGGAGAAGGGAACTATTTCCTCAGTGGACCACAAAAGAAGATAAGGACAGCGGCTTGGAACTCCCCATGACCACCTTTGTTGAATGAGAAGCCAGCTTGAGCCATTAGTGGCCTTTCCTATTCGGGAGCACACAGGTCTCAGAGGCTATGGCCAGGCAGTGAAGGGCAACCCCTGAAGGACCCACACGAATGCTTGCTGTATGCAATCCCCCAGGGCCACAGCAGAACCCAATGGACAATAGCAACAATTACTACAGCTTTCTTTGAATGACAGTGTTGATCATCTTTGACCTTTGTGTGCCTAGAAAAGCATCAGCTCGGTCCCCAACCATAGTCCAGAACCATTTCTCCCCTTGAATGCAGTTCATCATGTACTTTGTCTACCTGGATCACAGCTAGCCCTGCCTCTAAGTCTTACCCTATCCCATAGAGGTTTAGTTGAAGCATTATCACACTGGCCTGTCTGGACCCATGCCCTCCCACCTAACCAAGCTTGGCTTAGGGCCCCATGCTCCACAGATCAGACACACATGGGAACAAGAGGAACACCCTGAGGGTCCTCAGAGGAGGTGGGTAACTCAACAGAACAGTGGAGCACTGTGGGTAGCTCCCCTGTCTACATCTGTGCATACCTTCTCCCCATAAAGACTCTTTCTACCTAGTCACTAAGGGAACTGATAGTTCCAATCTATGACTCCTTTGCATTTTGATGGCCTCACCTATGCCCATCACAGCAGCATCCCCCGTCTCAACAGCTCCTTCCCATGCAATGGCCACTCACCAAAGCAGCCTATAATACCCCTCCTCCTACTGCAACAGCCCTTCCCTCTCCACAAGGAAGCTTCTCTCTCTTGCAATAGCCCATCCTGTACTACGGTAGCATCCATATGCAGCCTCTCAGAAATGAATTTATGGTTTTGTTGGAGGAAGCCAGCAGTCCTCAGACACATCTCACAGTTGACTCTGTCAGAGCTCCACTTAGCCATTTTCAGATTCGAAGCTCAGACCTTACATCCTCAGAGTCCCCTGGGCCTCCAGGAAACCTTGCCAACCTGACAGGGTGGCTTTCTGGGTATCTGAAGGGCCTTCTCAGTAGGGACTTTGTACAAGCCAAGGGTGTGTCCCCAATCTCTTTTTCTGGCAAAGCTAAGTGGCATAGGTATGAGAACTTTCTGCTGTACCTACCTCCTCTCTAAACCTCAAGACTCCTTAGTGTCCTAGGAGAAGACATCATCCCTGTCCAGCATCCCTGCCCAGCATCCCTGTCCAGCATCCCTGTCCAGCATCCTGCCCAGCATCCCTGTCCAGCAACCCTGCCCAGCATCCTGTCCAGCATCCTGCCCAGCTGTGAGGCATTTCCCCAAAGAACGCAGACTCCTCCTGTACCGTCTTTTAAAATATGGTATTAAAAGAAATTAACAAGCTTGTGCCAGGGGGGTGGAAATGGGTATCATCACAATGGAAGAGGAGATTTGAAAGAACAGTTTCTTCCAGCCCAATTTAACTGGTAATTGGGTATCTTTTGGAGCCTGCTAATTAAACAGCATTTTCCCTGAATCAAAGAACCGAGTTCTGGCACCCGAAGGGCACTTTGCAGACACAATCTGACACGCAGGTCTAGCAAGTCCCTATAAAAAGCAACATGAGTCAAAAAGCTGTCTGTGTGCCAACTGGGGGTGAAGTTGTCTCTGCAGAAAGGAGTATGTCCCTCTGTAGACCACCTTGCCTCTGCATCCTGTCAGAAGCCACTGTATGCCTCTCCTAGAATGCCTGACTGATTTCTGAGCATCTCTATTGTAGACCTCTACACAAAGCTCACAATGTGCCTGTCTTTGGAGAACAGCAGTCACTGGATCAAAGATATGACATGCAAGGGGGATGCTGCTTCATGCCAATTAAAACCCTTGTTCACAGGGATACAGACAACTATCCACCACCTTATTGCAACAGAGAATCAGAGGGGAGAAGTGGAGGCAGCCATCAGACCCAAATTCTGCTTTTTCATGGGAAGTAGATATTGGGATATAAAGCCCACCAAAGGCAGAGACCCCCGGATGTGTTCATTGTGGAACAGCCAGTGGTTGCCAGATGCCTGCCTGTTAATGCTCCATAAAAGTTTGGCGTGCATCAATGGTGGGTAAAACAAAACCTATACTCCACCATGTGATAATGACATCATAGAATCATGGCAGTACACCAGTGCTGGATACAGGAAAGAGTCAGGCTGTGCACAGGCTGTGTGTGGCCTCTGGAGATGCACTTTCAATACTGGCCCTGTTCCTGGTACAGAGCTCTTAGGCCTCTTGGTGCCTCTGCTGTGCCAATGAGATGGCTGGGGTTTCAGAGAGCTTTGGATCAGAAACTGATCCAAAAAGACCAGGCAGGTAAAACAGTGAGGACTTTTAGCCTCACACAACCTCAGAGAGGGGAAGAGGGACTCAAGACTACATTCACAACAGCCAGTGGTTTATACAGCCGGGCTTACCCAACCCCTTCCACCAAGGGTCTATGAGAGTGTCAGGTTTGGGGAACTCTGAAGGCCTGGGAGACTCCATTAGATTCATACTTGGCCCTCTGCACATCTCCACTCAATGTTGCTGAGCAGTGTCCTCAACTGTCACCAGTGAGTGTGAGTGGTGTGTTTCCCTGGACTCCTAGTGTCAGGAGCAAGCTCTCCATTCTGAGAGTGGACACAGGCACCCTTAGAACTCCAGCTCCATCAGCCCTAAGCACAGGTGATGTCCTGGGTCTGCTCCTGGACCATGGGGTGGGGTTGTCCAGTCTCTCCAGCCTGAACCTTCAGCTGTGCAGTGGGACTCTAACTCCAGGCAGTACCAGCACTGAACTGAGAGAGAAGGCAGCCAGTGTTATCACGGCTAGCGTGGTGGTATTGGGTGACATTTTGGATATCAGAAGTGCTGTGAGTAAACCAGCATGTGCCACCTTTGAGTCTCCCAGTGGCTCTCATGATGCTCTCAGTGAGGTTGCCATGATGGTCATGCTGAGTTTTCAGATGAGGGAACGGAAGCACTCAGTGGACTGCTATGGATTGGGTATTGACTCAGGACACACACTCAGATGCTTGGTCCCATGTCTGTGAGGCTGAGTGCAGAGGAAAGCCCTTTGACACCCTAACCCAGGCACCTTGTCTGAATCTTGGGACTAGTTCCTAGCATCTACCTCTGCTGCAGCAGCAACCACCTTGGTGCCATCCAGAGGTACTACTGGGCTGGGAAAGAGTCTTTAATGGGTACCTGACATGATCTAGAGTCTAGACTAGAGGTCATGGAGGCTACAGAGGTTCCCTGGACTTCGATGGTCCTGAGAATCTGGGAGTGGGGTGCCTCAGCCCAGGTGTCTGAGCTCACATGTAGCATGGACTAATGGCCACATGGCCTCATGGCTCTGCCCTGGAGTACCTCGATCAGAGTAAGCCCCTATTCTCTTTGGAATCTATGCTTCCCTGCTGAGCATAATTATTTTTGTTTTTAATAGACGCTAAAGAAAGAAAGGAGGGGGACATAGGAGTCACAGCTTATTCACAGTCTCTGACTTTGGTCATTGACCTCTGGTCTCCACAGGTAGCTGTTTCCTGGAGAGGGCGCATCTTGGTGATATTTAATTTCAGGGCCTTCTCCAAAGCCAATGAGCAGGGTCAGGTGAGGAGAAAGGTCCACTTGTGGATTTCAAGACACATCCATCATGCCAAGTCTGTCCTCTAGCAGTTTGGCCAGCTGCCTGTGGGCTGATGCATGCAAACTCTGGGCTCTCAGCAAAGAAGAGTCTCCCCTTGCCCTGAAAATGTGCCTCACTTGTTTGCCACCCAAGGCCATGTGGTGAGCAATGAGCTTTGATGATGGTGGGCCCAAACACAGCAAGATGCATAATGACCCTTCTCACAACAGAGTTGCAGATGCTTAGAGGCACACAGCTGGTATCTGCTCTTGGCTCGTCACGATCCATTGTCTTTCTCCCCTCGCTCTACTGAACTGGAGACTGGGGACATTTCAGTACAGGACTTGGGGGCTTTCATTTCTAAGTCACTAGGCATAGCCAAGGTCCTAGCAGGCAGGCAATTGGAGAAATGCTGAGCAGAACTAGCTTCCGGAGGCCCTAAGCCAAGTGTGCCAACAGCTTCCTGCATGCCGGCTTGGCCTCTGTTAATCAGAATAGTAACATTTATGAGCAGGGGCTTCCCCACAGGCACCTTCTGCAACAGAGCTTCTCGAGAGGGGCAGAGGGATTGCTGGGGTTGACGAGTCAAACCATAATGACAATATGAGTCATTTAAAATTGAGCAATTCCCTGTAAAATAAGTTACAGCTGCTCAGCTGCTGTGCTCCTCGGCTAATTGGCAAATGGAATCCTTGCCTATAACTGCCAACATCTGCCCCAGCTTCTCATTGCCCACCTGGGGCCAACCCTGCCACACAGGCATGGCCATCACTTGGTCCACTTGTGGCTGGGCCATGTCACCAGGAGCTGAGTCCTGATGTATCAATGCAGAACCCCTCCATGGAGGGGAAGGGTTCCAAGAGATCAGAATATCTGGGTTCTTCTACCTCTGTCTGGACAGAATCCATGTGCTATGACTCCCACGGGTGTGCCACATGTAGCTTCCAGGCCCTGCAGCAGACTGTATTTTTCAATGAGGAAATGATGTCTCTTACCATACCTGATCTGCTGCAGTAGATCTCCAATCCTGGCTTCCAGGATGATCTTACTAATCCACTTAGCAGCAGAGGAGAGGTCCTGGGACTCCTAGGGTCAGTCATAGTTGGCTTACTTCCCATCTGAGTCCATGGGTATGTGCTCAGAAATCTTTCTCTATGAACCAAGCCACTATGTTGGGAGACACCTAAGTCTCATGTGAAAGTTGCCAATGGCCTGTCACTGTCCCAGGGGAGCCAGGATGGATAAGACTTTGCCAAGGACCAGTATCACTGCCAACCACATGGTTGTCCAGCTTGGAGTGACCATCCCAGAGGAACATTTATGTGATGGCAGCTCCAGCTGACATCTGGTCATGACCACTTGAGAGATGGCAAATGAGAGCACAGCCATGGCACCTCAGTCCACATGTGGCTTGAAGCACAGTTGCTAGCTGGTGATATGGCAAGAAGCAGCAGACAGCACAAGCAGGTCTATGCTGGCCTTGATCTTCAACTAGGGTAACCATCAGATTTATTCCCTCCTGGACCAGGTTCTGTCCAGTGGCAATAAAAAAAAAAAAAGAAAAGAAAAGAAAAGGAGGGGGGCTGGTTTTGCTGAAAATTTACCCTGAACCTCTGTCCCTACCCCCTTTAGAGATTTTGTCTTCAGTGGGCAGCAAAAATTACACCACCAGGATCCAGAGTTGCCAGGGCTCTGCTCTTGGTATCCACAAGGCCCCCTCTATTGTTGGGCTGGGAAGAGGAAACTGCAGATACACTTCTGTGGTCCTGGTCTCTACCTCCCATATTAGCAGCCATAGGGGGAACCCCTGAGGAGGCAGAGCTTTAGGAAAGCCCTCTGGACCCATGGGGGCAGTTAGGGAAGGACTTGCTTTCCCCCTTCCCAGATCCCAGGCTCCAGTATCTAAGGTCCTATGTCCAGGGCTGATATCAGTCCCACTTGGCCTCTGGCTGCAGATATGCCAAGGCATCTTGGTACAGCCTGCACTTTCTTTTATTTAAAATGATTATGAGGGTGGCAGATGAGGGATGGGTGCGACTGGTTCATGAGACATACAGAAATAAGGACCAGGCTGTGGACAACAAGCCTGGGTAAAGGGTAAAGGTGAGATTCTGAAAGAGGCTTGTCTTTCTGTCTTTGTCAGCAGGAGAGGTAAGGATGCAGGCAAAGTTTCCAGCTGAGGCTGGGGGTTTTCTGCTTCCAGGCTCTCCTGCCAATTGAAAGGGATTTTTTTTTCTTATCTGCTGCCTGCTGGGATGTTGTGTTGATGAATGAAATGGCCTAGTACAGTATGGTGCTTTGAGGAGGTCCTGAAATAGTGGCCTACATGAGCACACCGGGACTCGTAATCCTGGATAAGCACAGACAGGGCAGGGACAGGCAATAGTATGTCCATGAAAAACCCATCCAGCTGAGCAGAGGCACCCCTGGGGAGGAGCAGGGCTACTGGGTCAGAGCTCTGAGATATTGTACAGCTTTTCAAAGTTCTCTGGACTCCACAGCAGGGGGAAGGTGGGGGGAGGGACCTGATGGGACAACACACTGGGGAAGGACTGGGTTTCCTTCAAAGCTCCCTTGATCATCTTTAATTGTCCTGGCCTGAATTCCAAAGAATGGAAGGGGCTCCCTGGGTCTCAAGTCAGCAGCCAGCCCACAACAGAACCCAAGGTTGGGCCTTTGTCTACCCTTCCAGACCCAGAATTCAGGTTTCCCAGTTAGTGGGTGGTTTAGGGTGGACTGGGGCCCTGTCTGTGAAGCCTGAGTCCATGAGGAGAGTGCAATGGGCAGTGGTGGGTGGGTGGAGGAGGAGGAGGAGAAGATGGAGGAGGAGGAGCAGGAGGAGGAAGAGGAGAGGGGGGTGGTGGTGGAGGAGGAGATGAAAAGGTGGATGAAGGAGCAGGAGTGTGGTTTGGACCCAAACACAGTTTCCCTCCTGTGTGAAGTACCACTATAACCTACTTTCTCAGCTGAGCTCATATACGAGGATCTCAATATGCACCGAGCCTCCTGGGGGGCCCAGACAGCACCACAATGGTTTCTGCAAAACCACAGCCATAGCTTCGTTTAAAGCTTCTGGCAACTGGCTAAGAAAACTGGTCCAGCATAGGGCGTGTTGGTTTTCCATGGCTTCTAGAGGAGACAGAGCAAACTTGGTAGCCTCACACACACTGATCACCTCAGGACTCTGGATGCCATAGCCCAACTCAGGAAGAAGCCATGTTCCCTCTGGGGATTCTAGGGAGGGTCCCTTATCTTAGATAGGGGTTTCTATTGCTATGACAAAATATCATGACCAGAAGCAACTTGGGAGGAAAGAGTATATTTTAACTTACACTTCCACATCATAGTCTAGCAATGAGAGGAGTCAGGACAGGAACTCAAACAGGGCAGGAACCTGGAGGCAGGAGCTGAAGCAGGGCCATGGAGAAGCGATGCTTACTGGCTTGTTCTTATTACCTGCTCAATTTTTTTAAAAAATATACAACTCAGGGCCACCTATCCAGGGGTGGCACTGCCCACGGTAGCTGGACCCTTCTACATTAGTCATCAACTAAGAAAATGTCCCCACAGGCCAATCTCTAGGGCTTTTCTTAAATTAGATTCTCTCTTCCTAGATGCACCTAGGTTTGTATCAAGTTGACAAGAATGGCCAGTACACCCCTGAATCACCACATTCTCTCTCTGTGTCTCTGTCTCTCTGTGTCTCTGTCTCTCTCTCTGTCTCTCTCTCTGTCTCTCTCAGTCTCTCTCGGTCTCTCTATCTCTGTCTCTCTCAGTCTCTCTCTCTCTCTCTCTCTCTCTCTCTCTCTCTCTCTCTCTCTGTCTCTCAGCCCAGGGTGGCTCTCAGCTGACAGAGACCTGTTATTAGTGGCATAGGTTGATCCTGGATTGTCTTTCTACATGTGACATGTGCACAGCTTCCAGGGATGAAAACACAGACTCCTAGAAGGGGCCATGCTGCCACCTCCCACCACAAGCACCTCTGTAAATACCACATAAGCATCATAGGAAATGCCCAGCTGACTAGTACCCAGCCTAAGACTCTCCATCAGCTCCTAGACACACAGTAAGGAGGTACACAGCAGGCTCGTGTCCCTGTAGACAGAATGGGGCAAAGAACTCAACTAAGAGCCAGGGCAGCAGGGGGATTGCATTTGCAAGTTAGAAGCCAACCTGGGCTATCATAGGAGATGTTGTCTCCAAAGCACAAACAAATAAAAAACCGCACACAGACCAGCCAAGTCAGTGGCAAGTCTTTGCAATTAGCCAGCTGTGCTGAGGGGCAGGGCTCCCTGCACAGGATGCTCAGCACGGGTGCTGAACAGAGAGGTCTCTGGGAACCACAGGATTGCTGAGCCCTTTCCCCACTAGCCATGTGTCTGTGTTGCATTGCACAGGGGCCTAAGTTTGCTCATTACCAAGATGGGCTGTGCCTCTATTTCCCTTGTGCCCTGAACTTCATGAGGATCAGCCTGACCAAGCCTGGGAAGATTTGTCAAGATACCAACGCCCACCCCAGTTCTGGGGCGAACCCAGGCCATAGCTTGCTCTTCTCCTGGAGGCCTTCCTAGGAGCAGACCCTTCCCTCCCTAGCTTTCTGTCTCATATTCTTAGTTAGCAAATAACAGCCTAGTGATGCAATGGACGTGGGTCATGAATATGCATGACCCTGCTGGTAATCAGACACCATTTCTCCCAGAGAATGGAGCCCTGTGCAGTTTCTACCTCATATTTAAATTCAAATTAGCTATTATTTAATGTTGGGACAAATCGGAGAAGAAGGTCATGTTTTCTGTGGTTCACTTTTTAATCACCAAGACCTGAGCCCGGCAGGGTAGACAAACCCAGTCACACTCCATCTGCCTCTTCTAATCTGACCACGTTCTCATGCAGGCCTCTTGGAAATGGCCGCAAACAGCTAGGTCACTTTTGTATGTGAGATGCCTCCTTTCTCTTCTTTTCCTGTCTCCGCCCTCCCCCCCATAAGCAGAAGTCCTTGCTTCACACTCAGACCCCCTCACCCCACACCCACATTTCCAGATTTATGATGCTCTAGATATCTGACAGATGCAGGAACCTACCACTTCCCAGCTCTGTGACCTTCCACGAGTCACTCAACTTCTCTGAGCTCTAGTCTCTTCCTCAGTAAAATTGAGAGGATAATGGTTTCCACGGTATCTGGCATCAGAATGGCACCTTGCAGCAGGCACTGTCCTAACCTCAGGGACTGTAACCTCCATGGATCCTGTCATCACCAGCACTGAAGCAGCTGGCCCCCCAGCAACCCCAGTCACTTCCCACTGACCTCTACACTCCAACCTCACAGCCCTTCAGTGACTCTCCCACAGGCTATAGTGATGGCTTACCAGCTACCGTATGTCACCTTCTGCCACAGAGTGCAGTTAACCCTGATGGGCCTTCACCTAACTGCTCCATTCCCTGAATCCCTGCTGCTTATCCACAGTCTTCTGATTGCCAAGCACCCTTCAAGGAGCACTGGATGCCCACATCCTCTGAGGACCCAGCAGGTCTCTGAGCAGGACTGCTGTGGACCCAGGAGGGCATTGTAGCACAAGCTAACAGACCCAAGGAGCTGTGCCCACTCACACAAGTGCCAAGGATAGTCACTGTGTTGCACTGAGCAGATGAGCGGGTGACAGAGGAGCCTCTTCTCTGGTCCCTCTTCTCCCCCACCAGCCCCTTCCTCCTGCTGGGTCACCTTGTTCTGTGATAGCCAGCCCCAGCTTTCCACGGAGGGTGTGGGATAATAATCTGTGACCCAGTGGCTCTGTGTGCTCCTCAGGGGTAAAGACCATGGTGTCCGTGCCCTAACCATAGCCCCCAGGACCAATGCACACACAGTTACAGGGAGAAGCAGCACTGCGTAGTCCATAGGGACCAGCAGCAGGCACCACAGGGCGACCTTAATTCTATACGTTGTTCTTCAGATTGCTACCAGTTTCCAGCCTAGCCCTCTCAGCTTCAAATCCACCATACATGTTGTGGAAGACAGTCCTTAGGGTCTTCCTCAAACATGCAAGGTAGGAGGGAAACTTGGCATGACCTGGCCACCAGGACATGTTAGATTTTCACTTACAAGGAAGCAGCCCCCGCTAGGGTTCACATTAAGACATAGCCTTCCCTCTAATACATGGCAGAACTAGTAGCTGCAGCCTCTCTGATGCTGAGATGTGTCATCTAGAGGCATTCCAGCAAGACACTGGGGACAAGGAGCTTTGCTGTGACTTTGCCTCAGAGGCCTCACCAACAGGCTCTCTTGTGCACAGGTGCTGTGGTGGCACCTCTCCCTGGGGAAGAAGAGATGGAGAACAGAGGCTGTCAGACAGATGGGAAACCCCAGAGGCCCTAAATCCCCCAGGACCTCTCTTCACAGTTAGAGAAATGGCCCTTAAGGCACAATAAAGTGCGTCCAGCATTAAGTATAGCCATGTATCTTGTGTTGTCTTTGCTACTAGGATGACAAATTAGCTTCAGAAAACCCTCCCTGAGGGGGTGGACCAGGAATGGGGTGCTCTAAAATGATGTTTAAGCCTCAGCTCCTGGGTAGAGTCGTCCTGCTGGGTAGGGTGGTTCTCTCTGATGCGGTGGCCTGCCTTGTGTTTAGCCTCCTCACTTAAGAGTCCCTTCCACCCCACCCTCAACCTTCGGGAGTGGCAGGGCCGGTGAAAGCCACTGTCATCTGCAGCATGATGTAGGAAATAGCAGCTGGACAGAGCTTCCCAATGGGCCAGCTCTTGTTGTCAACATGACGGAAGATGGAAGTGCTCCTGGGAGCCCAGCCTGCAGCTGAGCCCACCTTTGGGGGGGGGGGGGAAGATGCTATAGGCCTGGAAGGGAAACTAAGCAGTTGGGTCTCCATAGAAACCATGGGCCATGCTGCTACTGCACCAGGGGACTACCTTGGCCCACTGGATGCTCTACTTTAAAACCAAGAACCTACATGCATCAGCTGCTGGTCAGACTATTCCCCAGCCAGAATGGCCATGTCCTGTGGGTCACAAATCCCTCAGAAAAAGGCTCTGGTTTGTGTCATCTCACTGTGTGCCTAGAATGGGGCTGGTGGGTAGGAGTGTCTATCACGCCTCCCAAGTATCAGAAGAAGAGACCCAGGCCCAGCTTAGGACATAGCGTCACTGAGCAGACAGGCAGTGAGACTATGTCCCAGTTCCAGGTCTGGGAAGGCAAGTGTCTCCTACAGGTGCCCTCTTCCCTTTTCAATCAAGACGGGAGGTAGGGCTTGAAGCCCTATGCCCAAGGGTGACAGTCCTGGGGACAAGTGGGTTTGAACCTAACATGCCAGAGGGGTTCAGCTCCTGGGACAGGCACCTTCCCTGCTTGCAGGTGTTGGCTTCTCACTCTGATCCTGCTCATGACAGAACGCAAGCTCTGTGTCCCTCTTACTTGGACACTAATCCCACCCATCAAGCCCCGCCTCC
This sequence comes from Rhynchomys soricoides, assembly GCA_019843965.1. Classification (NCBI taxonomy): domain Eukaryota; kingdom Metazoa; phylum Chordata; class Mammalia; order Rodentia; family Muridae; genus Rhynchomys; species Rhynchomys soricoides. The sequence goes on along the minus strand of JADRCH010000051.1, from coordinate 4,249,317 downwards.
AGCTTCATTCACTGTCAATAAATCCCAATGCTCAAAGATATCACAGAAGAGTTCCACAGTGAGGACACAATTCAGTCCATCACACAGAGAGAGAGAGAGAGGGAGAGAGAGGGAGAGAGAGAGAGAGAGAGAGAGAGAGAGAGAGAGAGAAGAGAGAAACCATCCAAAGAGCCATTGAGAAACCCAAAACAACTGTACTCTAAAATGTGGCTTTTCCCCACAATGTAATATTAACCACTTATGAAAAGGAAGGCCATCCTGACACCTACTGTGACGGGGTGACCCTCAAAGCATCATCTATGAAATCCACCCCTTATCTGGCCCCATTTACATGATATGTGCAGAATCAGCCAATCCAAAGAGAACAACAGCCTGGGGAGCAAGTCTCTGGGGTGACACAAATGTTCTGATCTAGCTCGAGATGAGCCAACATTGAATATACTGATGCTGACCTATGCGTGGCAGTGTTGACTCCACACTGGAGGGAATATGACCACTTTCTTTCCACCAAGAAGAAATGCATGCTAACTAACGACATTGCAGGAAAGAGGCTAGGAAGGAACAGCACTGCCCTTGGCCATGGTACTTTGGTGTGTGTTTTGTTGGAGGGGATCAGGAGACTGCCATGCATGTGTGCATGCATGTTTTGGTAACGGATCTCTCAGCAAGTCCACTATCCTTAGCATTTGCATGGCTCTGTACAGTAAATGAATGTTTTACCTGCCTCTGAGAATCACCTGCCTGGTGCTGCCAGGGACAAGACCTACTCCCGCTTTCCCCTCTAACCTTCTTTTGAGACCTAGTGTTGGGGGGTTAGAAGGGATAAGGGTGGAGAAGGGGTAGGAAAAAAAAACCCAATAAAGGAGCCAAAAAGTACTGTTACGTCGAAGCATTGGAACCATCTACCGTGGAGGTTGTGGGGAGATAGCAGAGCCCTGCTCTGAGACCCGACAGCCATATTCCTCTGCTAAGTGTTTACAGAGACAAAACACATGTCTAGAGTTGGGGTCTCTGGAGCACAACAGTCATGTCCTGGGAGAAAAGGTGGCACCTGGGGATTTTTTTCTGTGTTCTCTAAGGTAGGGAGGAGTGCTAAGAAGACACAGGACAGCTGCTAACACTGGTGTGCTCTAGGGGTGAGGAGGTGGGTCCACTGGAGTCCAGGAGGCCAGGGTAGGATTGAACAAACCCACAACCCTTCTCTTACATGGGAGCTTCTCCCTCTCTGAAGATTGGTACTTTAAAAACTCTGAGAAACCATAGTATTTGTCCCAAGAGATGACAGGAAGCCTTTGTGAAGGGCAAAGAAAGCAGGATGACATCACAGGAAAAGGACCAATGGTGGATACCCAAGTCACAAAAGAAAACATGGCTTTAGGGATCAGATCACAGAGATCCCATCTCAAAACCACAGGATTTGTGAGAAAGAAGCCAAAAGGGCTAATGGTCCTCCAAGGCAATGAGAGACTTCCAGACAATAGTCATTCAATGACGAATTAAGCCAAATCCCTGGGAAGAAGGAGTGGGCATAGCAGCCCCAACCTTGTGAGAATGAACAGCAAGTAGGACATGCCAACGGCTAGACTTCGCATTGATGCGTGGCACCAAGTAGTCTCCGAGATACTTAAGAGGGAAGGGAGATAAAACTCTGGCTCCTTGGGATCCAGTCTTTCAGCTGTGATGGAGTCAGTAGATGGACCATGCTAGAATAGAGCCCCTGCCCCACAACAGCGCTTGGAGACATGTGTTAGCCATGGGGAGAGGAGTCAAAGGAAGAACAGGAGAATGGAACCAGTGGGCGTAAAACAACGATGCCTCCGTTGTAGTAAGCTCGATGATTGAAACGTGATTGTGGAGCAATTAACTCAGGAGCATTCACGATCCACAACAGAAGTGACAATCTATTGACAACAGTCTGTAACAGCACCTGAAGGGGATGCAGCGACACTATTTTTACTCCTGGTGTATTTGGGAGGTTTCATCAGCGCAGGGCACTGACATGGGAGAAATGGCTGGCCATAGTTCACAACACAGCCAGCAGCTGCCAACAGCTTTCCAGGAAACCCTCCAGAGCAGTCTAGTCGAGAGACCTTCTGCCCTCTGCCCCTCTGCCCCTCTGACCTGTCCGCCCACTTGAGTGCTGATGCTGGGAGTGGAGTTGGAATGAGGCACCCCACCCTCATTCCCATCTGCCACCCCTGCCCACACCTTTCTGCTCTGACTGATGCTATGGTTTTGGCTCCCCCCACTATACCTCCTGCCACTCTTGTGCCAACACTGACCCCTGAGAACAGAACACAGATGCAGTAGGGCTGCTGTGAGTCTGGCCCTTTTCCAGGCTCCACGACTGTGGATGCTCAGAGGCTAGCTCTGTTTTTGGTTCCCTGCAAATCCCAGAGGACTGGGATGACAGTCCATTCCCAGGTGGTGAGCCGTGTATTGCTGTTCTCTCTCTCTCTCTCTCTCTCTCTCTCTCTCTCTCTCTCTTTCCCCCTCCCCCCCCCCCCCTCCCCCCCTCCCTCAAACACACATCCAGCAGCTGTGCGGCTCTGCTAAACACCTTACTAGCTAGGCTCTTTAGCACTTAGGTAGGTAGCCCCTTGCCCTCCGGCAGCCCCTCCCTGTAGCTCTTCCTCTCTGATACTAGCTCTGGATCTGTGTGCCCCTCTGCCACACCACACCTCTTGTTCATACCTCATGCATATGTCCCTGTCACCCCTTTTCACATAAATATATCTGTGAACACAAGGTCTTCAGGTTTCCCCCTACCCAACTCTTGTTCATCCCTTAATACCCAGTCCTAATGCTCCTTTTGTCCTGACAGTACACAGGGTGAACTGACCCTGTTTCAGTCACATGGGGTGTGTCTGGCAGACTTCTAAGGCTCTCTCTTCTGACTCCCCTCCCAGGGCTTCCTCTTGCAAAAAGCAGGCAGCACTGAGCACTGTTTTATATGTTCAAGTCATTTTACGGGGTTTTCTGTGGCGATAGTTGCCAGCAGACTCGTGTTTTCTGAATGATGCTGCTGATTGTTTGAATCTATTTTGGACTTTCTTGTGGTGACAATCCTTCTCCTGGTCACAGGCCAGGAAATGTGTCTTTTATTTGATGAGATGTCATTTGAACTGAGCCAGCAATTCAAGTTGAAAGAGGAAACCACAGGTACTGACCCAGCTCAGGCACATTCACCCCTGCGTTTGACAGGGAGCACCCAGACCCTACAGCACCGTGTCCTCCTCCCTCTTATCTCTCAGACACAGCTGTGCTCAGCCACTCGAATCCTGCGTACTCCCAGAGATGCGACTTCCCCAACCCCCAACATGGGACAGTCAGTCATCAATCCGCAAACCAACGGAGCTTTTCCAAAACACTAATTTCTTAATTATGAACTCAGATCACTCATTTGTCAGATTACTGAAGGGAAACAGACACTTCCTCGGCTCACTGTGAATGTGTGATAGCCAGACCCAAACCTCTGCCTGAGGACTCCCCAGTATTTCTTCACTCAGTGTCACTTCTAAAGCCTCTGCATAAGACAAGGATTGCCCAGCCTCACATGATCAGAAACATGGGAGTGCTGCCAAGGAGCTCAAACTCTGAATCTAAAAATCAGGGAGATGGCTCAGTGCATAAAAGTACTTGCCATCAGACTTGAAGAGCCGAATTTGAATTCCCAGAACCCATGTAAAGGCTAGTAGTGGCAGTGCATGCCCATAATCCAGTGCCCTTATGATGAGATGGGAGGTGGAGACAGGACAGTCCCCAGAAGGCCACAGGTCAGTACCCCAGCAAAGAGACCCTACCTCAAAGACGGAAGGCAGGGACTCACACCCAAACTTATCATCTGACCTCCAAGCATCTTTGGAACAACGTGGGCACATGTGCCTACTTTTTCATGAGTGATGGAATCTAAACAAAGACCAAGCAATTTCCAACGAAACCCAATCCACTCCAAGGACATGCCCGCTAATATAAAATACACAGTGGATTTCAGTGGCAGCTTGGGAAAAGAATGAAGACAGATGCAATAGTTTTCACAGCTGTGGGCCGACATGGCTATGCTTTAGACATTGCGAGATACATAGAATATCCTGCACAAACAGCCACTCCTATGGCTCCTTATATTGTACACATGGTAGACAGAGCATATGGACTGGCCATGTTTGTCTGGTCCATCCAGGGAACTACACTGGTGTCAGGTGGGTAGGCAAGGTGGGGGTAGAGTGGGAGAAGATCTCTCAGAGACTCCCTCGGGGGAAGACAGGGCTGGGGCCAGGCTCACCCAGCAGGAGCCCCAGCTCCCACTTCCAGCCCTGGGACTTCACAATGCATCTTCCCAGCATACAATGCTCCCTTGCTTTGAAATCATCCCATTAACCCTTCATTGATGTCAGAGCTCAGGGCTCCCCAGCACCTGGAGCTCACCCTCAGGGTGGACTGGGCCAGTGTGAGGGATGTCTAGGAGTCCAGGAGGCAGTGTCCCCATATAAAAGGAGCCAGTGTAAAGGGGGTGGAACCTCACAGATAGGAAGCCTCTTCTGAGCTAAAACATCTCATCTTGGGAGCAGTCCATCATTCAGATGGATGAGGAAGCTTTCTGGGACTCCTAAAAGCCCTACAGGATCTTACAGATTTCAACTCTGCTGTAGGAAGCCATCTTCTGTTACTTTCCTATTTTCCTTCCTTCTCTGCTTCTGTTCCTCCTTCTCCCTTCCTTCTTCTCCCTAATAAATCATGTTCCCACCACTGTCCTGCCCTGGTCTTTAAAAACCCACCTGCATCCCAGATGACAGGCATATCATGACATGGAAGCAAGCATAAGGGAGCAGAGCAGAATCCATTAACCTAAGACATGGGTACAGACACAATGTCACTGTCCAAGAGAAAAGAAAGTCCTGAACTCTGACTCTGGAAACTATCTTTCATTGAGTCCCTGAGATGGGACAGACAGGCACCAATATGACCTCCAGGCACAGTTCACCAGGAAAAGTCCCTGTGACATCCAAGGAACAGAGGACAGTAACAACATGCGGCTAACACTCCAGGAAACAGTGAACTCACATGGATGGTTTCCCAGTGACCAATATCATGGGAGAGAATAAAGCAACACTAATGTCTAGAGACAGGGCCAGGAAGCAGACCTGGCAGTACACAGGGACAGCATTCTGTGAAGTTAGCATTGGAGTGTGTGTGTGTGTGTGTGTGTGTGTGTGTGTGTGTGTGTGTATGTGTGTATGTGTGTGAGATAAGAAGCTGGGACAGAGGGGTCCCAATGGAGATGGGCCTAAGCCTGGGCAGCTCTAACAGGAAACCTTTGCTGTGGTCCAGGGAGAACAGGAACCTGTGGAGGACTTGCAGTGGGATGGTAGGCCGGGGTGGGGGTGGGGAGCTGCTGCCCATCCTGTGGGTAGAACAAGTGGGGCTCAGTCTGAAGACACCAGCTCTGAGTTTACCTGGAGGAGGCTGAGCTGAGCAGCCAGGCCAGGCAGGCTGATACCTGCTTCCCTTCAGTGCTGACATTGCTGTCCCTCTGTCTAACTCCTTAAAACTGGTGACAAAGACACCCCTGAACTTTACTTCGGCCCACACTTGACCTGAGTGTCAGGAAGAGATTGACTCTCCTACTGAGCTACTCAGTGGCACTGAACTCACTTTGATTGTCAAGGACATGGGGTGGGGGTGGTCACTGTTAACATGTATGAGGCAAGGGACATACCTGGAGGGGCTAACTTGCTAAGGCCAACATCTTTCAGAGGCAGGCTCCTGCTGCCTGGGGACACAGCCAGAGAGCTCGTGTTCTTGTGAGAGCAGATGGCACCTCAGAAGCCAGTGATGTTGAATTTGAAGATGACAGACTCCCAGTGTCCCAGCAAGATAGTTGCTGTCACTCACATGCTATTCATACAAGTAGATCAAGAGATACTTTGGGAATATTAGAGCCATCTCTTGGAGGGGCATGGGCTGGGGAGGGAGTCTGAAGATGGCTGCTGGGAGCCATTTCTGATGCTGAGATGAACATTGCTCAGACAGGTTCTCCTCTGGGCAAATCTCAGAAACAAGAAATTCTTGGCCTCCTTAAACATCATCCAAACAAAGAGACTCAATGTGTTTACGGTTATTCATTGGAAATGTTTAAAGCATGCAAGCTAATCAGTGCAGACTCAGTAAAGTCCCTGGCTGGAGATTGATAATGGAGAGTCAGAATTTAGAAGGTGATGTCAGCGGCTCGCTCTATCCCTGTGAGGCTTATGTGTCTGTGTGCAGGACACGGCTCATCTTCAAGGCCATTATCATTAAACATGCAAAAAGTCAACATAGACCCAGACTCATTCCCGAGGGTGAGAAGACAGAATGGTGAATCTCTTCATCTCATTCATCTCAAGCAAGTACTATTTACAATACATTTTCAATTGCAAACACAGAGTTTCACATGAGAACATTTGGGTTAACATGCTTTACCACCTGCTCAGTGACTCCTTTTAAACATTTGCCAGGAACAGCATGTGTGACTAGAACGTGAACATTACACTTCCAGAGCAGAGGCAGGGATATAAGCATTCTGCAACTTCCAGTAATGGCTAAGCCACTAAAAGGACTTAGGTCCTCAGCTGCAAATGACCTATGTCCCTGCCTTGCCTGTTATGGATGTGATAGGGAGGACCCTGGCTCACAAGGAGCTCAGAACCTTCCAGTGCAGGCTGCTCTTGGGCTTTGTGGAACACAGTGTACCTAAGATGAGGAAGCTTTAGTCAAGTGTCTCACATGCTTGGTGGCAGCCCCAAGCCAGGCCCGATTCTTCAGGCCTGTCTGGACACAGGTCTCTGGCCTCTAGGTCACCCATCCAAGAGGTTTCCACAGATCAAGCTTGTGACCCAGGTAGGGATCCTATGTCTCTGCCTTTGCTCATGCATCCTGCAGCCCCACCTCAGTCCTACCCACTGCCTGTCACAGTCTAAGGTCATCTCCGTGAGGCCCTCCATGTCTGGCACAGTCCTGGGTTCTGGCCTCACAGATCTTCCTAGGCACTAACAAATAGCATCTCAAGCAGCAGGCTTGACACATGGCAGGACCTGGGAGGAAGTGACTTCCCACCAATTATAGCAGAAGACCCAACCTGTACTCTTATCTGTTGCTGGCCACCATGGTCCATCTTGAGGACTCCCAGTAGAGATGATGTCATCCACACCAGGGGATAGGGAAGAGGAGGACAGGAGACAGAAAAGGAGTCTTCAGCACCAACTCACTTATCCGTCTATTCATCCATCCATTTATCTATCAATTTATTCATCCAACACCCCTCCCCCATCCATCCATCCATCCATTCACCTATCTATCCAATCATGAAACCCAGTAGTGCCCACTCTTGCCTCGGGAGGGCAGCCATCTGATGATGAGGTAGGCAGTATGCACGGTTAATGGTGATTGGTGTAGTTACTGCAGAGGCAGAAGGCATGGTTACTCAAAGTGGTGTTTCCCGATCAGAGAAGTGGCTATGAGGATCCTATCTCCATCGTCTGTGTGAGGCACCTGCCAGTCATCCCTGAGGTCCTAGTTGAGGACCCTAGCTTGTGGGATACACCTCTCAGCAGAGAATGGTCAAGGTCTTAGAGCCCTCATTCAAGAAGCTTGAGAGAGTCTCCTGGTGCAGATCTGGTGGCTGCACTGTGACAGCGAGGAGGGCTATGGTCAGGGTGACTGGCCCTGTGGTACTTTTCCTCCTAGATCTCAGGTCTAGGGTAGTGCCTCCTCCTGGGAATACTCATGGACATCCTCTACGACCTTAGAAGGGGAAAACCTAGAAAAGGGAGCCTCCAGGAGGATGGGTAGTTCCCCATCTCCCAGAATCTACTGTTCAAACATGGCCAGGTCTGTGTGTCCATAGAATCCCAAGGGGACACCCTCTGCTATCTTCCCATCAAGCAAGATGGTGAGCCTGATTCTGGATTGTCTTTTGAGTTATGTCTCTCGCCTTCCCTATCCTGGGTTGGGACTATCTGTCACACCTACCCATATACAGTACCACATGCTAGGCTGAGCAGTGTGTAATGACAGAGAGCATTATCAGGCCCCCTGTCCTGTATGCCTCAGGAACAAACCAGACTGGGACTGCAGGTCAGAAGATAGAGATGGTACAGAAATCTCATCAAAGCTGTGAGCTGAGATTTCCAGGTCGAGTGGCTGGGGACCTGCTCCTGAAGCACCTGCTTGCCTCAGGATGAAAAGGGACAGTGGCTCTCCTCATCCAGGCAGACCACACTGCAGATGAACTGGACTCTCTCATCCAAAATCATGCCACTTGGGTTTTGTTCTAGTACAAACCCCGCCCCCCACCAATATTAGAGTGAAACACTGGCTTCCTGTTCCACACATATTCACCCTTTGGATGAAAACTGCAGGTTTATGCAGCCCACGGGAAGCTGGTCACTTCCCAGGTCACTATGTCTCTCTGAGTACTTCTATTTCCCCAGGCCTGCCTCCCAAGGCTCCTTTGTCCTCTGCAGTACCTCTGGGAAGTATAGATCACTTCAAGGCACAAATTCACAGCTCTTTAAGAAAATGAATGTGCTGTGATATGTAGGGATCTTCCACAATTGGGGTATATATAGCTGGCTTGCACTGGAGGGTGCTACTGGTATCATCCCTGTTGATAAGTGGACAATGAATCCAGCTTTGGAGGTTGGTGGCCAGCGGAGTAGGCACCTGTGATGACAAGACTCACTATCCATGGCAGAGCAAGAGGCAATCAATCTACCCATGTGCCCTGTCACCACTCTCTCTGTGCTTGCTCTCCCAGGGGCTTTAATAGGCCCATAAGTTAAGACTTCTAGATTCTAAAGAAGGCAGGCAGCTTGCCCCAGGCCTCCTTAACACTCTCTCAGTCACTGGAACCCAAGAGAATGGAGTTCCTTGTATGCTCTATCAATAACACTGTCAACCAAGCAGTCAGTCCTAGTGTCAGTATATCTCTGGGGGAAGGTCCCCATATCATCTTCTGCAGCTGTGGAAGCTGTTGCACTCTTTGGCAGTGGCTTGGAGCTCTTGGACCTGTCTTAAGCAGAGTTGGAGAGCCAAATGCCTGCCCTTGTGGCTGGCCACTAACGGATGGACCATTCTGTCTCTAAAGGCTCCACTTACAAATGCACAGAAAGGAAGCCCCCAGATGCTGATAGGACTATCTGGACTGAGTTTGCACTGTTTCTCTGGCTTGGCACACTCATCTTCTGTGATCACATGACACCCAGTCCCCTGCCCCAAGTCACAGTCTACAAATAGAGCAGTGTCTCAAGAAAAGCAAAAATGACCCTTAGAGAGCCATTGACTGCCCATAGAGGGGATAGAAAGAAGATCTGTGCGATACACATACGTTTCCATTAAGCGGCATGCACATAGAGTACATACTTGTGTGTATTTGTGTATAGAGCAACATCACATATGTGTACACAGACATGTGTGGTGTGAGTGTGGCCTGGAATATGCAGCCCAGGGAATCCTGCAGAGCTGAGCCCTGCAACATTGGCTCCTCATGTAAGGCTCCGAGGAATGATACCCGGGGACTCTGAGGGTGGAGGCTGAGAGTCCCATATCATTCAGTGTCCCCGAGGCTTTCCCCTTGTGGCAGCCATCTGCACCTACCATCACTGACCTACTGTCTAGATTGTCACCTCTCCCTCCCAGCAACCAACATTAAACTCCCATGAGTTTCTAAGGTTAAAACATGCTAATGCCTGGATGTCACACTTAAGCTCACATATTTCAGTGGTGTACACTGAGGCATAGGGACTGTGTGCTTACACTGTCTTGGGCAACACCGGCACGAAGTGTTGCACTAGGGGACAAAAGAACGCGGCAGGCTCCACATTACAATTTCTTCACAGAGGCTTCTTGCTATTCTTGTCCCTAAGTTCAGTACATCACATACCAGAAACCTCTCAGAATGGCAAGCAGACCAGCAAGTGGGTGGGTGGTGCAGTACATTGAAGGTCCCCGCCCTGTCACCTGGTGGCAGTAGGGTGGGCTCAGGTGACATTGAGAAGGAGTAGCTGTGCAGCAGGGACTCTGATGAACTCAGCACCCATGTGACAGCGATAGTGGAGGAGACAGAGCTCCTTGGAGAGGAGCAGGAATCTGAGGAGCAATGAAGAGCAGGAAGAAAGGGTAAGTTTGAGCAAGATGCAGGTTGAGTAGCTGGGGCTGGGAAGACACTGAGTGCACACAAGAGGGCTCAGGTGGTCCAGACTGACCCTAGCCATGGCTACATTTGCTAAATGGTTCTAGTGGTTCTCATCCTGTTAGTCGTGATCTTTTGGGGGATAAAAAGACCCTTTCATGGGGGTCACATATTGTATATTTATATTATAGTCATAACAGTAGCAAAATTACAATTTTGAAGTAGCAACAAAAATAACTTTATGGTTGGGCATCACCACACCATGAGGAACTGTATTAAAGGGCCACAGCATTAGGAAGGCTGAGAACCACTGAGCTAGAGGTTTCTTTACTCTGGGAAGGCTGAAGTTGGCAGCTCCCAACGCCAAGCTGGCAGTAGCCCCTTCTTGAACAGCAGATCCTCTGGGGGAAGCATCTGTCATGATGTGGATGTGATGAGGTGGTCCCTTCCTGGTGATTCTTGGACACAGTTTCTCTTTCTCTCAGATGCTGACAGAGATCAAGAAAGCCAGTTGGAGCCAGCTGGCATTATGGCTCACATTGTGTCATCACAACAACAAAGATGGAGTGAAGAATGCATCCTCCATGTATCCCACCCCACTCCCTGCTGGGCTAGGCATTAAAGTACCCAGGAAGAAGAGCAATCAGGACACAGACACAGACACAGATGCACACACACACACACACACACACAACTGCCTTCTAACCTGTAACTTTCCTGCAGAAGCATAACCATCAAGGACACTTCATCCTTGAATACTCTAGAGACCCAAGCAGCATCCCAGGACCCTTTGGCTCACTAGCCACAGCTGTGGTTGCCAGGACAGCACAGATATGGGCCTCAACAAGAAACATGAGGTCTATGGGACGATGGGGTCTGCCAGATGCTTATCTATGAGGCAAGCTCTGAGCCACAGTGGCTTCCTGCTTCTGAGAACTACCCATTCATAGCCCTCTAGATCATTCTGTAGGGTCCAGGAATGCTCACAGCACCTGGAAGTGTTTGTTTGTTTGCTTGCTTGGTTTGTTGTTGTTTGCTTTGGGTGGCTCAGGGATGCTGAGCTGCCAAGAACATTGTGAGAACAAGTTGCCCTGACTCTGACATGGTGACACTAAGATGTCATCTCACATGTGGATCTCCGATTCTAACTCTATTCTCTAGTAACAGAAACTGAAACACTTTAGAGGAAAGGACAATTCTGGACTTGACAGGCAGTTGATACAGTAAGCCCAGAGCATGGTGTGGTGCCAGCAAGTGCAGAGGTGCTCAAAGCCAGAATAAGGCTCATAACGACAGGCACCTGCTCACAGGGACCCGGGGCCAGCTGACAGAGCTCCCCACAGCAAGCGCTAGGGTGATTTAAACAATAAAATAAATAAAGCATTATTGGATTACAGCTGAGGAGAAAATAAATATTCATGAGCCCACCATCATGTAAACAGCTGATTGAAAGCGTAAATAATCAGGGAGGCGATGGGTCTGTCTTCACATCGGCTCTACAGACCCTGCCCCACTGAGGAAGCCTTACTACACAGGGATTGTGCACAGTGACTTCCTAACAGAGAGTGTGGTACCTAAAGGAGTCACAGGAGAGATATTTATCATGGAGAAACATGGCAGACACCTGCTCAGGCCAGGGACCAAGGTCAGCATCACCTTGAAGACAATGGCATTTAAGCCATGACAAATCCTCAGTGAGGGACCCTGGAAGACACCTCTACCTACACTCAACATTATCAAGGGTCAGTCATCAAGAGAGAAAGCTAAAAATCTGGCATGCCCTAGTAAAACTTTAGAAGGCAGAGAGTGAGCACAATCCAATGACGGCAAATGAAGATGAGCACTCTGGCAAAGCCAGGGCATCTAGCTGAGGCTTCAGTTAATCACAGGAGTCAGGACCAAGTACTATGAGACACTGGGATAGACATGTGGCCACTTTCTGCACTGCTGTCACTATTATTCTTAAATATAAAATTGATGTTTAAGAGTTAAACCTCTAAAAGAGACACATGGCAGATGGTTCAATAGGGAACAGCACTTGCTGTGCACACATGAAGACCCAGGTTTGAATCCCTTATGCCCATATAAAAAGTTGGGAGTGGCCACATGCCTGCCATCCCAGCACTGGTTTGGGGTCAGAGAGATGAGTGTCATGGGGCCACAGGGAAAAAATGGTGAACACCAGGTTTAGAGAGAGACCTTCTCTCAAGGAAATGGTGGAGGAGGATACCCACGATCCTTCTGGTCCCCTACACATCTATGCACATGTGCGAGCACACAGGCCATGCCACATGTTGACCAGTGAGCCGGGGATTGAAGACCCTCCTGCGAGTTGGGCTATGAGTGTCCCTTTCCACTCCCAAGAGGCACAAAGAAGTGCTGAGCTGAGTCACTCCAGCTCTGACCTGTTGGGGGACCACTGCCACTCACTTCCCTCAGCAGGGTGGTGGCAGAGAGAAGACTGATGCATGGCTCCCCTTAGAAGCTCAGATAGAGCAGTAAAGACCGTCACTGTCCTGGTCACATCTCTACTGCCACCAGCTTCATCATAATCCTCCTCATCAGATCCTTCCAATCACTGTCATTACCACATCAGGACCACAGGATCAGCATCCTTACAGCGATGTCTCCTCCAGCCTCTTCATCATATCCTCTTGTTCTTCCTCTCCTCTCCCTCCCCTCCCATCCACTTCCCTCCCCTTCCCTCTCCTCTCTCCGTCCCTCCTCTTCTATCTTCTCTCTCCATCTCTCCCCTCTTTCCTCCCTTCTCTTTAAGACAGGCTTTTGCTATGTAACATAGGCTTGCCTAGAACCTATAAACTTTCAGCCTCAGTCTCCCGAGGGCTACCTTCTTCTGATGAGAGAGGCAAAAAAGCCTATGGGCTTTATTCCCCTCAGTACATGCAGGAAAGCAGGGAGTCAAGTCTCAAGAGTGGACCTGAAAACAGTTGTTTATTTTTAAAATCATGTCACATTGATCCTCGATCAGAGGAATAATTCAGCTTGAGCCAGCAGTCTCCATCTCATACAAGAAAAACAACAGGAGGCTGTTTGCTTCTCTTGATGACTTGTGGAAGGGTGGGTTCATCTCCAAATCCTGCTGCCTCTGTAGGAGGGAGCCAAGAGCTGTCCTACAGTCATGAAGAATAGGAAGACATGAGCTATCAATGCAGGTAACTGGGTCTGTTGATTGCACTGGAAGCAAGCAACAGCCCAAGAAGCTGGGCACCTATGTTTCATTTCCAGTATAAAATGAATGCTCATAAGAACCTTTGTACCAGAGGCCAACATACAAGTCTTCCTTCTGTGAGGAGGTCCTGAGAACATGCCTGTTACCAGGGAAAGGCATGCAGGTGGATTGGGTTGAAATACAGCCAACAACCCCTTCCTAGGCTCAGATAAGCCTCGAGATGCTGAGTTTGGTTTCCCAACAGGCATGTGAGAAGCTGCCACCCAGGACTGTTGGCACCATCAGCAGTGTGTCCAGTCCTCTGGAACATGACTTTATGTGGATAGAACTCTACAGAGGTGACTGTAAAAATGAGGTCATCAGCACGGACCCCAAGCCACTGCATAAGAAAGAGATTCAGATATAACATGCAGAAGAGAGTGTCTTGTGCCCATGAAGTCGAGAACTGGCCAGCATCTGCCAGGAGCAGGGGACAATAGAAGCTGGGGCCTGACCAGGAGGTCTCTTCCTGAGCACCAGAGGGTCATGGGTCAAGAAGGGTCATGGGTCAAGGAGGAGGCAGGATAAGTTTCACTGTAGAATGACCTCAGCTTGTGACTGTGGATGGTAGAGAACTAAAGGCAGGTCTGTGACCTCACAGCCCATGTAAGACCCACACCATTCTCAGCAAAGATGCCTTTCTAGGAAGCAGGGGGATGCTGTGGTTGGCTAGGAGCCCCCAGCCAGCTTCTAGCTTGATTTTCAAACATCTAAGGCAAGAGGCAAAGAAGCTGTCATCAAATAAATTAATCTGACATTTTCTGTTACAGAGTAATTTCTAGCAAGTACCATTTCCCTGGAATTAGGTTGTTTACATTTTTGCCAAATTGTTCCCACTTAGGTTGCTTAGTGATAGCAGGGCCCTCCCTATCCATAACGGTTAAATAAATGGCTGGACTCGCTTGAATTCTAGGACAGAATGTGCATCAGATAAACAAGCATAATACTCCTCTTCCATGGTAGGGGGACTAGCTCTGTGCAAATTCCCCTCTGCTGTGTCACAGGCACAGTGGGTCACCCATCAGTGGGGGTATGTAAGTACTCTCAGCAATTGAGTGGGTGGGACTTCTTGCTTTCTACTTCACAATTCTTGGGTCTTTTCCTCATTCAGTCTTGGTGACCCTTCCCCAACCAAGGGATGAGAGGCATGCCCATATACTCATCTCTAGAGGAGACAGTAGAAAACTCTGACCCTGTCCATAAATGGAGAGAGAAGGGGGCCTATGAGCCTACCCCAACCTAGCACCTTTGTGGAGGAAAAACATTCCTCATGGCATGCTCTTCCTAAGACCAAGACCAGGAGATTCCTAGTCCAGGGTGGGTTTTTGCGTGGCTGGAGAACTACACTCATATTCCCAGAGTGTATTGTATATCTAGTAAATAATACCCCACACCTCGGATTTCTGTCGTCCAGAGTCTAAGAACATGACCTCATTTGAGATTGGAATCTTTGCAGCTGTGGACAAGGAAGATGACATCATCCTGGCACAGGCTGGGGCCTTACCCCAGTCACTGCATCCATTCTCCACTGGACAGAAGATGTCAGCACAGACACACAGATGAAGATGGGGCAGACCTCACAGGGCTGTGTCCTTAATCTAGGGATCATAGCCTGGACAGTCCAGGGAAGCTGGTAGAGGCAGGAAGCTTCTCTCAGAGCCTGAGGGACGTGGCTTGCTCCTTCTCTCAGCCTTGGGGCCTGCTTGAGGGTAGCAGTCAATGGTTGGCATTTAAGGACCTGTTTGTCTGGCCTTACTACAGCAGTCAAGGAACACTAACGTAGGTTAGATGACTAAAAAGCACACCATGAAATAGCAGAAAACACAATGGAACATGAGGCAGAGAACAAGCAACCCATTCAGTCTAGAGTGTGTACTATCAGGTCTTTCAAAGAAAAACTTTGTCAGTCCCTAATATCACATGAACCCAACCTCTATCAGCATCGTAACCTTCAAAGCTGGCTACCCAGGATCACCTCAGGTTATTTCCTTACTTGCCATGGTCACTTCAAGCCATATTCTGGATATTTCTCTCTCCTGCCCCAGGACCTTTGCACTTCATGTTCATAGCTTATCCCCAATACTTGGAGGAGCCTTCTTTTCTGATTCCTCACAACAGGACCATTGCTAGTCTGTTCAGGGGCCTCTTGACTGTTTTTCCCCCAAATTATTTCAGGAACATATTTGAACTTTGTTACAGATACTAGTAAAGACTAATTAAAAGCATTGGTTAACTGTAACTATTAGTAATTCAGATATTCCCAATGCCTCTCCACAGTAAGTTTTCAGTTCTATGGGGTAAGGGATCACCAGTATGCACCATGAGTATCTAATTTAGATAAACATAGTCTCCAGAAATACCACTAGATGTAATGTGTGTGTGTGCGTGTGTGTATGTGTGTGTGGGGGGTGGGTGGATGGATGGACAGTTAGAGGGATAAAGGATAAATAGATGGACAGATGGGTGAATGAATGGATGAACAGATAAATAGATGAATAGACAGATGGTCAGAGATATGAAAAGAGAGGGATGTATGGATGGACAGATGGACAGAGGACAGACAGATGGAGGGACAGACAGAAAATGGATGGACAGATAAGTAGATGGATGAATTCCTAAGATGCCCCAGACTCTAATCCCTACCCCATGTCTGTATTTGCTCCATGGGGGCTTGGACTTCAGATCCACTTGTCCCATGATGCATTTGTTCATAGCTGCCCTGTGTGCTGACAGGGTAAAAGAAGTCATGAGGCCTTCTGGGCTTGGGATCCAGACATGTGAATGGATAAGACTCAGTTGTTGGTTTCAGTGTCCTGAGGTTTTGGTCAGAAGACAATATTCAAAGATGTAAACTTGCAAGACTTGGATTCAAGGCTAGCCCATCACTTGAACTACTTGATGCCGTGCAGAGATCCCTGCCCTGGCGTCTCACAGTCATCGACAGAGGACCACATCTCCACCTAGCATGCTACACTTCAGCTGTCTAACTCCCAAAGCCTCTGTCTATCTTGACTACAGCCACCCTAAGAGCTTCATGATGCCACCAAAAAAGGTGCAAACCCAAGAAAGGGAAATGTGACATAAAATGTCTCTCCTTCCATGGGGACCTACAAATGACCTTGTGACAGTATGCTCCCTAACAGCTCAGCTGCTCTGCTTTGCCTTGGCCAAGAGGCAAACAAGGCCTCAGGCATGGAGAACAGCCTACCCTAGGAGAGACACTGTCACCTCCTCCATAGAGATGGAGTCTGCGGGTCCATCTCAGACTTCTAGAGAGGCAAAGTGTAGCCCTGCTCCCAACCCCCACCTAGCGCTTGTCTCCAGCCAACAGCTACCCATAACTCCCTTCCAGGTAGAAATCAATTCTCCTCCCCTCCCCCACAGCATGGAAGCTCACTCTTCAGAGGAACTGAGTAAATAAAGAGCAGCTTTAGGAAGCCTGCCCACAGCCTCCCTGCCTGCTGCCAGGAGGATGGGGATGGGGATGGGGATGGGGATGAGTGAGACAGAGCAAATAGATCGATAGAGGTAATTACTAGCTGCTTCCCGGGCTTAGCCACCCACATTTTTCCTGGGATCCTAAGCCACAAGGACTAGAGCATCTATTCTGATTATTGCTTGTCCTGGAATTCTGGCCATGGCCTCGGCAGCAGCCTCTGGACCTTGCCACTGGAATATATAAAGGGCAGTTTAGGATGGTGGGGAGTGAAGTCCCAGTTCCACACTGTCTGTTCCAGGGCCCTGGACCAGAGTGTGACATCCACTCTGTGGATGGGATGGGCTGACACTGGTGAATGGTTACTGTGCAGGGCTATCTCTCATAGGGAACAGGTGATGTTATTGTTCCCCAGGCTACTGGCAGGAGAAAGGCACAGGGTGGGATGGGGCCTCACTAGACCTTACAGTGGGAAGGGGTACTCAAACCAAGGCCTCTTCCTATCTAAGTCACTTCTGCAACTGGTTTCTTAACCACAGCCAGGCTATGGCTTTGAGTTCCAGAGTCTGATAGGGGTTGAGATTGTTCAGTCAGGACCTTTTCTGGCCCTGTTAAACGTCCAAATTTCCCGTATAACCTGATGGATTCTCATCTGTTCAAGGTAGTCCCTCAATAAAGACAACCCAAGGAAGGTCCCCCAGATCGCACAGCTGGGAGGATAGTAGCCTGCCTCTAGGCACATCCTGTCCAGATCAAACTCAAGAGGCCCATCAGTCCTCTATTGCAGCTTTGAAGGGTTAAGGAAGAGGATTATCCTCTGGCTGTCTACAGCCTTAGCAGCCTTCAGCCCAGCTCTTGGTCTATCTGCCTGGTACATAGCTTGGGCACTGGGGACCCATGAATCTTTTACGGTTATAGCCTGGACTACAAGGCCCATGGAGAGCTCAGTGGGAGGCAGTGGGGTGTTGAAGAGCAGGAACACTGTGAGCGATGCTGCTGCAGTGTGAGACCCAGATGCTCGCCTCTCCCATCTCTGTGCTGAGGGGCCCAGGAACACGGGGACACGATTATTGGGAGGAGTGACATATGTCAGGTCAAATGCAGAGATCAAGGCAGCACAATGGACAGGAAAGGCCTGGATTAGGCAACTCTTGGGGTGGGGTGTCTAGGAAGCCGAGCCATAGGCCTGAGTGGCCATCTGCAAGGGTAAGCCAGGCCCTGCTTTAGCCCCATAGCAGTCCCAGTGGGTCACATGGGGCCAGAAAAATGGGGTATGAGGGCAGGTATCTGGTCTCCTGGACCTCTTGAGGAGGGCTCCATATCACTGTAGACACAGCAGTCATTCAATGGATGGCAGGACCTGGGCCACAAGCACTGAAGGCAAGCAAAGTTGAATGGAGGCTCTATTTTTCAAAAAGACATTAACTCACCTCTCTCCCTCTGAAGTTTTCCTGGTCGAGCTGGGCAGCTGGAGAGAGAGAGAGAGAGTGGTGGGTCGTAGGACCCTAAAGTGGCTCTGGGGAACATGATGAGCTCCTTCTTGCCAAACATAGCCCTCTGTCCTGTTTACGGTTCCAATTGGTATCAGTCCATGTCTTGTTTTCTCTAAGTCTGTAGAAAGTCGCCCCATTGCTCTAGGCCTGATAATTCTCATTTGCAGTTGGAGCTGGAACATGAAGATTACTCATGGGCTCAGAGCACTCAGACATGGAACACCCACACATGTGAAGAACTCACAGGCATAGAATGTTCCCAGAAACAGACTGCTCATATGGACAGAGCACTCACAGATGCGGGTCATTAACAGACCAAGAGTACTTGTAGGTATGGACCACAGAAGTCTCACATGGGTGGAGGACTCACATATGTGGAGCACTTGCAGACATAGAGCACATACAAGAATGGAGCACCAATGGCCACAGAGCATTTTTTTAGTGGCACATTTGCACATGACCCTGTGAACAACTCACAGATGCAGAGCATCACAGGCATGGAACACTTATGGACACAGAGTATGAAGTGCTCAGACCATGCTTATAGGACTCCTCCACACGCTGTGCTCCAAGATCCATTCATCAACAATACAACACCTGGGGGAGCTCATCCACCTCTCTCCATGAAAACTGTGTCCAACCACCCAGTATTGTTACTACGGCTTCTTAAAGCAGAAGACTCCACATGGCTCATACCCAGGAAGGAGAGTTTTCAAAGGTACTTGATTGTAGAAGGCAGTTGGCCAATATTCATTGGATGAGCACATGATTATCATTATGATAATAGAATCTAGCCCACGGCAGTTAATTCAATTCTCGGTCTCCATGGTCTGTTATTAATCTCTAGCTACTTAATAAGTGTGATAAAGAGAATGAGTCTCTACATTGCTAGGACGCTTTGCAGTCTCTAAAGCACATGCCAGTCATCATGGTCCTTTATCTTTACATCATTTGGATATCACAAGATCCAGAATCGAGGGTGTGACACCATTCCCGGTTTACAGAGTAAGCAAGGCTCAGGTATAAAAAGTCATTTGACAGCTCACTGCTCAATTGATGGATTTAAGAGCTTTGTAAAGGAAAGGTAGAGGTGAGGAGCAGGGTCACTTTCTAGGACTAATGAAGTAAATGTAAATTTAACTGTGCTCTGCTCTGTGTCCTCATGGGAAACCTTTGTAAAATGCCCCAAACACTCATGAAATTTTTGCATACTTGTCTCCCCACTGAACAAACAGAAGGTCAGCGGTAGCCCAGTGTAGTGATTGAGCAGGTGGATGGCTGGATAGACGGATTGCTATGTATGAATGGCTGGATGAGTAAATAGATGAATGGATGGATGACAGATACACGGACAAATGGATGGCTAAATGGATGAATGGACAGATGGCTGGCTGGCTAGAGGGCTGGACACACCATTGAATGGTTGGGCAGAAAGGCAGTGACCTCTGGAGCATAGTGCATGTCCTATATGCTCATGTCCTTAAGCGTATTTCTCCTTGTGGAAACTGGATCTCCTGTATCCTCAGATCGTTCAGGTTCCCTCATCTTTCCATAGCATCTTGGCCATTCTACAGCCATCTTAATGTGATGGCTTTCACATCAATGTCCACCTCCCTTACAGAATGAGAACACCTGCTGGGTTCTCAAGCCTGGACACCTGCATGGATGGGTAAGAAAGTAAGAGCATCTCCTAATCAGGTGTTATGTGGGGAAGTTGACAGAGGGACAGCTGAGCAACTGCCCTGGTGTCTTTCCTGCCCAGAGGGCTGGTGTGGGAGAACCAAGCACTCTCCTCTTGATCCCTGTAGGTTCCTGTCATAGCTAAGGCTTGAGTGTTATTGGAAATGGCCCTTCTAGGAAGTTCGATCTGAATTTTGCCCGCTCTAAGTCATCCACAGGCAATTTCAGAGAGATTGCACCTAACTACTCCCTGGGAAAGTGGACATTAAAATGAAGACAGTTTAACAGGGCCGCATGCACAGGGATGTGGGTTCTCGAATGGTCCATCTCATGCAATCACCATCACATTCAAATGGTGAGTGCTCAGCCTGAAGCGGGCTCTGGAGGTCATTTGTATACTTCAGATCTGAACCCACTTTCCATGATGGACCAGAGCAATTACACCGCTCTGGGAGAATGTTACCCCTGTCATTTGTACCAAGTGAAGGCCTGGCTTGAGCTGCGGACCCAGACATAGACCATACCTGCAAGGATGGCCGTGCATGCATACCTGAATGGTAGCACTCAGTCCCATCCAAGGTTAGCCTTAGCTTCTAGAGCATCCAGAGCAATGGCCCTCCCACCCCTCACCTCCAGTCACAACATTTACTGGTACGAACTGGCCAGGCAACTGCTTTCCATTCTCCTCTGCATAGCGGCTTTCAGGAACTGGCTCACACAGTGGCTATGTTGGGGAAATAGCCTGGCTCTGGGATCCTGCACTCTGAGAATTGCAAAGCCAGCATTTATGTTATCTTGCAAAAACCTGTACATCTTGCCAGGATCCAGCAGTATCTAGAACACAAGGATATCTTTTCATCTTTCTCCCTTCAAATACTCTGAACATCTGACCTCAACCACTTCAAACATGGCTGCTGCAGGCAATAAGATGGCTTAAGGGGTAAAGGCACTTGCTGGGTATGCCTGGCAGCTTGAGTTGGGTCCTGGAGCTCATGCAAAAGTGGGAGGGAATTGGTTTCCAGGGCTAGCCTCTACATACATGCCATAGCACATGTGGCCAGAAACCACACACACACATACACACACACACACACACACACACACACACACACACCCTTTTTGAAAATTAAATAGTTGTTGAGTGCTTGGGACTGAAAAGTTTAACAGTGAATCAGTTGTTTGGGATAGAAGCTGAGGCAGAGCTAAGGGGGAGAACCCACAGGGAGGGCTCAGTGGAGTTCTAATCATAATCCCTGTACCCAAATCACAAGGTCGTCGATCAATTGACAAACAACTTCCCTACTTTGTGGTTTATCAGGCCCACAACAGTCAACTTCCAGCCTCCAGAGTGTGTCCAGTGGGAATGACTGGAAGCAGATGCTGCTTCTGCCCCTCATCCATCTTCGCTTAGCTCTCGCCTCCCAGGATGCTGCTCTTTTGAAAAGTCAAGGCCAATATCTGTGCCTACAGTGTGGTTACTTGGTCACGGTGATCCTCCATCTCTTGTCACTGAGCCTACACATGTTCTGGTTGTCAACTTTCTGCTTGTGTCCTCTCCATGTACCTTTTTCTTTCACACTTGCGTGGGTGACACACATCTTGATGTACACATCAAAGCCTATATAAAGTTGTACAGAACGACTTCTCAAGGAGGGTGACTCCCAAGATAGTGCTTGGTCATTTCCTGATCCAGCACCTGCATCCTCACTGTCCTCCTGTCCTCAAGGGATCCACCTGAGGGCTCCCTTGGCTCATTCTCCACCCCTCACCTGTTTCCCCCACGTGTCCTGCTTCCAAGCATCCGTGGGGACTCAGTGTGGTCTTTCGACTTTTCCTTGTAGGATTGACCCCGAGACCCCCAGTTCTCACCCCTGCCTCCTCTCCTCAGCTGAATCTCATCTCTATCCCATTCCCACCCTACCCCTCTTTCTGCATCTGCTCCCATCATGCTGCAATTCCTGCCTGTGAAATTGTATGAACATGGCCTTTGATCTGGGGGGGAGGGGTGGTGGGGAAGAGGAGAGAATCCTCTGGGTGCACTGTGGAGCCTCTTAGGTGAATGGGATACTTCAGGCTCCTTCTTCACATAGGAATTAGAAGGAGCAGGATAGCTCTACTCTTTCAGACCTGTCTTCATTTCCTGCAGTTATTTGGTGGGTGCTCTGTCTTCACAGCTTGTGGTGTATGTGTCAGTGTGTGATGTGTGTTTGTCACTGTGTGTGCTTCTGTGTATGCATATGTGTGTGTTTGTGTGTGTGTGCATGCATGTATGTTTGTGTGTCTGTGTGTGTTTGTTTATGTGTGTGTCTGTGTGGTGTATGTTTGTGACTGTGTGTTCATGTGTGGGTGTTTATGTGTGTGTGTCTCTGTGTCTGTGTGTGGTGTGTGTTTGTGACTGTGTGTGCCTGTGTGTATGCACATGTGTGTGTGCCTGTAGTGAAGAGGCTGGGCAACATTGGCTAGTGTAGATATGTAAGGGAAATCAGGATCCTGCCTGGGGAGAGACCAGTTGTAACTGGGTCACAGGGCAGGTAGCACCTCTCTTTAGCTCACTAAACGTGCCAGTGTCTGGAGAACAGAGACACCATCCTATGGTTCTTATCTTCTAGGCCATGGCTAGAAAACTAGTCTACCAGTGCTGAGAGAGAGAGAGAGAGAGAGAGAGAGAGAGAGAGAGAGAGAGAGAGAGAGATTGCTATCTAGGAGCCCCAGGAACTCACCCACCCTGTACCCAGTGGGTGTCCCCCTCAGCTCGAGGTATTTACTTTCCTGTCAGTAAGGGAGACACTGCACCTTATTAAAAGTACAGCAGGACACAGAGGACGGCTAATGGCTAATTTATATGGGACAAATAGCTATTTAATTGCTCTCTAATTACGTGACAATTAGAATTCATGCTGCAGCCATGTCCTTGAGTTCCTGTTTATGACCCACGTGGTGAGCAGTTTTTCTATGCCTGTAGCCATTACAGACACTGCAATGTACAGAGCCAGGGGCACAGTGACGAGGCATAATTAGCCATGTAACTACTTCCTTATACCCCAGTAATTATATGGTGGTATTAGCTGTATATTATAATTTATTCATACACCCAATCCTTCATGAAGCAGTCTCCTTTCAGGAACAGATCCGGCCTGGCAGGTGTCAATCAATTATTTAGAGTAACAGAAGACCATGAGATGGGCAGCTGAGACAACAGGCTGTCTTACTGTTCATGTGCAAAGGGCCTGAGGTAAGGCAGCCGTGAGCACCGAACACCAAGTTTCTGACGTTTGAACAGACCCAGCTATGCAGCAAGACAGCAAGCAAATATAGCACGCACAGAAACATTTTCAGTGCACTGCAGGGGTCAAGGCTCCTATGCATAGTCCGGCTCTGAGGAGCCCCCTATCCGGCACTCACGCATGAACCTATGTGAAGTCTGCCTGTCTTTTCTATCTTACTTATGGGTTGTGACGTTTTTCAGTATCAGGACCTTTGGCCGGGCTTCAACATGTCTAGTAGCACAGTGGCATGCAGAGGTCCACTGGGCCAAACCAGAAAGACCCAGGGAGCCTGAGTTGACAAATAAAACAAGACTCCTTGGGGAGGGTCAGGAGGCAGGTGCACTGTGACACACAGAGGTGACAGCAAGTCATCTCACTTGATTGTCTCCATCACATTCTGTCCAGCAGTTCTAGCACATTCTTCCATGAAGAGCAACCAAGGTACCACATGAAACTTCTAGGAGCACAGAGGCCCTCCCCAGACAAGCCCTGGCAAGGAAAGACCAGGGTGAGCCACCAGAGCCTGCCTTAGAAACAAGATGGTCTAACCAGAAAGAACAGGAGCATCCCCTTCATAACCCCTGACAGGTAGAGAGAGGAAGTGCCTCCTGCAGGCAGCAGCCATGGCCCCTGCTGGTCCAGGCTCTCAACTCAGAAGACACACTTGAAACTATAGTCTGTGGACGTGCGGGGCAGTGAACCCATGCTGTATTAAGCCACCAGGGCCATGGTGATTTGGTAGGGCAACAGATCCTTTTCCATCAGTGTTGCCTCTTGTTACCCCATCTCCAGAGGAGGCCTCTGAAGGGCTGTGGCTCAGCTCTACAGAACTGGGGATGCTGGGAATATCCTTATACCACTCACAGTCCTAGTGACTCCCTCTGACCTGCTCAAGGAGATGGCAGTGAGTGTGGAGAGAGTCAGCCCCTGCCTTGCCTTATTTCTAGAGGTACCAGTTCGGCTCCGCATACTCCCTCCATCTTCAGTCTCTTTCTCAACCCCTGCCTCCCTCCTTTAAGGATCCTGTGATGACACTGGGGCTCTTGGACAATCCAGGGAAGGTGGTGTCCTTGTCTCATGATCCTCAACTTGATCCCATCCTCAAAGTCCCGCTTAGCACATGAGGTGAAATGGTAGGCTCTGGGGATCAGATGTGAACATCTTTGGGGGAAGGGACATCACCACCTTCCACAATGCATAGAATATCACCAAGATGAGCCTCCTAGTGGCCTGTGTCATCCATCCACAGCATACGGACACCTGGTGGCTCAGGAGGCTAGAGTCAGCCTAAGGGCATTGCTAATAGACAAGAAAAGTAGTCAGATGGCTCCAACTCTGGGCTTATCTGTTGCATTTATCCTATGGCCCCCATCAGACTAATAGACCTGGAGATGTAGACAGAGAGTTTCCCTATGTGGTGACAGACCTGTGGTCACTGAGTGCCTGCTCACCACTTCTCTGGTGACACCATCCCATCTCTTAACCAGCAATTCTGATCAAGCTTACCTATATTCCCTATAGGTAGGATTCCGTCTGTTTCTGAAAAGAATGTGACCATTATTATGTTCCGGATGGAGGAGGCGGGCATGAACTGGTACCTACAGCAGAAGCCCAGACACTGGCCTGAAATAAACAGCCACAAGTGGGTGCTGCACTCTTACACTACAGTTTGTCTACCACACATTGACTTGTTCAAGGCATCTTCTGGGCACAGGGCTGGGTGCCAGAGGAAATGGCAAAAGAGATGTAGCTCTTAGTATGGGTGCTTCCCCTGGGCACAAAGGACAGCTTCAGAGTGCAATGTAGGCACACCTTTGGTTTGGGGAAGGGCAGGAGGGTTCATGTGGGTGTCCTGAACTTGTCTGGTATTAGGGGAGATAGGTGAGCCTGAGAGAACAACCCAATGGCTGAGGCTGGGGCTGGGGAAGTGGGGCTGAGCAAGGGCTCTGCTAGTTAGTGGGCTTACTTCTGCAATCAGTTGGCAGTGGGCACAACTGGTAGCCCCACTGGGCTGAGGTGGGAAGGTGAGCAAGCCCAAGCTGGAAAGCATGGACCTCCAAACCAGACCGAGAGCTCCAAGCATGTGACAGGGGTGAAGAGTGGAACAGGTAGAACTGGGGTCTGCAAGCAGAGGGGATGCCAGGGTGACCCAGAGGAGACTGCTGAAGTCCTGGGGGCAATGGAGGGACAGGGTGTAGGATGCTGAGCCACAGCCCCTTTGCCCTTGTGTGGCTGTGGTCATTCACAGAACAAAGGCCTGAAGAAGATCAGCCTTGACAGACAGACATGGGTCAGATTTGGTTTAGCAGCCTTGGGTTGAGGGGCTGGGAAAGCAGACAGGAGTGATGCAAATAAAAATTAGTGGCTGGAACCCTTCCCCCAACTATCTAGGGTGCTCTCACCTGCCTGGGGATTCCCAGGGTAGAGCCCATTTGCAAATTTGCACTATTTTTACCAAGCAGAAATCCTTTAAGCTTCATAAGAGGCCTCAGTGCACAAGGGATAAAAAACATTATTTGCCACTGTTTTCTATAGATGTGGGAAAGGATAAAATTGGGGCTGCAGCAAACACAGCTTATCCGATGATGTGTCCTCAACTCCTGTTTCTAGTTTAACAGTAGCTGAGCGGAAGTCTCATGGGATTAGGTATCAGCCATGAAAATGAAGATCGGCAGAGGGAACAGAGATCAGCATGGGAATGGGGATCAGTGTAGGGATCAGGGATCAGCACAGGATTAGGGATCAGCATGGGAATGGGGATCAGCATGAAATGAGGATCAACATGGGGATGAAGACCATCAGAAGGAACAGGGATCAGCATGGGGATGAAGGCCATCAGAGGGAACAGGGATCAGCATGGGGATGAAGACCATCAGTGGGAACAGGGATCAGCATGGGGATGAAGACCATCAGAGGGAACAGGGATCAGCATGGGGATGAAGGCCATCAGAGGGAACAGGGATCAGCATGGGGATGAAGACCATCAGTGGGAACAGGGATCAGCATGGTGATGAGGATCAGCAGAGGGACAGGCAATGGGGACAAGGATCATCACAGAGAATAAGGATCAGCTTTAGGATTATAGATCACCCAAGAAAGTGTGGATTAGCATGGGAGATGAGCTGTGGGAATAGGGATCACCCTAGCAATGAAGATCATTCTCCTGTTCTTTCAGGAATCTTCATCTTCACTGATGACAGGTAGGGAAAATGCCCCAGCCATGGCTATACAGCATAAAGCTGCTGACCTTCTAGGCTGTGTGGTATGGTCACCTTGACACATGGGAACTCTCAGCTGCCTTTAGGCATAAGGGTAGTAACCCTGTCACCTCCTCTTTTCCCAAAAGGACAGAGCTGTGTGTTCTTTCTTGGATGCCAAGTCATCAGGAACTCTCATTATAAAGATGTGTCGGATTAAAATAAAGAAGGGCTAGGAGGGAGGGATGTCCACCACCTAAGGATCAGGGAGCCACCCCAGGCTCAGGCCTCCTCTTTGGGCACCTAGAATGATACATAGGCCTGGGAGAAATGGCAGAACAAGGAGAGAGGCCAGCACCCTGCTCATGACTGCCCTGATTTATATCAGTTCGGTGGCCAAAGCCAAGTTGTGAGCATATCTGAGCCACCACTGAAATGGTGACCTCCTATCTATCTCCATGGTTAGGGGAGAGAGAGAGAGGGAGGGAGGGAGAGAGAGAGAGAGAGAAAGAGAGAGAGAGAGAGAGAGAGAGAGAGAGAGAGAGAGAGAGAGACTGAGACTGACTCTTAGGCTGCAGTGCATTGAAAGCATGTTCCTTCCTAGCCCTGTCACTGCTGGATCCCTAGTCCCAAATGATGGCATTTGGAGAGTGGGCCTTTGCAAGACCACCAGGCCATGGGGGTGCAGCCACCATAAAGGGGGCCAGGGCTCTTCCTTATCAGAAGTGAAGACACAAAAGATAGCCTGCCACCCTGAGAAGACTGTCCCCAGAACCTACCCTTGCTGGCATGGGATCTTGGACATGTAGCCTCTGGGACAGGAATAAACAGGCATTGCTGTTTAATTCAGTGAGTCTGTGGCACTCAGGAGCTGCTCTAGCTAGCAGAGGTCTGTCCCCAGTGACAGAGTCACAAGGCCTTCAGTATAAACAGGGGTGTAAAAGTAGCCAGGCTTCAGACACCGGGCATCTCAGGCTTACAGTGCTAATTGAGTGTCTGGGGCTATGAATAACAGGCTATAGAGAAGAAAACACTCGGACTCCAGACACACGAGTGGAAATCCACTCAGTTCCCAATCCTTGCTGTACAAGAACCTAGAGTGGCCACCAATCCTCCATGAGGCTGACAGTGTTGCCGCATCAGCATCTCAGCATGGTGCTTTACCTGTAGGGTGGCCCTCTGACACTCCTGTGTCCTCCTCTTACCCCCTGCAGCCCCTAGAAAGACACATACAAGAGCCACTCCGCTGACCTGAGCTCATGCCACACAGTAGGTTCTCCTGGCCTTGGAGTGAGTGCTGCAGCATCGGTGGCTGCCCTGAGACCCAGGGCCTTTTCTATTCTGTTTTCATTCCGGTCACCCTTACTTTGGGGTATGAGATTCAGTGCATCTTCAGAGAAGATGGAATTGAGTCTTATCTGCCTCGATCAGCTCCAGAGGTGAAAGGCCATAGAGATATCTCTGAGAAGCCTGGGCATTTGGCTGCTTTCCCTCTTCCCCTCTCTCTGCCTCTCCAATAATATCCTAATGGATTTCAGAAGGAATAATTCCCTATGCATTAGGCTGGAGCCTCAAAGGGTTTGCTCTATTTCTGAAACAAAAACCTCTGTACATAGGCAGGCCCCATTGAGTCAATGTTCCCTGGGACAGAAGAGGCAACTGGCTATACGCGAGACACTGGGAAGACTGATGAAACACTCTAGAAAGCTCTGTGCTGTGGGTTCTCTCAACAACCCCCTACCATTCTAGAAGAAAAAGACTCTGCAGGCTTGCACCTTCTTATGAAGCAAGTCCAGAGAGGAGAGGCCAGAAGCCAATAGGGATGAACCAGTGGCCCTAGTTTTGTTTGGAGTGTTGGGATGCTCAGATCCATGCTGGCCCTACTCCCTCCAGCAAGGGATCCCACTGGAGCCCCTTGTTTCCTCTTTGGTGCTGAACTGAACAGAACTCAGGATAAAATGGGGAAATAGGCAAAAGAGGCTTGTCCCAAACTGGTACCCCCAGGGAGCACACCCAGAAAATAGGCCCAGCAGCTAACGCACACAGCTCTTCCATTTCAGGGACTAGTACCCCTTCTTTGAGAAGGTATCACTTGAACAGGGCACCTCTTAACCATGTTCCTGTCCACAAAGGTCAGATGCAGAGGGATCAGAGGCAGGACAGTTGGTAACAGGATGGACACTGGCTAAGTGAGTTGACAGGTGGAAGGATGGATGGATGGACAGATACTTCTTCATGTCCCTCCAATCCTACATTCTAAATGAAGGGCTTTCATAAAAACCACATCAAACACAAGATCTCGTCACTCTCCCATGTAGAAGCTTCCAGAGTCTGTGGTAGTGTCTGTCTTTGAGCTTGGCCCCCAAGTCCCTCAAACTCTGACTATACAGGGTAAAGCACTGGGACATCCATTCTCTGCCTTATTGCTGACCACATTCCCACCGAGAGGGGTTCAGCCTCCCCGTTGTCGGGGCACTCCTGGACCTATGGGATGAGGCATGAGGTTAGAGTGGGTTTGATGACCAGATGACCTGGTGGTGCCTGCTTCCAATACGCCCTGGGCCGGAAGAGAGGTGTGCAAGAAGAAAAGCATTGCCATATGAAAGTGGTGGTGGGACCCCAAATCCCAGATGATAACCTTCGTTAGCTCACTGAGCTTTGTGAGTCCCAGTCTGCTGGCTGCAGATCTGAGCAACAACAATACTGACCATTGTTCTGAGAACCAAGATGTCCAGCTTTGTCTGCATCTGAGGCTGCCATAAGCAAGCCCTGGCAGACCATGGGCCTGCCTCTTTAAGATGCTGGTGTCTCTATGAGGCCATATCTCATATCCTAAAGAAATCAGGCCACACCCTTCCCTGCAGAGTCCTCTCTCTCTTTCTCTCTCTCTCCCTCCCTCTCCCCCTCCTTCTCCCCCTCTCTCCCTCTCCTTCTCCATCTCCCTCTCCCCCCCTTTCTGTCTTTTTCTTCTTCTCTCTCCCTCCCTCTCTCTTTTTCTCTCTCCCTCCCTCTCTCTTTCTCCCTCCCTTTCCCTCTCTCCCTCTCTCCCTCCCTCTCCCCCTCTCTTCCCCTCTCTCTCCCTCTCTCCCTTCCTGTCCCCCCTCTCTTCCTCCTCTCTCTCCCTCTCCTCTTCTTTCTCTCTCTTCTTCTTTCTCCCTCCCTCCCTCCCTCCCTCTTTCTGTCTGTCTCTCTCTCTCTCTCTCTCTCTCTCTCTCTCTCTCTCTCTCTCTCTCTCTCT
>JADRCH010000051.1:4168832-4219600 GCA_019843965.1 Rhynchomys soricoides | reverse complement strand
TCTCTCTCTCTCTCTCTCTCTCTCTCTCTCTCTCTCTCTCTCTCTCTGAGACAAAAATTTAAAAGCTATACAGTGCTGAAGCTTTAACAGCTATTAATTAATGGTCCTACCCAGTGCCTGGCTCTCCATGTTGTTTACTCTCACAAGCCATCCCTACAAACAAAGCTCTGTGGGTTTTACCTCTTGTGCTTTGTCTGCTACATTTCTTTTCTTACTTCTCCTGTCTCAAGCCCTGATAGCAGTTTCCAGACTGTATCCCTGCCAAGGCAATTCCTCACCTTTAGCATGGAGAGGCATGGGCATCAACCACAGGAACAGGCAAAGGCTGACATCCACCACAGACATGCAGCCCCTTGTATGCCATGCAGGGACCCTGCCTCACTGCTGATGTCTCGGAAAACTGGGATCTGAGATAGGACTCTGGGATCAAAAGGACATGTCTGCTCTCATGTTCTCTGGCTACACTTTTCTGTTGTGCAGAATTGCAGCATATTCTGTGAACACACCATAATCTACACACCCAAGCACCATGCCAGGGTGCCTCACAGAAAAGCCATCCCTTCCTGCTCCTTTACCACTGCCACCCTGACACTCCTCCAGTCCACTGTAGGTGAGAGCGCAGGGAAGCCCTGCAGATGATGGAGACTCCATGCATGGCTCAGGAACAATAACAGAAAGGGTGGTGGAGAGGTGCCCTGCATATGCTGGCCAGGGAGCCCTGGAGGCAGGTCTGATCCCCTACGGCATCTTGATGGACAGAATCTTTGAGAATGACCTTGATTTGCAGATGTTCAATGACACTAAGGCCTGACAGTGTGCCATGGCACCCACACAGCCATAGCAGAAGTGGAAGGAAGCCTGCCCACCTCCTATCCCAGAAAATATTAGCTCACATGTTCTTTATGCCCAGTTCTCCCCAGTTAATAAAGCACACAACTTGAGGGCTGCTCGAGACTCCCTCTCAACACACACATTCATACACACACAGACACACTCACACACACACACCCTCTCATGCTCCTGAGATATAACTCAGAATATGAGTAGTTCTGGCTGCCAGGCTATATGCAAGTATGCTGTGCCAGGGGCTGTCCTCTATCCTCTATAGAAGAAAGGACCTAGGTACCATGTGCCAGCTGTCAACGCCCAGTCTAAACATGAACATGAAGTTAAATGTGTATCTCAGATCATTTCTGGTCCACAGGGATTCCGTGCCCAGCACGGTGGGGATACAGAGGATGCTGATGTTTCAGTGAGACCCTGAAAAAAAAAATGCACAGTAGGGGGCCTGATCTCTTCTAAGTTACACAGCCTGACTTAGAATCTTAAAGCAACCCTGGGGCTGGGAGTGAGGGTGTTACTAGCTCCTGTCAGTGTCCATTGTGCTAAGGATTTCAGTTGCCAGCGCCAGGCACTGCACTATGAAGTTGTACATCATCCTGTATGATACACAATGGATGCAAGGAGATCATCTTGTGATCTGAATACAACATCCAGTAAGCAGCTGAGGGCTATGAAGCACAAATCCTGGAATCCAAGTCCTCCCAGAGCCTTTCTTATCTCCATCCCTCAGGCCTTCTTTCCGTGTCACACATTCTTGATCAGATGTTAGGCCCAGGGCAGAAACTAGGACCCTCTGGAGGATCAACCTCAAAGCAGCAAACAATACAGCTAGGCATGTACTTCGGTTTGGTAAGGAAAAAGGCCATGCCTACTGCTGGGACATCTCTGAGTTAAGTCTGGACTAAGATCAGAGGGTTCCTCAAACCCTCTACACTGCTAGAAAGAGCCAGCAGGTTGCTGTGCTCTGACTGGATCAGAGTGGCTGAAGGAGCCGGGCTGTCCCAAGTGTTCTCTCCAAGCTCAGAAGTGAGCCTGCGCTGCCAGAGCCAGGGAGCCCCAGCAGATCTTAGATGACACAGTGCTTTGGTCCACACTGGAGAAGAGAGGAGAGGATAACCTGGATTTCCACGAGGGCCTCCTCGAGCTGGGCAGGAAGGAGGCTCATGCTGAGGTGGAGCAGAAACAAGGTCAGGGAGGGGCTCAGCACTGTGGACTCACAGCTCAGGAGAAGATCTGATGGAGAAGACAGACTGACAAAGAAGAGAGCATCGTAGAGAGAGCCAGCTCAGTAAAAGCACCCAGGAGGCTCATATGTGTGGTCCGGCAAGAGTCAGCACCAAGAGCAGGATACAGCTTGAGAGGTTCCAGAAGATTTCACAGGCTGAGGGCAGTAGCAGAGCTGGTGATTAAGAGAGTTGGGGGCTCCCTTGTGACATAGTCCCAGGAGATCCAAAGAACTGGGATCCCCAGTAGCTATCAGTGGCTAACGTGCAGCTCTAGGTCTGGACCTTTGCACAGGTCTCCTGTTGTCTGGGTCCTATGGGGTTAAAGTTCAATAGGGTGCCTGGGGCTGAGGCAGTCTTGACTCACTTGTGTGGACTTATGGAAGTTTTTTAAACCCACCTGGGCCTCTCTTCCATTCCCAAATAAATCATAAGACTGCAGGAACCCTTTCCCCAGGAGGTCTGCCAAGACATGGTGTGCAAGGTTCCACACAGCAGCCTGCATGGCAATGCAGTCCTATGGGACATGTACCTTCTCTGCCACCACTGGCTATTTTGCAAAATATAGGTACTGGCTCTTGGCGATATAGGCAGCTACCCAGATGCAGGGCTATAGTTTGATTCACTTGTAAGGCTGGCAGGTGGCTTCTCATGAGCCTTGGAGGAGTGTGGGGAATGACTGATGAGCCACAGGGAAGGCCTCAGTGGTGGGCAGGGAGCCTAGAAATCAGCATTCTCCTATTCCATCCATTCAACAGGTATTTTCTTGGTGACAGTGCATATGGAAGATTTTAGCATTCAATTCAACACAGGTACTTTGTATAAGATGACAATCCACATAAAATTTTAATACAGAACATGATACTTAAAAGCAGTTTCTCACTAGGCAACCCCTCCAGAACAGACCTTCCCACCTCCTCCATGTTCTTGCACTCTCGGGGCCCATTTGGAGATGAGTTTGTCACCTAAAGCCCATGCGGGAACCACAGCGACTCGGAGGAGAAAATCACGGGCCAGAGTTATGTCTGAGGTGGCAGAACGCCATGCCCAGGGCCACACTCTGATTATACCGCAGGCAAGACAAAAATCAAAGCAAGCTCATTCTGAAGATAGCTCACAGTCCTAAGAAGTCATAAAGAGCCACTCAGACTGTAATTGTTACTAAATGGCCTCCTAATCAGATTCCCACTTTCCAGCAAAGCTATCCATTACCCAACAATGGGGAGCAGCTCACACAGGAGTCCTGTGGGAGAGGGCCGAACCATCCCACTTGTCACAGCCACCTGAAGGAAGGGGGCAGATGTGACATTCGTCTTCACCTCTCTTTTTAATGCTCTCACAAACATATTGCGTAGGCTCCAGATACTCGGGCCTCATTGGACTCTCGAAGGTTCTGGAAGGGTACAGTTCTCTGTGCAGCTTGCTAGACCCAGCCTCTCTTTCCCTCCTTATAAAAGCTGGCTTACATATGAGAATCTCCCAATGTGAAAATCTGAGAGCATCCTGTCTCAAGGCAAGGTCTCCAATAAACTCCGTATCTGTGTCATCTCATCTGTGAGCGCCAGCCTTCAAGCTGTGAGCAGCTGGGCTTGTGTCTAGTAACAAGCTGCTAGGATTTCTCATTTATCACACTACCCAAGTACCTCTGGGGCCCAGGTCTAGTCAGGAGCACTGTGCAGAGTCCACTAAAGTCTCTGTAAGATATGGGCTACATCCCACTTTCCTACTGGGAAACCAAGGCACAGAGAAGTGAACCAGGATTTGAACTCTGTTCTGTCTGAGTCCTGCCCTGTGACCTTGGGACTCCTTCTCTAAACTGAGGTCAACATGCTGGTTGTTCTCCTGACTTCATGCTGGGGTCTCCAGGTGGGCCAAGATATAGCTGCACATCTGCAGGAGGGGTCTCCCAAGGTCCTCCCTCTTCTACAACTAGACAGGGAGCAGTAATGGGGAAATGCAGACCAAGAGACAGCGAGCGATGTTCTGACATGGAACCAACCCAACCCTAGAGAGATGACACCCTAGAGAAGGCGCTCAGAACTTCCTCCAGGATTCTAAGCAGGATGGAACTGATTCAGCCACCAGCTCAATGACTGTCGTCCCTGATGGCCTGCTGGATATTGCCTCAGGAACAGAAGATGGATCTACCCTAGATAAGCATTTCACAGTTCCTCCAAGGACCCAACTGATACTTTCAAATACACTTATCAAAATTAACCAAAGCAGCAAGAGCTGAGGGGCAAAAACCTTACACCAGAACACTGTCCCAAGGCAGGAACAGATCAGTGGTACAGGTAGCCATGGAGAACCGGAACCCAAGGGTTGGCCACCCCGGGCTGGCACATACATACATACCTTTCTTTTGTTAGCTGGGCAGATATAGAAGTTGTCGATGACAGTGGTGACACCAGGCTGGAGAGTGAGCTTGGTGTAGGTTGTCCCAAAATCTGAGGACCTATGGGAACAGAGAGACAACTGTTAGCACATGCCCTCCAGGGTGCCATGGTGTGCCAGCGCTGGCAGAGCTGAGAACTGGGTACAGTGCTGTCCTCTCCATCCTTCCAGGGGAAGCATGTCCCTGCTCCAAGTACATGTACGAGTCCAGGATCCCTTACGGACAGCAGGTTTGCTAAGGTGTATGGTCTAGGTCTGGAGTGAGGACTATAGGTCAGAACTGCTTGTTGGTTGGTTGGTTGGTTGGTTGGTTGGTTGGTTGGTTGGTTGGAGAAAGAGTTTCTCTGTGTAGCTCAGATGTCCTGGAACTCACTCTTTAGACCAGGCTGACCTTAAACTTAGAGATCAGCTTGCCTTTGCCTCACAAATGCTGGGATTAAAGGTGTGTACCACCACCCCTCTCAGAAGTCAGAACTTATTGATCCTTCCATCTCTACCATGCTTGACAAAACCCTGAAGATCTATGCTGTTTTGTCCATCTCACAGATGAGCAGTAGGTACCCAGGTTCAATTCCTATGAACCCACAAGGCAGTTCATAACTATCTGTAATTCCAGTTCCAGGGGATCTGACATTCTTACACAGACATACGCAGAAAGAGAACACCAGTACATAAAATAAGTTTAAAAATAATAAAAATACATCTAAAATACGTGGGAACTATAGACTACGCCAAGTGCACTGGAGGAGTCAGGCTAGATAGGGGCTCTGGCTGTGGTCAATGTTTCTGCCTAAGATTTCAGCACCATGTGACACCTGGACTTGAACCCTGGCTGCAATACTGCCTGCCACCTGTACTTGCTATGTGGTCTCAGCAGCATCTTCCCTTCTCTGGGCTTACAGAGAGGCTGGAGGAGGCCAAGGCTTCTTGCTCTAGGCCTGAAATGAGGCCATGACCTTAGTGTAAACACTCCCCCCACAGGTCTTTCAATTCCCTTCCTCAGTCTGTGTGCTCACTGTTCTGCAGAGCTAGCTCCTCCCTGGATCTTCAGGTGAAAGCAGGTCCAGAAAGATGGCCGAGTTTACTATTGCTAGGCTTGGTGGCCACACCCAAGGTCCTTTATAAACCTCAGGGTCACAAGGTCCCTCAGGCCAAGACAAGAGACAGCCCCTCCCCATCTTCAGACTCTTAGGATTGCCCTCCCATCTGGGGTCTGGCTACTTCAGGCCTCCCTGGGAGAACTGGAGCAAGAGAACCAAGATGACACCACAGTCCTGCTGTCTAATCAGGGCACATTATGCAGAGAATTGATTTTCATTGGTAAGGGGGATGTGATAGGCCCCATTAGCAGAAATCGATCCATGCACCCCAGAGCCCTGTAGAAACAATGGTTGTTTATAAGCTCAGTGCCCATAGCCTAATGCAGATGGATCTCTGGCTGCCTTTTCCTGATCCTGATCCCAAGACCTGATCCTGTTCCACAGCCCCTCACAGCCCACCCCTTCCCTGCTCCTCCCTGCCTCAGCCCCAGAACATCTGCCCCAGCTTCTTCCCCACCCTCTTTTCCACAGGAGCTGCCTGTAGCTGTGAGCTCAGCAGCACCCATGGGTGTGGGATAGCCACAGGGAGCAGTACCCAGTGAGTGCCCCTGTGGTCTAGGACATCTATCAAGGGAGGGAGACCGGCTAAGGAAGGTAACAAAATGCTATCAGAGGAGGAGTAGCAAAGCAGGAACCAAGGGGACCCAGAGGTAGTGGGTCACTGGGTCACAGACATGCAGGGACAAATTGAAATGCAAGGGGACCCAAGGCAAGAAGGGATAGACTTTGTCTGCTAGAGAAAAGTACCTGCCCCTGGTTGACCAGTATCTTTAAAACAAATCAGCCAAGAACATGAGTGAAATATAGTTCTCACAGATGTGATCCAGGGAAGGCCACACTGGAGGTACTATGTGAAGGCAGAGGCCACTGCTAGAGGGGGCTGCAGCCCTAGGAGCTGAAGGGAATGGAAATAGATTCTCCATCAGCCCCACCAAAGGAACTAGCCCCCAAGATGCCATCTTCTCTCAGGGCTGGGACTTTCAGAACAGCAAAGGGTTCATTTTCAGTTCCTTAACATCATGCAGTTGCCATAGGACACAGATGGGGCATTCCAAAGGGGGGGGGGTAAAGACAGAGATGCAGATATTGGGGAGAGAGATACTGACAGATAAACAGACAGACAGATGGGGGACTATGGGGGAGAGACAGAGACAGAAACAGATTGAGATAGAAAGAGGGGACACTGAGACACAGACTGGGAGGACAGACAGGGCAGAAACAGAGAGACTGAGACACAGAGATAAAGGAGAGAGTAGGTCAGACAGAATAATAAAGAGGGGGGAGGGGCAACAAGAGAGCAGCAGTGCAGCTGAAGGTCTACGGGACCCTGGCAAGTGCCAAGGTGATATTAACAAGGATACCCACAGCGCCGGCTGCCCCTCAGACCCTAACCGCCTTGCACCTCACGTTACTCAGCCTGACCTGCTGACTCTCCCAATCCCCACATTCCATCCAGCACCTCCCCCTAGCTCCCCCACCCCCACCCCCGCCCCAGGATCTTCTTCTGGTCCACAAGCCTTGAGGTGCTCCTGGTCGGGGTAAAGACTTAGAATGGGGGGAAGGGCACAGTGTAGCAGGCAGCCTCTCTCCTGTGAGTGCCCTAAGGCTGATGTAACAAACTCTCACGTTACAGAGCTTAAAACATGGTGGACTCAGAAAGTCAGAGAAGTCAGAAATGGGGATTCTAGGGACTAAAACAGAGGTGTTCTCTTCTGGAAGCTGAGTAAAAAACAGCCTATGTCCTTGACTGCCCCACCCTCCAGAGCAGTGGTTCTCAACCTGTGGGTAATGACCCCTCTGGGGGCTGAACAACCCTTTCATAGGAGTCACCTAAGACCACTGGAAAACATAGATGTTTACATTACGATTCATAACAGCAGTAAAATTACAGTTATGAAATATCAACAAAATAACTTTATTGGTAGGGGGTCACCGCAACAAGGGTCGCTGCATTAAGACAGATGAGAACCACTGATCTACTGGGCTTGTGGCCTGCCTCTGTTTCTGAAGTCCATACCCCATGCTCTGTGTGTACCATGGCAACCATTTTTGACCAAAATTCCTCCACTTCTGTTCCCCATGATTACCCAAGACTCCAAGAGTCACACTCAGGAATGCTTGGTCCCACATGCCAAGTCCCTTCCTCCAAGTGAGGAAACATCTGTGCAGGTTAGAGAGCTAGGAGGTAACAGCACGAATAACAGCACCATGCTGTCACAAAGTGGGCATTTGAGCCTGGTCTGCAGTACACACAGGCGTATGATCAGTATACAGTGCCTGATGGACTGGAGAAGGTTCACAGGACAGTCAGGTCTGGGACAAACAAGAGCAGCACAGGGGAGGGGTAGAGAGGGCTGGACCTGCTTTACAATACAACAGCCACTGGCAGCTTGAGTCCACAGCACTTGGAATGTGTGGCTCATCTGGCCCAAAGCAGAAAAACTGTAAAACACTGATTTCAAAGGCTCAGGGCCCAGAAAGAATGTAAAATACCTCATTGTCAGTTTTATGTAGATTACATATTGACATACTAATATCCTAGATATATTGAGTTAATTAAAATCATTACTAAAATTAATTTCACCTGCTCCTAGTTTTAGTTAATAGACTTCATTTTATTGCAGTTTCCAGATAACTACAAAATGGTAAGCTCAGAGTCCCCACACCCCTGGCTCTATACACAGCCCCTCTCTGCCACTACCCTCCCTCCCTCAGAGGATACATTTATCCCAAGGACGAGCCAACAGACACACCATCGTCACAGAGCGCATAGTCTAATGAGGGCCCACTGACCCAACAGACTTAATATGACAGGCATCCACAACTGTGGCATCAGGCAGAATGGAGCCCCTTCATTGCCTTAAACACCCTCCTGGCTCAGCCTGCTACCCACTGGACCTCCATCTGTAGGCGGCACTGATCTTTCCATTGTTGCCCGCTTTGCATCTTCTAGAATGTTCTGTGGCTAGAGCCCCTCAGCAGGAGCCTTCCTTCCTTCTCTCATCCGTGTGCTTAGGTCTCCTCATCACTGTCACACCTGTCCTCTCTCTTTGGACTGTGACCAACAGTATCTTGAATAAGTCCCATGGCCCTGATTCCTAACATGCTGGGTCAGGACTTCAGGCCTGGACATAAATGAGATCAGGAGTGTCCCCAAGAAAGGGGCAGGGTCCATGTGGGCAGAGTCCTCACCTGGAAAGCTCTGTCCTGGTAGATCAGCTAAGTGGCCATGTGAAGTCCCCTTAGACTTAGAGGGGTGCCTTGTTGTAG
This sequence comes from Rhynchomys soricoides, assembly GCA_019843965.1. Taxonomy (NCBI): domain Eukaryota; kingdom Metazoa; phylum Chordata; class Mammalia; order Rodentia; family Muridae; genus Rhynchomys; species Rhynchomys soricoides. The sequence goes on along the minus strand of JADRCH010000051.1, from coordinate 4,210,770 downwards.
CATGTTCCACACAGGGTTTGTCATTGCCACTAGGCTGCTCTGTCAGAAGGACCTCTGTGGCTATGGTTGGAATCAGGAGTTCAGACTGTAGGGGCGGGGCCCATCCTCAGGAGGGACATTTGGATGATGACTTAACTGGACAAATGGGATATGGGAAGAGCTGGAGGGAACACAGGGGACATGGAGGCCATGTGACACTGCTCAGGAACATGCCTCTCAAGAAGGCCAAGGCTGAGCTGGCAGTCAGGACAGCCCTTGCTGTGGATAGAACCTGGATGGAGATGGGATCAAGTTGGGAGTGACTCCAGGCACCATGCCACCTCCTTCTGACCCCTCTCTCACTTTCTCCTCACTCACCTATCCTGAGGAGGAGTCCCACCCTGGGTTTGGCGTCCACTGCTCTGAGCTGTTGGGGCTCTCGGCTGCCAACTAGGGAATCAGAATCACTCTCCTCTGAGACACTGAGGACTGGAGTCAGCAGCCTCTAAGGTCCTCATCATTGCAAAACCTGTGACCAATGTCCTTAATCTGCAGATACCCCATACCTTTCAGTGTCTGTCATCTGGTCCAGCCCTGGATCCCTAGCAAAAGCATTGGTTGAATGGATTCTCATAAAGCAGTTATGGGGGATCTGGGAATGGCTGTGCCTTTCCAGTCAGCAGTTATATGCATGCCTACCTTCATCATCCCCATGGGTACCTGGGGACAAGCAAACAGATACCCAACAGTGGTGACAGGCGTAGAAAGGTGAGTCACTCCAAGGAGCTCAAGAGGCCAATAAGAATGACTTGGGTGGGTGGCCCTGACTGTTTTCACTGTCTCAGAAGAAGACAAAACACGAGCACCTGAGTTTTGGAACACTCTAGTTCCTGCTAGGGACAGGACTGCTGAGGCAGAGGTCACCTAAGAGATGATGGACCCTGCCCCTCTGCAGGGCAGGAGGCCTCATCCCAGGAAAAGCTGGTCTGGTCCTCACTTGGCCTGTGGGAGACACATGATACTCAGAAACAATGGAGTGGCCTGAGCCACTTGTCAGTCAGTCCACAGTGTCAAGAGTTGGAGAAGATGAGACTGGAAGTGGACAGGGATCATCACATTTCCCCAGCAAGGTAACGCAGTAGCCTCACCTGGTGTCTTGCAGAGTCCATGTAGCCCAGGCAGAGAGTGGCTTGAACTCCTGATTCTAACTCTAACCCTGTATTTTCAAAGCTACACACACTGCAGGAGTCAAGCAACCAGGCCATTCCAACTCTGAGAAGTAGGGGGAAAGTGGGTAGGAAGAAGAGTAGAGATAGACAGGGTGGTGGGAAGATGGGTTAGGTTCTCCTGGCTGCCCCAGGACCACCTCAGACTCGGGGCTTCAACATCAGCGATTGAGTTTTCCCAGCTCCAGATCCCAAGTCCAGGGCTTGGAGCCTCCAGGAAGAAACACCCTGCCCCACTCCCAGCCCATGGGGGCTCCAGGTCTCCTTGGCTTGTGGCTAAATCACTCTAGTACTTACCTCTGTCTTCACAGGAGATTTGGACCCTAAGTCCAGAGCTGCGTAAAGACTCTGTGATGGTAAGGCTACATTGCAGTGTTCTGAGCGGACACGGGTTTGGAATGTATCTGTTCAACTCACACAGGCAGCTGTAGTTATTGAACCCTGACTGTTGACCCACGTGATTCCCAATTAGATCCTCATGGCACCTGATTCTTGTTTATACCTCCTACTTTTCATTGATTACAGAGGGACAGGCAGGAAGTAGATAGCAGTGGAATGCCCAACATGTCTGAAGTTTCACCAACCCCCAGGCAGCCATTCATGGTGAAGGGAAATGCACAAAGCATAGAAAAGCCCAGGACCCAAGGAACAGGGAGCCCCTTGCTGGGACCACTGAAGGTCCCAGGGAACATGCAGTCACAGGGTAATGTTGCCCTGAGAACAACAGCTGAGGAACGCTTGGAGACAGTGCAGGGCCTTTCCCCATGCTGGCTGAAGTCTGCTGGAAGCCGCCAGGGCTCAGCAGTGATAGAGAATGTTTCAGCTGTCATCCCAGCAGGGACACCAAGCAAAGGCCTGGCAGGAGTAGCAATGATGTCACCAAGATTGTCTAAAGGTTTACCAGCCAAGCACACAGCTGACAACCAATGCTTGTCAGCCACCTTTGGTGGTGCTCTGGGTGCCAGCCCTAAAGGCTGTGTGACCTTAGGCTAGCAGGTTTCCCTCTCTGAGCAAGCTTGCCATGCAAAAGTGAGTCTGTGTCCATGCACCATCCTTGACACTAAGGAAGGATGGAAAGGAGAAAGGAGGGAGCAGGGAGGGGACAGTGGCACTCAAGAAGTATCTCCTACCCCACAACAGGGCACACCCTTAGGTGGCTTCCTTGCTTTCGGGATGCAAACTGCCCAACTGTTTTTCCTGCAGTGCTGAGTGAGACCATTCTAATCTTCATTCATTCAAATTAAAAACCTAGAGTCTAAAACCGGGCTAGTAGAAGCACGGGAGGCGAGCACAGTTGGAAAATTGCTATTTGCGAATCGGCTGCTTAATTGCAGAGTGTTTGCACACATTCTCTTTTAAAAAATGATTTCATTAAGCCATTTTCATATTCTATAATTATTTCACTGGTGGGTCACATTCTCCCCCTTCTCCCACCACGTGGGCCCCGCTTTCACACTCAGCTCCCAGTAATAACCTGGAAAGCATGCACAGGTATGAGAAACGCACGCTTCCACCAGGCAGGCCTCCCCTGGCTCTCCCATTGAGTCCACCCGAAAGTCCTGTCCCAGGGCAGGGCCTGCACTTGTGTGGGACATGGAGTTTATGTGTATGGAGAGGGTCCAGGACAGATGTTCATGTTCATCCTAGAAACAGAGAATGAATGGAGAGGCGGCATCTGAAAGAAGCCAGTGAGGCCCAGGGCCATCTTGCTGCCACTCAGAGAACTGCTCTGCCTACTTCACTGTCCCTGTGACCCTGTGCACCTTATTCCCTGTGATAATCAGGAGTCTACATCTGACAGCCTGCAGGGCACCTCTAGTTGATCCCTCACTGCTCTAGAGACAAGCACCAACAAGCACTTTGTTTATAGGGAGACGGGGGCCAAGTATGGGAGATATGGGGAGCTACCACCAAGTGTAGACTTGAGCATGACCTTTGAGCAGAGGTGACACATGTTGGAGACACAGAGAAGCCTGTCCTGAGATTTAGTCCTGCTCCAGATGACAGGAAGTGTGATGTGACAATAAGGACAGATGACGTACTGACAGTCACACAGACCACAGGCTGCACAGGAACCTGGAGGTTCTATAAGACCTGCAAAGAGGGAATTTTGATTCCCATTACCCTGACTTCCAAAACCAGCCCTCCAAGGATCAGTAGTGAGCAGAGAATTACCACAATAGGGTACATACTAAGGGCAACAGTGTCATTCAGGAAAATTCTGGAATGTGGCTTAAGTCTGAGTATAAAATAAGGAACAGAGTGTTGGCCAGTGAGGTAAGCTTCTCGAAGGGGTGCAGGAAGAATGGGGCCAGGCAGGTCATCAAACAGATTATTTTCCACTCATGATGAACTATGGCCCCCAAAACCCAATCCTAAATTTAAAATATTGCAAGTAAAAAAATTCACACATACTCCAGCCTGCTGAACACCCAGGAATATGCGAGCGGAGGCCAGACTACTTCAAGTGTGCTCAGCACACTCCTGCTAACTTTCAATGGCAAAATCATCTACATAGTCCATGCTGTAAGGAAGGGTTGACTTTTTCTATAACTCATTGAGTACATCGATTCAGAACATCCAGCCCTGCAGCCTGTATGCTTCCCCTCTCTGCTGCCCAGCATTGTCAGAAAGGCTCTTACATATGGCCAGCCTGGAAAAGATCAAAGCTTACAATGAGGTTTCTACAGAGTGCCTCTGGCTTTTGCAACATCATGAAATAAAACAAAACCAAGCCAAAACAACACCATCAAAAAAAAAAAAAAAAAGTTCATTGGACTCTCCTGATGTGAAGGACATCTGTATTCTGAGAAACAGAACAGAGCCTCTCTACCCCACCCACCCCTACCCTGCTGGCCCTGTGCAACAGACTGAAGTATCTACACAGGCACCTAACAAAGCTGGAACATGGTTGTGGCTACCCATGAGCAGATGAGGAAACTGAGGCATGGGGGGAGCCTGATGGCCCAAGGTAGAGCAACCTTAGGAGCCAGGTACCAGCTCCAGGTTTGTCCTATCAACTTGGGCCTGAAACAAGGTATGGCTCCAGAGACTTTCTGATGCCATTTCTCGTCCTAGCTGTGTCTGCAGACCCATCCTAGTACCAGCAACATTGGACACCTTGACATGAGAGCAACATGTTATTGCCTGCAAGAGTTACTGTGGATTCAGGGATCTTTCTTATCCAACATTGACCCTCAAGCAGCTCAGCCATGGGTTGGAGAGAGGATGTAGGGGACATCTGAGGCTCCAGTTTTCTTAGGCCCAAATGCCCAAGGGGCAGATGCCATCTTGTGGGCCTGATCCCCTGACGAGACTCTTTATACATTGCTGCATCTGCAATGGCCCTGAGTGCTGAATGCTGTGAGATTTGCTGGCAGACAGTTCTGGAATGAAGTGGGCTGTGCTGACCACTCCCACACATTCCTCTAAACTCCTGCCTGCAGTCCAACTAGCACCCAGAGATGGAAATGTGGTCGTGAACTTGGCCCAGAGAATCAGGCCTTTGACCTTGGCACCTCCTTTACTCTGATAATTTAATGCTTTGCAAGAAACCCTTCCACAGGCTTCCTGAGCATAGCTCATGTTGAGGCCCTGTGCTAGAGTGGTGGGCAAAGAGGTATTCAGTGTCCCTGGGCATGACTTCACATTGTGGGAAGATCTCAGTGCCTACAACTATTGCCCAGGCCCTTCTTCCTACATGCAGCCCCTGGCCCTCCTCACAGACAGCACTGAAGGGGTTAAACTTGGCCAGATAGGAGCCTCAAGGACCTTCTGTACAGTGGAGTCAACTGCCATTCTGCCAATAGGTATCTGCCTACAGGGCCACACATGTACAAGATGTTACCAGAGAACAGATCCCCAGGATTCCAGTGAGGTGTGGGGGCCATATGAAGTGTAGGGAAAATGGAGGGTGTCTTGATAGCCCTGGGGAAGGAAGAAAAGGCTTACCAGAACCTGGAGAAAGTGTGGGTATTTCCTCAGGCCCTAGGATGGTATTACCTGAGCACATAGAAAAGCCTCAGATCTATAGAGGACCTGGGACTTGGGGACCTGACAGAAGAATCCAAGAGCTGAGAGAAAGGGGGTTGGTTATGAATATGGGTGGACATTTCTCATGGGCTCCAAAGAGGATGATCCTGGAGCCTCATGAGGCAGGCTAGCTGCTCCAGGAAAGCAGCAAAGAAGGAACAAGAGCAGAAATGTAAGCAGGAACCAATCCACTGAGGTAGGACGCACCAAGGATGGCAACACAGACACTTGAGAACCCAGTAGGTGGAGCTTCAAAGGCACCCACATGCTGATACCTTTCAGACAGTGGTCCCCTTCCCAACCCCTCTGTGACTGAAGACCAACAGGGTGCTCTTCCCATGCAGATCAGGAGGCAAACGGGAGGTGGTATCACTTGCTTGGTCAGCAAGGATGGAGTTAGACTGTGAGGAGAAAGGGGCCTGAGCTCCCTGTGGTGTCCCACAGGTTTTACACTGCATGGGTGGGACTTCTACAAAGGCTCTCATCTTAGTCAGGGTTTCTATTCCTGCACAAACATCATGCCCAAGATGCAAGTTGGGGAGGATATGCTGCTGTTCATCATGAAAGGAAGTAAGGACTGGAACTCAAGCAGGTCAAGGAGCAGGAGCTGATGCAGAGGCCATGGAGGAATGCTGCTTACTGGCTTTCTTGCTTCTCCTGGCTTGCTCAGCCTGCTTTCTTATAGAACCCAAGACTACCAGTCCACAGATGGTACCACCCACAAGGGGCCCTCCCCCACTGATCACTAATTGAGAAAATGCCTTACCACTGGATCTCATGGAGTCGTTTTCTCAACTGAAACTCCTTCCTCTGTGATAACTTCAGCTTGTGTTAAGTTGACACAAAATCAGCCAGCACAATTGACCCCTTGTCAACTTGACACACAAACACATCACCAATAAGCCTCGACCCTTACTTCCTTATTCATCCCCAAGATCTAAATAACTTTAAAAGTCTCACAGGCTTCGCAAATTCTTACATATTAACATTTCAGTCCCTTTTAAACATCCAATCTCTTAAAATTCAAAGTCTTTTCAAAATTCAAAGTCTCCTAACTGTGGACTCCACTAAAATACCTTCTTTCTTTAAGAGGGAAAAATATCAGGCCACAGTCACAATCAAAAGCAAAATCAAACTCAAACCGTCCAATGTCTGGGATTCACTCACAATCTTCTGGATTCCTCCAAGGGCTTGAGTCACTTCTCCAGCTCTGCCCTTTGTAGCACATACCTTGTCTTCTAGGCTCCAGATGCCTGTACTCCACTGCTGCTGCTGTTCTTGGTGGTCATCTCATGGTATTGGCATCTCCAAAACACTTCTGTCTTCCACTGCAACTAGGTTTACCAACAGGCTCTCATAGGCTGTCTTCATGGTGCCAAGCCTCACCTCCTTTGCATGACCCCTTCAATCCTGGGCTGTCAATTGCAACTGAGGCTACACCTTCACCAATGGCCTTCCGAGGCCTCTCACAGTGCCCAGGCCTCAGCTGCTCTTCATGACCCCTTCATGCCTTCAAAATCAGTACCACCTGGGTGGCTCTTACACATTACCAAGTCCAGCTACAGCACAAGGTACAACCCTGGCTATCTCTGGAACACAGCCTCTGTGCTCTCAGAAAACACTTCTCAGAAGATTTCACCTCAATGATGCTGGTCTCCTCTCAATCACTGCCAATTTCCAAGCTCCAGCCAACCAGCATCAATAGTCCCAGCAATGCAATAGTTTTGCTTTAGTAGTTCTGGTATCTTGTTAATCACAGCTGATTCTTCAGCCCCAGTTAACCAAAACCACAGAATCTTCACAGTCAAAACATCAATGACCCTAATAAGAGTCTTTAATCTTCCCTCTGAAATTTCACAAGCCAGGCCTCCATCTTCTGCACTGTTCTCAACATTACCTTCCAAGCTCCTACACAACATCCCACAGAGCAGCCCAAAGTTCCAAAGTTCTTCCACAGTCCTTCCCAAAACATGGTCAGGTTGTCACAGGAATACCCCACTAGGTTGGTACCAATTCGTTTTAGTCAGGGTTTCTATTCCTACACAAACATCATGACCAAGATGCAAGTAGAGGATGAAAGGGTTTATTGAGCTTACACTTCCATGCTGCTGTTCATCCCGAAAGGAAGTCAGGACTGGAACTCAAGCAGGTCAAGGAGCAGGAGCTGATGCAGAGGCCATGGAGGAATGCTGCTTACTGGCTTGCTTGCTTTTCTCCTGGCTTGCTCAGCCTGCTTTCTTATCGAGCCCAAGACTACCAGCCTACAGATGGTAACTCCCACAAGGGGTCCTCCACCCTTGATCACTAATTGAGAAAATGCCTTACCACTGGATCTCATGGAGACATTTTCTCAACTGAAACTCCTTTCTCTGTGATAACTCCAGCTTGTGTCAAGTTGACACAAAACCAGCCAGTACAGCTCTGGCCAACCTGGCAGTCTTCGGAACTTTCTTGTCAGCCTCCAGGCCAAATGAGGCCCCTGTCCCTGGGATCACCTGGCTTCCTTCCTGGCATGGACATTGCTGCTGCTACACATCGGGCACACGGCTATTATCCTGCAGAGCCCAGGCCGTGACCATGCCACCTTCCAGCCCACAGAAAGGGGCAATGTCCTCAATGCCAAAGTCACTAGCTACTGTAGATTCTCAAAGAGGGGGTGTCAGCGAACCTAGTGATGATGTTAGCAGCCTTTGTGACCAGGTAGCGATGGTCTCCATTGATCCTGACCTGGTAGGATAGGAAATATAGAGTACTTATCTCTCCAGATTTACTAGGCAAGGCCATGCCAGTACCTCCTAGGAAGGGCCAGGCTTGTCATTGCCTGACAGAGGACAGCAAACATGTTCTTTCTGAAGAGTACATGAAAGAAGTAAGCAAGCATAGGCTCCTATGCCCAGAACGGTGCACCCCTGCCCTCTGTGGAGGATTGTCTCCATTGTTAATCGACATAGAAGGGATCAGCCCACTGTGGGTGGGACCATTCTGTGCGTAGATGGTCCTGGACTATGTAGAAAGCTAACCAAGCATGGGTCTATGGGCAAACCTGAAGGCAAGCCCAATAAGCAGCATTCCTCCATGGCTTCTGCTTCAAGTTCCTGTCCTGACTTCCCTTGGTGTTAGAGTACACTCTGTACACTGAAATAACCCCCCATTCTCTCCTAAGTTGCTCTGATCCTGGTGTTTATCATGGCAACAGAATGAAACTGGCATGCTCTTCCCAGGGAGATAACATAGAACAGAGTCTGGGATGCATGGAGGGTTACTGGGTCCCTGTATGTATCCAGGCAGAAGGCCAGTAGCTGTAAAGGCCCTGAAGTGGGACTGTACTCCCCAGTTGCCTCTCCTGGGTAGGTTGCTGATGGAACAGAGCACACTCCCCTGGTGGCATCACTTTCTGGGGACTGAGCATCTAGATTAGGCATACTCCATGTTTTAACCTCAGCTGGTCGGCTAGGCATAGGAGGTCGCATGTGTTCCTAGGAGAGGAACACACTATGCAGGGTTGTAGCCAAGATAACACTATGCAGCAGGGCTGTAGGCAGCTAGGGAGGGTAGGGTAGGTGTCCTGAGGCCAACGGCAGAACTCTCCTCAAGCAGGGCACTGAACACACAACAGAGGGAGCTTTGCCTGTCTCCTAGACCCCAAGGGAAAAGGCTGAGTTGCAGAGACTGTAAGAACAACCAAGCTGCTGTGGGAACCCACTTCCCAGGCTAGCGGCAGACTGTCCTCCAACAAGGAACCCATGATAACTTAGAAAATAAACAGCCTTCAGAAATCAGAGGCAGCACAGTTACAGTTCATTATGATAAATCCACTATCAAGGGTGGACGGAGATAAGCAGGATTATGCTGGTCACGGCAATTAAAATTTTAAAAAGGAGCATTTTGAGAGAGATGTAATTCTGTGGTCCCTGAAGCCACGGTGGTGCTGCCTGCCAGGGCCTGTGGTTTGGAAGGGCAGCATTGCGGTTAGGGGCTGCACTCATTCCCCACGAAGGCTGCTTTGAGCTGCTCTCCTGCCAGGGCCTGCCTGAGACCAGAGCCAAAGTGTGTTCCACTGTAATCCTGAGATGCCCATGAGTGGGAGGCTCAGTTGGGCCAACCTTCATCCTGGAGCCACATGGACCACACCCTTTCTTATTGCCACCCCTGGTCTACTCACTGTCACTCTGGGGGCTTTCTGCTTTCCCATATGGAAATGGTATTAGTGTCCAAGTCCCCTGGGGGTATGACCAAGGATGGACCTGAAAGCTGGGGAGTGATCTCTGAAGGCTGTTTATTTTCTAAGTTATCATGGGTTCCTTGTTGGAGGACAGTCTGCTGCTAGCCTGGGAAGTGGGAAGTGACTTGGTTGTTCTTACAGTCTCTGCAACTCAGCCTTTTCCCTTGGGGTCTAGGGGACAGGCAAAGCTCCCTCTGTTGTGTGTTCAGAGTGCTGGTCTCCCATCTGCCCAGAGTGCAACAACAGCAACAAAAGAATAGACCCAGCCCCAGGGAGGGAGCAACAGTGGCAACTGGCCTGACCCCTCGATACTCCCGGAGACTTGGACCACCAACCAAAGAATACACATGGAGGGACCCATGGTGCTGGCCACATATGTGGCAGAGGAGGGTCTTGTTAGCCATCAGGGGGAGCAGAGGCCCTTAGGCCTGAGGGTATTAGATCCCCCAGTATAGGAGAATGCCAAGGAGGGATGACGAGAGTGGGTAGGTGGGTGAGGCGGGGGGGGAGGAGGGAATGGGGGGGGAGGGAATGGGAAGGTTCCAAAGGGGAGACCTGGAAAGGGGGAAACATTTGTAATGTAAAGAAAGTATGAAAAAATAAAAATAAAAAACTTAAAAAAAAAAAAAAAGAATAAACCCAGAAGTGTTCAATGAACGGCACACTGACCCTGACTGCACAGACACTCTGCCGCCGCCCCTTTCTCTCATCCCACCCACCACCTAAGCCCCAGACACAGCCCATGGGCCATCTCCTCACAGATGGTCCTGTCTAGGAAAGCCCACCATCCTAGCCGCTTCACAATGCCTAGCTCCATTGCCTCCCTGCCTGGGCCCATGTGATCTTAGGACAGAGCTGAGAGACAGCACAGCCTGGGACAGGCCAGGAACTCACTTTGTGCCTGCTAAGGGTAGAAGACTTCCCTACCCCACTCCCAGCCACACCGCCACCACTGCAAGTGCAGAGCCCCAGCCAGGTTCAGACCAAATGCCATGCTTGCTGCACAGCCCACACCCACCAGGGAGACCAGGGTGACTGCTTCTGCCATGTAATTACAGTGGGAATTAGGAAATCACCAACCCTGCTGTCAGGTGCATAATTAATTTGGGAAATTTAATTGTGCCTTAGTGGGGGAGGATTTCCCCAGGGGAAACAGACTTAGAAAGGGGAACAGAGATGGCAAAACACCTACACCCGCCTTCAGTCTGGAGATGCACGGAGGCTGAGTACATGGTGCTAGACCACAGATCTCCACCTTATCCACAGAGAAATTGAAGTGCATGGACATCTGCTGCTTTGCTCTCAGCCCAGAAGCAAAGTGCCCCAGGCAGGACACAGTAGCATGGATTTCATCCTGGCTGCCAGCAGCAGCCAGCTGCTGTCATCCTGATACGGGTCACCACAGCTCTGAAGTATTTCTCTTCCAGGTACTTCATTCCACTAAAGCTGATACCCAGCCCAAATCTGAAGATGCCTGACAGCCCCTGAGAAAGCCTTGGTGCACTAAGGGACACCAGGGTCCTACTGACATTCCCTGAAGGTATCCCTTTCTCCCTGCCTTGAGGAGCTAGGATCACCTCAAGTTAGAGACAAGCCCTGAGTCCCAGTGTCCCAGAGGGCTCTTCCAGGATATAAGCTGTAGGACCCAGGTCTCCTCAGTCCATTCCTTTCCATCTTCTGTGTGACATCTTTCTCCAGCACTATCCATCTCAAGTTTGGGACCCAAGACAACTTGCCTGTGCCTGAAGGTAAGGCAGAGGACAGTGAATTAGCCAGAGGAACAGATATGTGTAGATGGGGTTCAAGGCTGCTGGGGCTATTCAGAAGAGGTACAGAACGCACCCCAGGGTCAAGCATGCCTGGGCTTCTAGCATCAGTCCCTACAGTCTCCAGGTTTGAGGTGGCTTGACTGAAAATGGCCTCCATAGGCTTGTATATCTGAATGTTTGAGGGAGAGATTGGACCTTGTTGGAGGAGGTGAGTCACTCAGAGTGGCCTTTGAGTTTTCAAAAGCCCTTGGCATTCCATTCCCAGAGTCTTCTCTCTTCTCCCCCCTCCTTGTTCTTCCCCCTCCTTTCTCCCTCCTCTCCCTCCTCTCCCTCTCACCCACCCCCACCCCTCTCTTTCTCTCTGGTACTTATAAATCAAGAGTAAAGTCTGAGCTACTTCACCAGGGCCATGCCTGCCTGCCTGCCTGCCTGCCTGCGGCCATCTCCTCACCATGATGATCATGGACTCTAAACCTCTGAAATCAGAAGGCATATCCCCACTCTACTTTGTCACCTCTTCCAGCCTCTGCAGCCCTTTCTGAGTGCCCTATCCTGGCCTCAGCGTGGCTCCTTGTCCCAGCTTCAGGATCCTCTGAGAGAACCACTCACAGAAAGCCACCTGAACTTAACGTACAAGGTCTCTGCTGAGTCCTGTCAGCATGTGTTCATCTAGGGCATCACACTATACTGTAAGGAGATATTGCCTGAGGGAGGCGCTATACCATCCTTAGCACCTAGACTATATCTCTTGGCAGATCCCACACCAGTAGGTGTCTTGCGGGTGTATACTGCTGTGTCTCTGGCTCTACGCTCATGTGACCCAGAGCAGTGGCTCAGAGTAAGTGGGCAGGCAGCCTATGCAGGTGGCCCAGGAACCAGCGAGTGGTGATGTAGTATGTTCTATGCATAACTTGGAGCTGGGGTGCCTGGCAATGCTGTACATTGGTCCCCAGCCTTGTAACAGACTATGGCTACTTCCCAAAAGTCCCTGGGTATAAGAAAGCAGGTTGGGCAAGCCATGGTGAACAAGCCAGTAAGCAACCCTCTGCCATGGCCTGTAACTTCAGTTCCTGCCTCCAGGTTCCTGCCTGAATTCCCACTGACTTCCCTCCATGATGGGCTACAGTTGTCAGCTGAAACAAAGCTTTTCCTTCCCAGGTTGCTCTTGGTCATGGTGGTTATCACAGCAATACAAAAGCAGACAAATGCACTCGGTTTCCTCTGCTGCTGTGCTGTTGTTATTGTAACCCATATTCTCCTGATTCCCTATCCCATGCCAGGGAATTGTATGAATTCTAAACTGCAGGGGGATCACTGGCTCTGTACACAAAGCCTTTGGCAATCCTTTGTGAAGCTGCTCTTAGCCCACTGATGGAGCTGAGCCATCCTCAGAGCCATGTGCCATCCACAGCCTGCTGGTCCTTCATTCTATCGTGTCTCCTGCTCCCTGCTCCATGGGGAAAGCTCATGGGATCCAGTGTGGACCCTCCCTACTCAGCCCAGCTGCTTTCCGGAGCTGTGGCCTTTTCAGGTCCGGCCCATGAATAATGAATCTGTTATAAATTTAGCAAGTGTCCTTTTTCCCTGGGACTCGGCCTTTCTCTTCATTTTTATCATGCTGGGTTTGTACGAAAATGAGCCCCTGGAAACACATATTTCCCTCTCTGATGTCCTGACAACCAAAATTAAGTTGCTAATTTTCTAGCTTCCGTGCAGAAAGCCACTGGCCGGGTGCCCTGAGCCAGGGACAGGGATACAGTGGGAGATTCTGGCAGCTTCCTGGAGAGTTCTATTTCTGGAGCTATGGGTAGTGTGTGGAGAGAAGGATTTGGCCTTGGCATAAATGCCACATGTCAGTCCTTGCCTCTCTACAGCTGGACACACGAGCACCATGTGAGGTTTAAAGGGCATTGCCCTCCAGGTGAATAGTGAAGGACGTGCCAACCCTGGGCAGAAGCCCCATGGCAAACATCAGGTGGCCCATGAGGATCTCACTTCCTCGGCTTGCAGAGAGAACTGGGTGCGGGATTTCAGGGAGGGTAAGTGGGATACGGGTACACAGACAGGCATCCACATTGGTCCCATGTGACAATGGCTTCAATGTCCTCCTTCCTTTCTCAGGATTCAAATAACACTCTCCCAAAAGAACCCACTGAAAGCAAGATATGCATGCTCTCAGGACAGCTCCACATTCTCACCCCACCCCTGCCCAGTCTCCTCAGAGTTGATCACGTGCCTGGGATTTCTGTGTCTCTCTGACTCTGGCTGTTCTGCGTACTGGCAGCCTCACCTCTCCCTCACCTATGGGTCTCACTCTGGCCCTTGTTTCTGCCCTGTTGCCCACATGCTGGCTCTGCCAGGGCCATTAGGGTACTGCATGGTTTTCTGGGTAACCATGTATCTCAGGCATGGACCAGTTCACACCAGCTGCTGTGCCCCATACTCTGGCACTTACTTTGGGACTGAATTGTGCTGTGTGATAGCTTAGGAGCCCAAGGTCATCTTGACCTTGAGCCAGCAGCCTGGGGGCTAGACCATTGCAGGCCACTGAGTCAGTCCAGTTCACTGAGTATGAAGTCCAGTTCTGCTACTCAGTAGCTGTGAGACCCTTTCTGAGCCTGTGAGAGTGCTTTGGGGTGATGGGGGAGGGTGTGGTACTCGAAAGATTGGTAGTCGCTGGATTCTCAGTGAATAAATTTCCTTCTCTATGGGAAAATGGAGGCTAGCCTAACAGTCCCTGCTTTATAGACCCAGATTCTAAGAGGACCAGATCCTTGTCTATACTGCTGGCCTGGGGCAAGCTGAGGTATGGTCTTGAGCAAGGGGGACTCCAAACCCTAGTTAGTTGGCTCAGAGCTCACACTCCAATTACCATGTGGGGGAGGGGAAGAAACAACAGAACAGGTAGTGACAGGGTCCCTCCAGGGGCAGTGTTGGAGAACCCTGGAGGAAGTAATGATAAGCCCTGGATGAGACCCATCCAGCTGTACATAACAGATCAGGAAGTGGGTCCAGGGAAGACACTAGCCTTCCCACTCATCTCTGAGCAGAATATGACCATCCCCACCTGACCACTCCGGACACAGCCCCAAAGAAGTAAGAAAGTTTATACAGGGCCATGTAGCTATCTGGAGGTGGGGTCCACTTAAGGCCAGCCTGCCTGAACCCCACTTCCTCACCTAGATCCCTGAGGGGTTCCTCAGGAAAAGGGTCAAGACAAAACCCATGATGTACTTCAAAAAAGGTCATGGTGGGGCCTGGGGGTCCCAGCTAGAGAGCTGGCATGTACAAGAAACATGTAGAAAATATCTCCACACTACCTACCACCAGCATCCCACAGCCCAGGTCAGCTCTGCTTCAGAGTGCGAGGCATATGCTGGCCTGAACACAGGTTCTGCTGCAGATGTGAGAAATCATAGGCATGCTTTGCCCCAAGGACACAAGGCTAAGGCAAGAGACCAGAAGCTGGTGACAATTGAACCCAGCCATTTTGTTTCCATCAATTGAATCCAGTGCACTTTGTTTCTCTTTGCTATGGGCTATATGACTGGCTGAATATTTTCTAAGTTACATGGAACTTGAGTCCCAGGACTTGGTGGGTCCCTTTTAGCAGCAAACCATCAGAAATGGCATGTATGCACGGCTTCTGGACCAGGTTCTGAGTGCTTCCAGCTGGGACTCTCCACGGTTTTCCTCATGCCTGCCTGCTCCAGGTGGCAGTGACCATGGAAGGCTGTGTTGAGATGGAAGGGGCCTTGGTCCTTGAGTCTCAGTCTACAGACAGACTCCTAAGTGAGCCTCATTTAGACCATGTAAGTCAAGAGGGAGCATTTGCAGCCTCTGAGCCAATGGCCACAATAGTACGCCTCCCAAAGGGCAGAAGAGATGGTGCCAGGCCTTCCTGGGCTCAGGCACTGAGCACACAGCATCCTTTCTCTCCTGTACCCCATTCTCCTGCAAGTCCATCTGTATGAGAAAGCTTTTAAAACTCTCATATTAAATAAAACATCCGGGTACATTTTTGAGACCAGGTTCCTTCGGGTTGCTTGGCAGGCTATGGTCTCCACAGCAGGGGAGAGGCAAGCTAGTTAATTATTTACAGAGCCACTGCCATTATGGAAAACAATGCAGAGATTCCCCAAATCATTAAAAATAGAACCACCTGTGATCTACCATCCATTGGGCAAGAAGAAAAAGGAACTGAAAGCTGTGTGCTGAAGTGTCCTCCTCACTGCTGCTCTGGTCACAGGTGACAGGCATGGAACCTATGAAAGTGCCACACCAGGGATAAGTAGGTGAAAAAAGGGGGAGCACCACCCTGCCACAGAATAGAAGGAAACCCCGTGATTTACAATGCTGTGGACACACCCCGATGACTTCCCCTACAGATGTAAGCCACATACACAGAGAGCCAAGCACCTTGGACCTTCCTTCACTGCTGTACAGGATCTTAACAGCCAAGTCTAGAGAGACAGATAAAGCATGGTCTTAGGGCTGAGTGCAGGTAGCAGATGTTGGAAACAATCTATTCCTAGACCCTGGAATCTACAACTCAGGGCAAGCTGCCGGCTACCCTGTTGAAGAACTCAAGAGTCTGAGTCTGTCTTCCATTCTCCCTCTGAGGGGTCCATGCCTGCTGGAGATTCCTATAGAAGCCTATGGAGGTTTTGGATCGGCTTAGAGAAGGGGAGAATGAGGCCTTGGTCCCTCCAAGGAATGGGAACCAAACTCCTAGCCCTCCATGCCCCTGTCTCAGCGTTCCCACCATGTAGGTGTGTCTATGTTCACAGGAGGGCAGAGGTTGGATAGAAGTGGCTAGAGCTGTACTCAGCCTGCCCTGCCCAGCTCTGGCAGCATGCCTTGCTGCCCCAAGAATCACACCCTTCAATCTTCCCACAGCAGGGAGCCCACAGGGCAGGGGCTCTTGATCTATATCCCAGGGAGACTGAAGAGAAACAGAACTTTACAGAAGCCCTTAGGAAGAGCATCATGGGGGCAGGAGAAGCAGCCAGCCAGGGATGAAGGACAGGCAGCCAGAGCAGAGGGACAGACAGCTGGGGGAGAAGGACAGCCAGCTTGGTCACCCACTCATCTATGGTGGGCACTTTCATAGGTTCCAGACAGCAGAGAGGTCATTGGACTGATGGAGGAACTGTGGCCCATGCTTATGAACAGGCAGGAATTAGGGGGACACTGGGTGCTGTAGAGCACTCTGCAGAGCACTCTGTCTGCCTGGCTATCCCTCATCCCTGCTGGTTCTCCCCACTTCCTCCTTTCAGAAAGGCCTTCTCTGAGATCTGATGCTGTCTTCTCCAGTGTTGATTTGGGGATGCCAGGACCAATCCCAGGGTAATGCTTTTTAAAGAGCATATCCAAAGACAGGAGTATTCCTGAGGGGAGCTCCATGATCTCAGGAACCCTATCAGCTCTGTCTCCCATGGGGAGGACTGCCCACAAAGGGGCATCTTTAATTACACCCATGGCCCAGCAGAAAGATATATGTCAGAATTCACCACCACCACCGGCCCAAGCAAAACCACAGGGTCTGGTCTTCTCCTTCCTTCTATTTCTCTGGGAAGTTATTTGATTAATGCCCTGATTTCCTCAACTAGAAGGCCAGGCTCTAGGGCATCCCTAAACTAGCATGGTGCCAGCCATGGGGTAATGCTCACTAAATAAATGAATGAAAAGAAGGATGAATGGGTGGGTATGCAGGTATATGGATGGGTGTTTAATGGATGGTGAGTTGGAATGATATTTATGAAGATGGGAAGATAATGGTAAGCAAATGATGGGTGAGTGGGTGAATGGATAGGCATGTGCATGGTTGAGTAATGGACGTGTGGGTGGATATACAGGTGGGTGGGTGAATGAGGATATGCATGAGGGAGGTAAATAACAGATAGGTGGACAGATATGTTGGTATGGAGAGATGAGAGATGGATGGATGCATGGACGGATGGATGGATGGATGGATGGACAGATAGGTGGGCAGATGGGCGGGCAGGTATATGAATAGATATTGTGTGGGTGGATACAGAGGTGGATGATTGGGTAGGTCAATAAGTAGGTAGGTGAATGATGGATGGGTAGGTAGATACATAGGTGGATGGATGGGTGGGTATGTAGGTGGATGTGATAAGTGGGTAAGGTGGATGGATGGGTGATTGGGTGAATAGATAACTGGGTAGATAGGTGGATGGATGGGTGGTTGGCAGATAGAAGAGGATGGGTAAAAAATGTATAGAAGAGGTATAGAAAAGTGTATGTGGATCAAGCCAGTGACCATTTACACGGCAAAATCAAGCAGACCTCTCATGTGGCGATCAGTGAATGGACTTACACGCATTGGCTCATTTACAGAGAGGCTTTGTAAGAGGCAAGGATCAGCTCTCAGTGGTTGGCCACACCTTTAATCCCAGCACTCCAGAAGCAGAGGCAGGCAGATTTCTGAGTTTGAGGCCAGCCTGGTCTATAGAGTGAGTTCCTAGCCAGGGATACACAGAGAAACCATCCACACACCCACACACCCTCGAAAAACCAACCAACCAACCAAACAAACAAAAATTAAGAGGGAGGGATCCGAAGTGCATGGATGTCATCTTGATAACTCAGAGAGCAGGGAACCTAGGAGGCCATTGGAATTAGCAGGTGTTCATGGTACAGAGACACTGTGTCACTGTGTGGCCAAATGACTGTTATGTGTCCTTGCTTTGCCCCTTGCTACTAACAATCCCCACCACCCCACAGAGCCTCAGTCTCTGAAGTTGTAAATAAAGTATTCAATCCTATTCTGAGGAGTTACCAGCAACTGTGGGGTGGAGACACGGAAGACAGCCTCCTAAAGCAGTCTGTGTTCCAGGAAAGCTGGGCCTGGGCCTGCAGGAGGTAGTGATAGTGGGGTATTGGCTGTCCAGTTAGAACATCTACACTGCCTGGGGTACTAGGGAGGTAAATGAGGGCAATTGCTTCTTCTCCCAGCCTGATTTCTCCAGCTCTGAGACTGAGGCTGATACACAGGATTCTACCCAGTGCCTCAAAGATGAGTTCAGATTCTCCTTTGCCAGGTATGACCTGGCTGGGAGCCTGCTCAGTGGTGGTACTTCTGGAGTCTTACTGAACTTGTGTGGGCTGGTATGAATGATCCCTTAGTGACAGGACTGAAGGACCTGACTGGAGATAACAAACAGACCTGTAAGTCTGTCCTGGGGCCATGGCAGGCATCACTAATTGATTACTGTACTCACGGCTACTAAGACTTATTTTACCAGCTCTCTCACCATAGAGACCAGATGGTAGAAGGTCCAAGTTTTCTTGAATACAAAAACCTATCAATCCCTCCAGGCTACACCACTGAGGCAGTGACAAGAAAGAAAGCCTGCAGCTCCGGATGAGCCAGCAGCTCTGTCTGGAATCCTGTTTCCTTTGTCCATGCACAGACTAGGGCAAGGCCTGATGTCTACAGAGGGAGGTTTTAATAGAATCACAGCAAAGGCAGCCTGGGAAATAACGCCATTCACAGTGACCTCTAATTAAAACGCAGAGCGCACACAGCCGGAGCCCCTCGGTTCCTAGCTGCTGGGGCTTAATTGAGAGAAAGAGATGCAGAGAGAAGTATACGACCTGGTAGCAGAGGCCTGGGAGTAGGAGGGGGGACCAGAGAGGGTCTCTGAGCTCCATAGACAAGGCTACTCTAGCACATTCTGTGGCTGGTAGAAGCTGTTCTACAGGCCATAGCCCTGCAGGGTGGTGGTCCCCAGATAGAAATCCATGAAAGCAAGTTGTATAGTTTGTTTTCTACCAAGGAGACAAATGAGAGAGAAGTCACCATGAGACTCCACCTTGGATTTTCCCATAGGTAGCCAACAGATGGGTGCCCAGCATTATGTAGGAGGTGAGTCACCGGATGAAGAGGCCTGCTCATGGGCTCTAGATCATGCCCGCCAGTTCCTGGAAGATTCATGTATGCCCTAGACCCATCTAGGCTCTATTCTTTCCTGTGTGTGGTGCAGGCAGTCCTCTACCTCACTAACCTCCCCCCACCCACCCACCCCTGTGCTGACCGTGGATGGAATGAGAAGAATGTGCAAAGGAGGTGGAGGCTCACCCTCATCTTACTGGTGGGCTCCACAGTGAAAGTAGTGAACTTTGGGCCTCAGAAATGGGACATGCAGTAGCCTTCGGTGCACACACAGAAGACATCTCAGGGCCACAAACCAGGAGGAGAGGGCAGTACACAGGCTTCAAGGCTCTGGAGTTGGTCCTCAAGGAAGCAAGAGTTAGGGATGCCCTAAGGCCAGGCCAGGGGAAAAGAGAGACTGCAGCACCAGCCCTTCCAGGGCTTACAATATGTCAGATACTGACCCCCACTCCCAACGTATTTACATTTCAACTTCAGCTCAGACTTGTGTTTCCTAGACTTGTAACTACAACAGCCATGTAAAAAGGCAACTCAAGGAAAGGAGTCACATGGTCTCATAGTCTCAGAGGGTGAGGCAGAGAGAACATGGAGAGAGTTGGGGATCATGATGGAACAAAGATGTTCAGTTCATGGCAGCCAGGAAGCAGAGAAAAGGCAAGACAGGAAGAGGCCAGGTCAAGACATCCTTCCAAGACTGTCCCCATTAGTGGTTGGTAGGCTCCTCCAGGCTCCACTCCAAAGGGCCCATTCAGTTGATGAGCTAGTCAATTAATTAACCTTCTGAGAAAGATAGCACCCCTAGATCCAATCACCTCTCAACGGTGCCACCAGCTGGGACCAGGCCTTCAGCACATGAACATTTGGGGGGATGTTTCATGCATAACTTATGTAGAAAAGAGTCTTCAGATGTCATGAAGTCAAGAACTTCAAACATGAGGCCATCCTACTGTCTGAGTGACTCTACAGGCAGTGACCAGTGCCCTTAAAATAGGCAGAAAAGGAGAAGCCACAAAGAGAAGGCCATGGGAGAAAGAAGAAAGGTAGGGAGTAGGGGGTTGTATGGCAAAAGGTCCAGAGCCACCACGAGCCAGAGAGACAGAAACATCTTCCTTCCTATCAGAGCAGCCCAGCCGGACCCACCTTCATTTCCAACTGACTTTCTGTCTTTAGAACTGAGAGAGAACTTGACTGTGGCTTGACACCCCCGAGTTCATGAACCTTTGTTCTAGTGACCATAGGCAGTGGCAAGTCCAGCTTCATGCTCAGCTAAGGGGAAAGGTCCTTGGCAAGCAGCCATCTGGCTTTGCAAGGCAGCCTGTATGCCTGAGTGAGCTTAAACAGTAGCCACTGGCTCCCCTCCTCCCTCCACATTCCTTGTCAGGTTATTTTACCACAGCAGCAGAAATAAGACTAAGACACCCTGTAAGAGGGCAAGAAGATTGGGCCTGTCAGTGAGGCTGTCCCTCCACCACACACCCAAACATTCAACACATGTCTGTGGGTGAGCAGGTGCTGCACTCTGTGGCCCTCAGCTATCTAAGGGCCTGCCTAACTTTGAGGTGAAGGGCTCCCTACAACACAGCTGCCAGAAGATGAAGAACTGAAGAAGAGAGAGGGCTGGGACCAGGGTGTCATGATGACAGGCAGCTGGGTCAGTGATGCAGATCGCTTTTACAAGACATAGACAGAGATGACATAATTTATTGTTCACACATCAGGGAAAGGGAAACAACTCACAAATGAACAAATCCAATAGCCTAACAGTCTAGCTTTAAGTGACACCACTGACACCAGGCAAGACTCACTCACCGGCAATGGAGAGATGGGGCACTAGCAGGTGAAGTCTGAATGTGCACAGCAAGCTGTCATGTTCATGTCCACTGGTGGGGAAAGTGGATGCTGACTCTGCAATATTTGGTCCTCGACAGCGACAGAGGCTAACTGGTCCCAGCCTCAGTTGTGCTTAGCCAGGCCAACCAGGGTGCCAGACACTCAGTGGTCAGAGCAAGGCCAGAGACAGAAGACCCTGGTCCCTGGAAGGTTCTTGGTTGCCAGTATATGTGGTTCATGTGCATTGAGGTATTTGGAGGTCAGTGTCTGCTGACTTATCTGGTATCTGTATTTTTATGGAATTTCAGAAGTTTATCTTGTCCTTGAAGACTTTCTGGTCCCCGATCCCAACTGATGAGAGCCATAAGCTCCTAGGTCTTAGCAGGTTACACCCAGCTGCTCGTTTCTGAAGTCAGAATGTTGAAACTCCTTTCAACTTTTCTTCTACCTTTTTTTCTCTTAATTTTGTGTTCTGGTGCTCATTACAGTATAGCCTTCCAGCTCAGAAGTCTCCCATCATCCCATAAAGATGATGTCAGGGCAGGCAAGATGGCTCAGTGGATAAAGGTGTCCACTACCATACTGAAGACTTGAGTTTGTTCCCTGGACCTCAGATGTTGGAAGCAGAGAATTGACTTCTAAAGGTTATCCTCTGACCCTTCACCAGTACTGTGGCGCACACACACACACACACACACACACACACACACAATAAATTAAATGTAATAAAAACTTTAAAGATGGGGTCATTTGGTTTCCTTTGCAATTACAACCCCAGTGACCAAGGTGTGAAGTGTGGGAAAGTGGGTAGGGCTTCATCAGTGTGGAGGGCTGGTGAAACAACAGAAATAGAGAAAGACCTAAAGGCCCCCCATTCTGAAGGCCCAAACTCTCAGGAACGCTCCTGGCTACAGATATCCCACACTTGGCCCATGGCTGAGGAATCTGTGTTTGTGAAGCAATGGGTGTGTGGAAACTCACATCCCATAAAGTCTGCTGGGCTCATGCCAGCTCACTCCCCTTTCCACAGTCCTGGAGTCAAGGACCAGAGTGGCCTCCAGCTGTCCAGTTTGTCATCATCAACTTTTACAGATTGTGTCTCTAATGGAGCCAGCAGGCAGGTTGGCCGGATGAGGACATTCAGGGCTGCAGGGGACGATATGCTGTTACAACTGACTAGGCTGTGGGCAGAAGCTTTAGGAACTCTACAGAGCTGCGTGTGAGCCACGCCCATGATGAAGCTCCACCCACTTTACTCCTCTTTACACCTTTGTTACTGAGTTTTTTCTCACACCGTGTTTTCTAGGGAAAAGCATGAAAACACTTCAGTGCGTGGAAAAGTTGGGAAAATAACACATGCAGACATGGGAGAGGGCCTTTGAGGTCATGAGAGTTTGAATTCTAGATCTGTCACCTCCCACGTATGACTCTTGGCTCTTTCAATTCAGTTTCTGGGGAAAGTTCGGGAACACAACTCACTTGTTTCCAGGGGTGTGGCAGTCCCCTAAAGAGAAAGCTGTATGGAGACCATTTTTAGGCCAAGACTCGACACTTGGTACTACCAAGAAGTGTGGTAGGCTGGAGGTTTAGATGTGACAGCACCTCCCCTCTTATATGGAAGGGACAGAGGTCCCAGACCAGGGCAAGGCTGTGGGGATGTATCTTCCTGTGTCCCCTGGCAGTTGTCCTTTGGCAGCAGATTGGTATTCCTGTGGCCCCACTACCCTTATCTCTGTCCCCACGTCACACATGCTCCATACCCTGTGTCCCAGTGTCTCTTCTACAGACATGAGTCATGGGACCTCAAACTGCCCTTCTTTTGCATTCCAACTGCAAAGAACCTGCTTCTGATGAGGCCAGGTCTGGACAGCCTGGTAGCCATGAGTTTTAAAGAACTCTCTCAGCCCCGCCATGTAGCAACAAGGCAAGTTCTCACCAAAAGATAGGGCTGGATGGTAACAAGTGGATGAGGGAGAACAAGACAGATCTAGTGAGATACCTGGTTGTGACCGTGAGTCATGGGCCACCTGTGAACACCACTCTTGTTGGGAGGGAGTCTACAGTTGCCTCCCCTGGAATCTCCCTCTGAACCCACAACCACAAGCATCTTCATGGCAACCTTTCTACCCTCAGGGCTCAAGACTTGTCCTTGCCACAGATGAAAAATGTTGCGGACACCTGGTTGATTGGGAGGGAGGGAGGGGCAGGGAAAACACCATTTATTTCACAGGCTTCCATGGGAACCATTGGATACATCCATCCACTGGGGGTGGGGGGTCCCTAAGCCTCAAAGAAAGGGGTCTGGTAGTAGGTAGGACATTTAGTCTTGCTTTGTGAGCTTCTCCTGCCTCAGCTTTAACTCCCTTAGCCCACATGATACCTGCTGACCAAGAAGGGACATTGGTTTGTCACTGAAGCATCAAAGCTGTACTCTACAATGGAAGTAACACTTGAGTGGGTGGGTTTCTCATAGTCCTGATAACAGACTTGGCTTGGGGGACACTGGCTGGCAGCCATGGCAACACATGATCCTGAATGCCACCCACACAACCCCCACAATCCTGTGTCATGTGCTGGATCCAAGTGTTTTCCTTTCTTTTGACAGGGAAGCTATGGTTTGTTTGGCAAGACACAGCAGGCTTGAGATAATTAAGGCCTGGATCATGCCCTATCACCACCCTGCATCAGCTACCTGTCTCAGACATAGCTGAAATGTCTGGCATGTAGCCTGGATGCCTTGGTAGCCCCAGCTGGGTGGGTCTGGGGTCCATGCCCTGGCCCTTACCACCCTCATGCTCAGTGTAGTCATCTGGTTGGCAGGGTTTAGAATTCAATGTCTGTGTCCAAACTCACTTTCAATAGGATCCTCAGCCCTTCTCAGCCACCATTTGTTATCCTTTCTGCACAAAGAACCAGGCACTGCTGACATCTGATCCCAGACTCTCACATCTTATGACAGGTGACCCCCATCTTTCCAGGTAGAGCTCAAGGTATTGCCACATAGACCACCCCCTCCATGAATGCTGCCTTTCCAGCCAGGACTTCCTGCCATAAATGGATGTATCTGCCTCTCCACAGACAGCTCATCCAGGACCCTAGCACCCTGGGGAGTGACCCTGTTCCTCACCTGCCATTCAGGCCTTCCTTGCTTGGTAACTAATTTGCCCAACCCTGGTGCTAGGATGATCTCTGCCCTACTCCAGTGTCCACCTGATTTCTTGAAAGAATGCTGTGGGCAGACCTGTGTCCCCTGAACACACCTTCAATCCTGACCTCTGTGTCTCTTCACCTAATAATGGTATGTCCCACTAATTGAAGAGTGGGGTCCTATGTAAGAACTTGCTGATGTTTAGAGGTAGGATGCCCATCAGCACATGATGAAAGGCTGAGACAGAAAGAGCAGGAGCCACACGTGGCCTGGACCCAGCCAGTTTCCACACAATCTCCCATCCATTATCAAGGCCACCTCTTTCCCAGTCATTCATCCAGTACTGAGGCCCAAGCACTTACTAGGCTGAGTGCTTCTGAGCACTGAGCACAGGGCAAACTTTCCTAGGACCTAGAGACTTGGATATGAGCAGAGACCACACAGAAGCTCCAGCTTCCCAGGGTTAGCCATTAACCAACCAAAGCATATCAGCACCAGGGGTCAAGCCCTGAGTAAGGCCAAGTTCCAGGGATGGCTGAGGAGGCTTTGCTTGTTTAGTTGCTTGTTTAGAGAAAGCGCTCACTCTGTAGTCCAGATCACCCTAGAAAACACAATGGAGTCCAGAAATGCCTCAAACTGGCAGTGATCCTCCTGCATTGGGTTCTAGAATTCTGGGATGACAAAGATATACTGCTAGGCCTGATTTTAAATAAGAGTGGTAGAGCTTTGTGTTGCTGTGTGAGTAACATCCAAGGCAGCCACAGCCCTGGATGTGGTGTGGTATGGTGACTCACCCACTATCCCCAGCCACCATCGAACCCAGAAGCCCAGCTTCCATCTGTTTCCAGGTTCCTGGTGTCTTAAGCAGTCCCACTTCCAGTATTGTTCATACCAGGCCCTCTGTCACTGCCACTAGGGTGACACTGCTGGTCAGGGTCCTGGTGATCTGCCTTCTGCCTTGGGTTTCCAATGTCTTCTACTGTTATCCCCCAGAAACCCCACACTACAACCCTTAGGATTCTGTCTGCTAAGCTTCTAGAAAGTTCCATGGACACTCTGCCCCTGAATGTTTGAATCTGCTGTTCTATCCTTGTTGAACCCTATGGCCTGATGGTCTGGAGTACCCCCAGTTGAGCCAGGCTCTCCCCAACATGTACTCCTTGACATACCATTCTATGTTTGTGATATCCCTTCAGGGATCATGCTTCCCTCTAGACTGGGGCTCTGTGGGACAAACACCCTGCCTCCCTGCTCATCTCTTGATTAGCTGCAGACTATTTGCCATTGGTGCCTGGCTGGGTTCCGACTCCTTAGGCTCCTTTAGCAGAATGTCTGTGGGTCTTTGCTTTTGGCCATTGTGTGCATGTCACTAGTAGTAACCTTTCTTTTTATATCTTAATATCATGAAAATTAATTAACTGTTGTCAGAATGACAGCTGGCTGACCCCAAGGCTGGAGGAACATGCCTAGCAAGCTGTCCATCAAGCCTAGCATGAAAACCACACACGCCATATGCCGGGGGGTTAGTACTATGTATGGTAAGAGGATCAAGGAAATAAATCTACAGTAGACAGCAACACTAGAATGTCTTCATGAGCATGTGAGCCCCATTGCTAGTGGGGAATGAGGGAGTTCCTTTGTGTAATGGAGCTGAGGAAGCTTTGATTTGGCCCGGCCTAGCCAGTTCCCATTAAAGCTGGCTCTGGACTGTGGTAGCCTCACTGTGGGAAGCTAATAATGACAGTAACGAGGCCCCCACATAGAACCAACCTCCACACAGCCCTGTTTAATGATACGATTTAATGGACCGGGCTACCATCCTGCCACGAAACGGGTTGGGTAGGAAAGAACTCCTCGTCTATCGGGTGGGTTCTCCTCCCTAGGCAGCTCTGCCTGAGGGATTATGTCCAGCATGGACTTGGCCAAGGTCTCTGGGTTCAGCTTCCTCTCACCCTATCATACTTCCTCTCACCAGTTGGGAGGACTCTACATGCTCCAGGACCCTCAGAGAAGGACATGACACCATCTTCTGTGGCTTCTACTACTCTGTTTTCTGGACCAGGTCACTCGGCTGCCACTTCCAGAAGCCTGCCCTTCAGGTGGGAAAGTGTTCCTTTTAATCAGCCAAGAATCCTGAAATACTCCACAGGCCTGCTGTCCCTGTGTCTGTGACTATAGCAGTGAGTCCAAGGTGCTCCCAAAGGGGAACAGGAACCAGAAAGCCAAGTACTCCTTCACAATATTCAGCCCATGTCATTCAGGGTCTAGGACCTCAGGTCACCCTCCAAGATGAGATCTTACTACCAAGCCATGGAGCTTGCAAGGGTTGGGGATGAAACAGAAAGAGAAAATGACATTTGGTGACCTGCACAGTGACCCTAACTAATACCCCCAAAACAGCATGTACCAGACCTGAAGAAGAGATTGGCCATGGTGAACAGCCAGGGTCGCTATAGTGAGGACCACCTATCCTTCACATGGGATACAGGGTCTCCACTCCCAGCACTGGGGCAGCCCTCCTCCCATTCATAGAGGATGCTCTCAGCTTGGTATGTGATGCCCTAGCAACTCTAGGTCAAGGCAGAAAACCTCCTGAGAGGAAGCAATGGGCTTCACTCCACATTCCCTCCATAGATGTCCCAGCTGCTTGGCCTACTTCAGATCAGCCACAATCACCACTTAAAGCATATTTGGGTAACAGGAACAGAGGTGACCCTCATGAACTCATCAATGGACTTCTGGCAATACTGTGACTTGAATGCAAAGATGACAGATGGGGAGCACAGAGGCCCTGAACCCTCACTGAGAAACACTGTACCCTCAAAAAAAGGGAAAGCTATGAAAAAGCTCTTTGTGACAGAAAGTGTGCTACATGGGCTGTGGCCATGAAGAAGGGGTGGAGGAAGCAGGTGGGAAGGTTCTACCTGAGGCAGGGCGGGGCCACCTGCCTCCTGCACCCAACTCATCATTTGGGACCCCAGGACCTCTCCTCTGCCTAACTGCTTCCTCTCTGGGATACAGCTTCACTTTGGTTCTGTGCGTCACTAACCCCTTTGCCTGAGACGCCTATAGTGCCCACTTAGCTGAGGCTTAGAAAGGAGCAGTGAATGCTGGGAAAGCACTGTGTCCATATGATCTCACTACTATCTCTACAAAGCTTATGAGTGGGTGAGAGGATGGCAGGTGGATGGGTTGGTAAACTGGCGTGCAGATGAATGGATGATGAATAAGTGGTGTGTGGGTGATTGGGTGGTTGAGTGGATTATGAAGAGTTGGGGGATGGATGGCCAGACTGGTAGGTGGTGAATGAATGGATGGGCAGAGGGTAGATGGATAGAGGGTAGAGTGAAGATGGATGAGTGGATAGATAGGTAGTAGATATGTTAACGGTGGATGGATAGGTAATGAATATGTTGATGGTGGAGGATAAGTGGATGAATAGAAAATGGGATGGATGGATGGATGGATGGATGGATGGATGGATGGATGGATGAATGGATGGATGGATGGATGGATGGGTGGATGGATGGATGGGTGGATGGATGGATGGATGGATGGATGGATGGATGGATGGATGGATGGGTAGATGGATGGGTAGATGGATGGGTAGATGGATGGGTAGATGGATGGGTGGGTGGGTGGATGGGTGGATGGGTGGATGGATGGATGGATGGATGGGTGGATGGGTGGATGGATGGATGGGTGGATGGGTTGATTGGTGGAAAAAAACAGGAAGATAGATGAACAGATGTTCAGTGGACAACTGAATGATTAGAAGGATTAACAGATGGCCAATAGATGAGTTTATGGATGGAGAATGGAAGATGACTGGCTTGATGGGTAGATGGGTGGATGGATGGATGAGTCAGGGGTAGATGGGTAAGGAATGGATAAGTGACTGCACATGCAGATGGAAACATGGAGAATGGGTGGAGGGTGGACAGATAGACAGCAGAGGTTAGATGAGTGGATAACACGGACCCTGCATACATAGTACAACTTGCTGTGTGACCCTGGTGTGGTTTGCATTAGAATGTTCCATATAGGCTCATATGTTTGGATGCTTAGTCACCAGGAGTGGCAATACTTGAGGAGGTGTGGCTTTGCTGGAGTAGGTGTGGCCTTGTTGGAGAAGCTGTGTCACTGAAGGTGGGCTTTGAGGTTTTAAGAGTCCATGCCAGGCCCAGTCTAGTGTTCTATCTCTGTCTCTCTGTCTCTGTCTCTCTGTCTCTCTCTCTCAGTCTGTGTGTGTGTGTGTGTGTGTGTGTGTACCCCCTCCCAGTACCATACCTGCCTACATGCTACCACACTCCCTGCCATGATGATAATGAACTAAACTTCTGAAACTGTAGGCAAGCTCTCAATTAAATGCTTTTTCCTCTGAGGATTGCCTTCATGACGGTGTCTCTTCAGAGCAATAGAACAGTGACTAAAATACCTAGGAACCCCACTGGGGTCTATTTCCTCATTTGGCCTAAGAGGAGGAAGCATTCCTCTCCTGGCCACCTGCCTATGGAGATGGGATCTACTGACTGTGACCTCACTACATCGTGGTGATCTCTGACTTTCACTCCCTTTTCCAATGGCTGAATATCAAGACCCAGCAGTAACAGCTACCCCTCTCTTGTGACAGGCTCCCAGGAGACCACTGGCTGTACTTGCGATCTTCACACAGACGTTGGGTAGGGGACAGGGTACATTGCTAGGCAGCCCTGTGGTGAGAAGCAGCTGAGTGCTTTGAGGGAGTCACAAGCCCCACTGAGACTGTGATCACCTGGGGTACTTTGCAGACAGATGAGGACCCCACTGCAACCCGACAACATTGTCAGAATCACTGGATGGGCCCAAGCCTGACTCATATCAGAGCTCTTAGGGAGACAGTGTGCAGCTAGGACTGGGGAGAAGTGTGCTTAACTTGCCAGCCTTGGGACGGGGGTGGGGGGAGTGTGACGGAACACAGACACTTTGAGAGCAGACAGGTCTGAATGGGACTTGTTTGGTAGGTACAATGCATGGCTTGCCATTCCCATGAGCTCTCAGCTCAGAGTCAGGATACTCCCTGATGACTCTCATAGCAGGCAGCACTGAGAACCACTGCTGTGAGGTTCACTCCTGAGCTTCGGGCCTGTCACTCAGACCCTGGGTTTGACTTGTGTCATCACCATCATCACCGTTACCTTCATCAGTAACATCACCATCATTACTTCCATCACCAAGATCCCCTTCACCAGCACCATCATCATCACTTCACCACCTCATCACCATCATCAGCACCGTCACTGCCACCATCATTGCTCTATGGAACACCCACTGTCCGACTCCACCCTTCTCATTTATAGGCAACACTCAAATATCTTCACAACAATTCTTCAAGGGAGCGTTGGTTATTTCCCATCTCAGGAGTGAGTACATGGCAGTTCAGAGAAGTTGACTGACTTGTCCCAGGTCACACAGTGACTCAGTGGAAGAACAAAGATCCCAACAGTGATAGGCTTGATATCGTAGGTGGCTTTTTTAATTGGAAAGGTGGGGTGCAACGTCCCAGCTCAAGCTTTGGCTCTCTGGGAACAGCCTGAGCTTTCTGTAATCCAGTCACCATACACCACTGACTTGAGACACTGTTCATGGGTGGGAGGCCATGCTCGGGAAGACTGAGAACCTGAGCATATGACGGACACAGATGTGGGGGCAGGCAGTGTGGGGAGCACAGCTGTGTGCTCACACTGGGGTGGATCTGCAGGCCTTGGGGCTCAGACCTGGCTCCTGAAGCCATGAGGCTGGAACAGCTCTGGGAAGCTGAAGCTTGAAGCTAGCCTTGTTCCCCCTTCAGTGCTAGGAGCATCTCTGGCCCCACAGAGAAAACACCTGCATGGGGAAAGGCACCAAAGACAGGCTCCCAGTGCCACAGTGGCAAGAAACTGAAGAGAATGTGGGGTGGAGTGGGGGGCTATGATCAGGATGTAAAGTAAATAAATTAATAATAATTAATAATTAATTAATAATAATTAATAATGATAGCAACGACAATGAGAATGTGGGATGAAGCCTCTACTTTGACAGCTGAGATCACAAGCTGGTTATTTGTCCCCAAAGGACAGTGTTGAGTTGGGCCATAAGGACTCTGTCCCAGGCATCCAGGACATTTCCATTCAGGTGGACAGTCCTAGAGGATTCTCTAAAGAGGGTTCTGAGAATTGGACAGCATTGGCCTTTCTGCTCTTAGGAACTCTCATCTGAGGGTGGGAGGAGCCCCAGTGGCCTTCCTGGGACGTGGCCTGAGGGTAGAGCTGGGGACTTCTAAGCTCCAGCAACTGAGAACCATGCATCCTTATGCATCCACCAGGTCTGCAAAGAGCATGCCAATGTCATTTCAAGTGCATGGCTGCTGTAAGGAGTAAGTTATATTAGCGTGTGTGAGTGGTATTGTAGGTAAGCCTTCCCTTCAGTATTTCCTGTATGTTCTATAGTAAGTCTGTGTGTTTATAAAAGAACAAAATACAAACTCGAGAAGTGCCTGCTGGTATCCAGCACAGAGCCCCTGGGGTGGCAGCAGCATTAAAATCCGAGGAAATGAGAAAACTCTGGCTCTGAGCTCCCTAAAGATGCTGCCATCCCATCCTCACGATGGCAGAGGGAAGTCTATGTGCTGGTGCCTGGGGAGAAGGCATGCCTTTCCCTGGCATCCTGGGGGAGCCACCAACTTTGCACTATAAAGAGAGGAGAGATTGATATAGTTCTCCGCATTAAGAGAGAAGTGTTGAGGGAGCAGAGACTGAGCTAGGAAGGTACACCCTGACTCCCTGGTGGTGGAAGGGCTGTGGGTGGGAGAAAAGCCAACATCTGCCTCCAGCCTTGCTCCAACACACAGACACGCAAGCCTGTGCACCAGACCACAGAGAGCACAGTGGGGGATGGGGGGGGCGGGATGTAGGTCTGACACACAATGAGAAGCTAATGAGAGTCACTTCCTGGTTCTGGAGTCCAGGCCTGTGTGCCCTTTTCACTCTGTTTCTATAGAGAGTGAGCAGCATGGGGAGGACCCTGACTTGGAACACTGGTACATCAGGTGCCTGACCCTCAGCTAGAAGTGAAGCTGCAGGTGATGCTGGGCTATACACGTCAGCTCCAGCTCCTGCTGCCCACATATCTGCTTCCCTCTCCCAGACTAGCCCACTGGCCAGCCTCTCTGTCTCTTTGTCTCTCTGACTCTGTCTGTCTCTTAACTATTGCTTACCCCTTAGCCTCTCACCAACCCCAGAGAACATGGTCAGAGTACAGATTCAGGCACTTTTACAGAAGTGACACCCCTACAAATCTTCACTCCACAATAAGTGGCACAACGCATCCCACTGATGGATGACCAATCTGCCCACATGACCCTCTGCTGCCTCAAATCCCCCAATGGCTCCCTTGCACTAAGACCCACATCACTTTGTTAGTGAAGTACTCAAGGCTTTCTGCCTGGCCACCCCCAACCAATGGATGTGCCTTCCACTTTCCAAAACAGCCCCAGTCCCAAACACGGGGGTTTGGTTGTACCTTCTCTGACAGGGACAGCATCTCCCCAGATCCTCAAACATCCCACAATGACTGTCAAAAAAAGTTCCCACCTATCCCAGCCCACAGAGCCTTCTCCAAATTCTCCAGCTGTGACAACTCTTCCATGGAGATTGGTCATCTTATAGAATTCTGATGTCACTTCACAGTGAAGCAGTTTGTATCCATTTTGATGATCTAGCCAGGAAAGTTCCAAATTGTACAAACTTATCCAGTTCACTGTGGTCCAGCGTAAACCCTCCTGTGCACTGATGATGAATGAGTTAATGCTGGTTTAAAAACACTGAATAAAGACACTAGACACTCAGCCATGGGCTCAAATTGGGAGTTGGAGTCCCTGCTGGAAGTTTCCTCCTACCTGTCTGCAGGCTTCCGGTGAAGCATGGGGAGGCAGAGTTCATGGCAGGCTGGTGAGCATGAGGCCCCCACTGAAAGATTAGTCAGACCATTTGTATGCACACAGCAGCGACCCAGGGCAGTGAAAGAGTATAACAGCATCTCCCCAGATCCACCAAACTTCCTTCTCACCATTTCTAAGTTCAATAAGCACAAATCACTGGCCTCATCCCCCAAAGTTAAACAACAGATTGCTTTGCCAATCTCTAACATGTACAGTTCCAGCCAGGACAAAGTGTAAACCCAGCCTGCTAATCCCTGAAACCTTTGGATCTAAAGCCTCCCCTACCCCCCACAAGAGATCCCAACACGTGCAAGCGCATACACACACACACACACACACACACACACACACACCTCACACATGAAGCACCTACTGTGTGTTGGCATCTCTTCTGTCAATCTCTGCTCAAAACGTGATTTGAGCTCTAGAAACCCTGTCACTGGCCCCTTATCCCACAGTCAATTGCATCGTACATCCTAGATTAAAAACCCAGTCCCTCACACAAGGCTATTTCCTTTGAATTCCCAGGTTATGCATCCCATCCTAATAACTCAGGGATCAGGGTTCTGGAGCCCGTGTTCCTACAATCTTTCATTCAGAAAGACCCTCAGCCATGATGTCAAGACTGAGTTATGAGGCCAGTTTCCTTAGCCAGGTGCCTGGCCGCTGTCTCCCAGTCCTGGGTCATGTAGTACCAGCCATTCAGTATCTCTCTCTGTTTACTGGGTCACTGTCCCACTGCTGTCCTGTAAGAGGCACAGACCAAAGGCCAGCACTGTCAGCCCCACAGCACTTGAAACTCCCATCTTTAATGATCCTTGCTTCCTGCCAGTGCTGTGAAGGAAAAAGCAGAAGTCTTGAAATGTAGGTCACTTGTTTGGGACTTCTCTGAGTTGTCATGAGGATGCTGTGATGGGCAGTTTGACCCAGTGAGTGCCTACTCTAAGCAATCATTCCCCATTCCACTCAACAGCTGTTCCAGGCAGACATGGGCATCAACAGTGCCCTTTATTCACTGAGTTCCCCTCAGTGCCAGATCTGATGCCAGATACAGAGTCCCCAAGACTCAGAAGAAGTGGGTCTGCCCCTGGAAGTGGCAAGAGCAGGTATGTGGGCTTCAGAGACCTACCTATATGGTGCACAGGAAGACAGGATTACAGACGGTAATGAGGATGGTCATGATCTGTCTGATTTCCTATATACCAGTGATTGCTAGCCCACTGCCACTCAGCAAGAACATAAGACAAAGCTGGCACTCCTTAGCGCCACAGTCATTGAAGCTAGACTTTGGATTACAATAGTCTTCTGCCCATTCTATAGAGAAAGAAACTGAGGCCAGAGAATCATGGCCCAGTTCCTGGGTAGGGAGCTAAGATGAATGTAGGTTCCCCATTGACTGTTCTGTGGGCTTCCAGCCTGCAATGGCTGTTGCGCATTGGCAGCGTGGCTAGATTTTAAATTCCCTAGAAAAGAGGCTTCTGGGGTGTTTATGAGTGTGTGTCCAGAGGTTTAACTGAGGAGAGAAGATTCACTCTGAATGTGGCTGGTACCTCTCCAGGGGCTGACATCCTAAACTGAGCAAAAAGGAGAAAACATGTGAACTCTGGCATTATCTCCCTCTCTGTCGCCTGACTGCTGACACAAGGTGACCAGCTGTCTCATACTCCTGCCACCATGCCTTTGGACTGTCCCCTCAGACTGTAGAGTCAAACAAAACCCTTTCTTCCTTGACTTGCTTCTTGTTGGTTGCTTCTTGCCTCTCTGATCACAGCAAAGAGAGAAGTCAGACAACATCTTCCCAACTCACAGTTACTGGAGCCCAGAAGGTACAGAGCACAGAGCCAGATTCAAATGCTCTTGGGGGGTGAAGAGGCTGGCATCTCGTCCCAAGCTTGTGCTCTGCCCTTCCTAGAAAGCTCATTTTTATTCCCTTGAACCATGTACCAGGGCAGCTGAGTCTGCTGGGGAGCCCATCAGATTCCAGCTGTGTCTAACAGCCACAAGACACAAGGAAACCGAGGCAGGAAGGACAGCAATCTCAGGGGTCTCCTTATTGTCCTGGGGGTGAGGAGACTAGTCAGACTCTATGTGCTGGGGACAGAAGGTATGGGGCTATGAGGATACTGGATGCTCCTGGGTCTCACTGGTGGGTCATGACATGGACTCAGAGGCGTTGGACTTAAGTACTGTGCCTGAGGGTCAGGGCTGCACCCCTGGAGGGTGATCACTAGCCATGGGGACAGATGACAGGTACCATGCCCTAGGTGTGCTCCACAGCATCCCCAGCAAGGTTACTGATAGGACCCTCTGGTATGCAACAACACCAGAATCCCATTTCTAATTCCATCTCTTCCCATTCCTACTTCGGTACCTCATGGCAGTTCTTGCGTTCCTAGAATATTGATCATAGCCATTCAACATTTCCCCTGTTAACCATATAGTATTTGCAGTCACCATATAGAGAAGGGTCATCATATAGTGAAGCCAAGGCTGGCAGCCTGGAAGTCAGATTTACATTGGTCACTAAGAGGGGATAAGGGTGAATCTGGATGAAGGAGCTGATCATGGCAGAGGGGTCAGTGGCCTCCTGCTCTTCCCCTGGGGACTCCTCCCTGGCCCTTTTCACATGCTGATAGGAAGCAAGTCCCTCTCGCAGGGAGGGCAAACTTGAGGCAGTAATTATTTTATTAAAACGGAAATTATGAATAATTCAATTTGGGGAGAGAAGGGTACCACTGATTGAATGTTGCTTCCTTGAGCCTGACATCACCTCTCGCTAATTTCCTTTGACATTTCTGGCAGGGCATCCTGAAGAAGGTTCTGGAATACTTGAGATGTGCCTTCATCTTGGGTATTTCTGATCCCTCCAGGCTGGAGGAGGGAGGGGGAAGATCAAAGCCCTTGATGACAATGAAGTGCCTTCGCTAGCCTGCCACATGAAAAATTCAAACCCCAGGCTTGGCCGTGTGTATTGAACACCTATTAAGGGGGTCAGAAGGCCGCTGCAAGTTCATAGCAGGGTCACAGGGCTTATATGAAAATGCAGCCAGTTTGTTGGGTGACCTTGAAAAACTGATCCCACGTGACTGCAGGATTGGAGAAGGCAGTGTGTTACTTCCCAGCTCTCACTTTCCAAGTCCCAGTGCATTCAAGTAACCATCCTCTGCTCTGCAAAGGGAAGACCAACAAGCCCACAACTCCTCCCACTTTGCTGGACACCACTAGAATCCTGAGATTGTGCGTGGGCAGAGGTACCAGAGAGCCCCAAGTGACTCTCTACATAGTGGGAGCATGGCAGGATCATGATGGCCAATAGGGGAAATGTCACTGGGAGTATTTTAGGTACCCGGGCTTCAGGTGGTACCCCCAGATTGTGAGGGGGAAGGCACTCTCACGTCTGGACTTCAGATGTATACTTCTACTTCAGATGTATAGATGGCTACCACTAGGATGGACTTCCATAAAGCATGCCCCCAACACTGGACTGGGTCAATCACAAGCACTGTGAGTACCACCCAGTCCTGCTTCACAATGGCTCAACTTGGGGTCTGAGCACCATGGAACAAGTGAGACATGGACTGGTTGGAAGTAAGCTAACTGCAGTTCACTCTTTTCCTGTGTCAGTTGGCTCTGAGTCTTCGTAAGAAATGGGATAAGCAGCTTATAGAGGGAAAAATGTTATGTAGCTTAGCTTTGGAAGTATTGGTCTATGATCCTGGCATCACTTCTAGGTCTCTCAAGGGGTGAGTAAACACATGACAGGAACATGGGACACAGTGAAACTGTTCACCACTTGTTATAGGAAAGGGAGGAGAAAGAAGGGCCGCTGTACCAGTACCTTTCCAAGGGTCCCCTGACCCAAGGTCTTTCACTGGGTCCTGCTACCTCCCACAGAATTGTGGCTAAGAACCAAGCCTGTAACATGGCTTGGTGGGTGGGGGCGCCAGAATCCCAGATATAGTTGCATCCACCAGTGTT
Organism: Rhynchomys soricoides; assembly: GCA_019843965.1. Classification (NCBI taxonomy): domain Eukaryota; kingdom Metazoa; phylum Chordata; class Mammalia; order Rodentia; family Muridae; genus Rhynchomys; species Rhynchomys soricoides. The sequence goes on along the minus strand of JADRCH010000051.1, from coordinate 4,174,708 downwards.
TGCAGAATTATCATAATGTTGGCCAGCTACAGAGGCTATAGGTGCCAGTGACCCAGAGCCATGAAGGACACACCTAGTTGCAGGAGGATTTCCATAAGTTTGAGGCTATACTAGACCACAGGGCGAGTACTAGGCCATTCAGGACTATGCAATAAAGATGACCAAATAACTAAGAGATAAATATGTAGAATTCCAGGTGTTTGCCCAGCTCGTGCTCATCCCTGCTGCCCCTGACAGCCTTTCTCAGGAACGTAGTTGGGAGCCATGGAGTCTCCTGGTCCATGTAGGAAGCAATGGCTTGGTGAAGCCACCAGGAAGACCAGTTTCCTGTAAACCTGAACAGCACAGACTTTATGGCATGTTACATGACTAATCTCCTGTGGAAGATGATGTGGAGGAGGCCCTGGCATGGAGTTAGGTCACCCCAACTGGCTGTGGAAGCTCAGTACAAACACATGTGGTCCAAGGACCCCAGGGCATACCAGTCGCTGTGCCCCACATACGCAGCATGACCGTATCCCTCCACAAGCCACATGCATGTCCACATGAACATTGGTCATTGTTGCCAAGAAGAGGGGACAGGCAAGAGGGGCAGGTAAAGGAGGGGGCAGGTCTGCCTCACAGGTAGAGACAGAGACTGAAGTCCTGGCAGCTGGCTCTAGTTCACCTTGCAAATGTGAAGTTAACTGTTCCCTGTTGCCCTGATTTGCTGGATGGGGAGGGAGCAGGGAGGGAGAGAAGAGAGAGGAAGGAAGGAAGGAAGGAAGGAAAAAGCTAGGAAGGGGAAAGTTCTTCCTGGTGCTACAGGTAGCCCAGGACTCAGAGTAGGAAGCCCCATGTGAAGCTCAGATGCCCTGGATAGATCCCTGAGACCTGGCTAGTAGGTCCCTCACTGGCTCCCATGCACCAGGGCATTCAGCATGGGCTGTCCTGACTGCAACAACAGAAAGCTGGGGGCATGGAGCACAGGGTCCCTCAGAAAGAAACTGTGACATCACCTGTGAGCAGGTGCTACAAGCCTGGGCAGCAGGGGGCAGCCTGAACACTCTAGACACAGGCCACAGATGCAGCAGAATATGGGACACTTGGGTAGAGAGTGAGCAACAGTGTAAGGGATTGGGGGTAGACATAGCTGGCTCTGTGATGTTTCTCTTTCCAGGGATCTGCAACACATGTGTGGGACACACACATCTGTCTAAACCTGGAAGAGGCGGGGCTCTGTTACAGCTCCGTGGTAGTTGAATATCTTCCTAATTGCAGGATTTTGCTGGCACAGCTGCACACACACACACACACACACACACACACACACACACACCGCCAGCTGGTAGCCTACAAGAGCTGATTCCTGTCCCCAGCCCACTTCAGATGGCTCCTGTGTCAGAAAGCCCTGATACTGCAATGTTCATGCTTTGAAGGCCATGTTTCCAATGTGTGAAGGGCTTTTCCATCTGCAAAATGGGCCAACAGAGCATTGCCTAGGGCTCATCTAGGGCTAAGAAATCCTGGAGAAAGGGGAATGAGTTAGCACAAGGTTTATGCTACCTGTAGCTTGCGGAAAGGATGGGTAAAGAAGAAGATGAACCACAGTGAGGTTGGGATATCCTGGAGCCTGGTGATATCACACCTTGGCAAGGTACATGGCCCTGCCTGGGACCACTGTCAGTCCTTATGGAGGCCTCAGAAGGGGATCCTCAGCTAAAAGCCTCTGTTCTGCCCACTTCCTCAGGGCTGTCCAGCTGTTCCAGATTCTTATGCAGTCTTCCAATTCAAAAAGACTTCCTGGGAGCCATCAGAGAGAATGGAATGTTCCTGGCTTTTCTAAAAGTTTCTGTAGTCCCCAGGTGAAGGGAGGAGCAGAGCCTATCCAAGCTGTCCACACACTCGTGACTGCGATCACTGATCTCCAGCCAGGAAAGTCTCCATCCAAAGTCCCACAGATGCAATGGGGCCCAGTGGGCCAGGTCTATGGCTCTGACCCACAGCAGCTGCAGGGAGGGGCTCTCGGAGGCTGCCTGTTAATAAGCTTCTGTCAGCAGACCCCAAGCAGGTCACATTGTGGTCTCTCTGAGTACATTATCCTGAGACCCCAGGCCGTGGCTACAGGGGTAGAAACTGGGGTACCTAGCAGATGCATTCAAGGTCTGAAAGCAGGTTAGCTGGCTTCAGAGTCTGGGTCCCTTCTGCCCTGACTCAGGTACCTTAGCCATGACTACAGTCGTGGCTTAAAGTCAGACTCTTAGCTTGTCAGGGGAAACTGGAGTTGGGGTAGGCACCTGTCCTTTGCCAGTGATGAACAGGACTTGGAGTGTGGGAACAACTTCTCCTCCCTCAGATGGAGCACCCACACTGTCTCCCAGATCCACAAGGCGACTGAGCTCTTCCCAGTGATGACTGTCACGCCTGGGTTTGGTTCATCTTCTCAAAGGGGTTGCTTTCTGCATCCAAACTCAGCACTTTGTCTTAGGGATTTCAGAGGGAATTCCTCAGATGTGGGGTACATGTGAGCAGACTGTCCAATAGGATCTGCTCAGGGACAGAGAGGGCACCCAGCCACCTCCAGCCAATGAGGAAAGCTCCCTCTTCTCTGTGCCCAGGGTATGTCCTTCCCACCCTGGTTCTACCTCACAGCTAAACCCTGCATGCCATGTTAGCACACCTGTACCAGTCCTAGGACCCTTGGAGAAAGTCCTTGCTCTTCCAGGTCCTGCTGGATGAAGGAAAGAGTGTGGTTGAGACCTTGTGGATCAGGACTTGCCTCTTTGGGCCTAGGCCTATGGTCATTTGATTACCCATTGGTGCCCTCAGGACAGAACTGGATTCTGTCCCTGGCTCCTAGACTGCCATAGAGATCTAAGGCAACTTGACATACAGAGAGCCATGAAGAGAGATCCTGGCATCCCTGGAGTAGTCTTTCTAGGTCTCAGCTCTACCTTTACCCATCTGCCACCAGCTCTGCCCACAGTGCTCCACCCTCAATCCGGGCTAGGACATGTACCTGCCTCCCAGCCTGCACGAGCCATCTTGAGGTATCCCTTGGTGGACTTAGCATGTGCCAATTTCAGGTAGACCCTCCCAGGCCTGTGGGCAGGAGGATGGGCTGGGATTGTTAGTGCCTGCTATGGCAGCCAGAGGAAGATCTTGAAGAGAAGGCTGGAGGTGAGTCTGCGTTCCCTCTATACACTGAGGCACATTGCCCAGCACAGCCTGGCTCACTGCATCAGTTCTTCCTATGCCACCTGAAAGGGTGGGGCCACAGGCAGCTATATACCTCACCTACAGGCTACCTGCAGGGGAGTTTGGATACAGAGGCCCAGCTAGGAGACCCTGGAAGGGCAGTAGCAGAGCTCTGAATGAATTCAGCATCCACAGCAGAAGAATGACAAGCATCAGGGCTGTTCCCAGAGCCTGGATGGATACACCCTCACAATCCCAGCAGCCCTGGGCACAAAGTCACCTTGATCAGGGACACCCATTCCCTGGGACTGGTGAACTCCTACTGTGGGAGCTATGTGTGGACTTAGCACAGCTGACCCTGGAGAAGGTACATGCTCAAAGGAAGGAAGGGGACAGGGGACTAGTGGGAGGCTGGGGTCAGTGTGCTCCATGGTGGGCCACCCTTGCTCAACAATTTGGATGCTCAGGGGCCTCTCAGCTGTCCCTTGCCTGCCTTTCTCTGCCTCTGTCATCCATCCTCTGTTCCTTAACAAGCCACTCTCTCGGTGCCTGTAGGGAAGACATAACCAAGCACCAAAAGCACAGGGGAAGAAAGGAGGGGAGAGGACTAGAGAGAGAGGGAGGGACAGGCAGGGGGCAAAAGAGAAAGACAAGGAAGGAAGGAAGGAAGGAAGGAAGGAAGGAAGGAAGGAAGGCAGGCAGGCGCTGGGAGGCAGCCTTTGGCTCTTGGCCTAGGACTGCAGTCCAGTGCACTCTCAGCACCCAGCAAGCCAGCCTCACCCCTGTCCTGCCCCAGGCCAGGGTGGATGTTTAAATGGTCCATCTGGCCCATCCAGAGTGCTGTGCTTCTCAAGGAATTAAGACCTCAGCATTTCACGGTGTAATCCTGCTTATAAAGGGCATGAGAGAAGAGGAAGGCACATGTGAGGGACTGGCTGAGGTCATGACATTCCAGCTGAGAGAAAGGCTCCGAATGCCCCTGCCCACCATGGCCTCCCTTGTTTCTGCCTCCCAGCTAGCTTCTGTAGCAAGGCCAGGGTGCTAGACACGGCTGTTCACAGACCTCTACCTGACTGAGGTCTCACGCCTTAGAAGGTCAAACCATGTACTCCACCCCCTAAGCCCTTTATATTAAAGTTTCATGTTTCTCCAGGGCTCTCAGCCACTTCTGACTCCCCTCATCTGGCTCCTCTCCACCAACATCCCTGGGTACCCCCAACCTCAGACCTCAACTTCTACCACTTGTTCCTGGACCCAGCTCCTTGCTGAAGTCTAACTCTTGGGAGGGAGATCTGGGCTCCCGAGTGGATGTCCCACTGGCTGCTGTCTCAGTGTGTTCCTTCTGTGGGGAGGGACAGCTCGCCCATGGTGCAAGCCTGTGTTTACACACCCTTCCTTCCCACTGCCCACAGTGTGACCCCATTCTCTGTCCTCCTCCACACCACACCCCGAGCAGGCACCTGTTCTCCCTTGGGCAATGCAATGACACCCAGGGCAGGTGTGCCTGGCTAGGTTCCTCCTCCTCCTGACAGATTTCTCCACAGCTCAGGTCAAATGCTTAGTGCTGTCTCAAATGCTTTCTCTCATGTCCCAAATTTAAACCACCAACCAGGAAATCCAACCACCAGCAGATTTGGGATTCAAGGTCACCACCCATGCCCACCCCACCCCTGGGGCCCTACTGTCTCTAACTCCTGCTTGCTGCCTCTCTCAGCTGTCACCCTCGCCCGAGGCTGACCTCCACAATTGTATTCTCAGGTCATGTAACTGCTCTGCTCAAATCCCCACAATGGCCCCCTACTTCCCTCAAGGGTCCAGCCAGGGTTCTTAGCACATGGTTCTTCTAATCCTGCTTCCTCCTGCTCCTTCTCCCACTCACTCCGCCCCAGCCTTCTGCTTCCTTGATGTTCCTGCATCACCTGCCTCAGGACCTTTGTACATGCCAGCCTCCCTGCTTAGTACATAATCAGACTCCCTCCCAGGTTTCTCCCACGCCTTCTCTGGAATCCCACTCAAATAAGACCGGTTCCAACCACACAGGGGATTCTCCCAGTCCCCTTGCAACTTGTAGGGTTTCTTTTTGCCCCTTCCCCTGACTCTCCACGATCATGCTTACTGTGCTTGTTGCTTAATTTCCACTCCTTCCCCTGGAGTGTAAGTCCCAGGAGCTTAGACTGCCATCTATCTAGTTAACTCAAGTATCTACAGCACCCAGAATAGCACTCAGGGCAGAATCGATGCCCAAATAAATAACAGCTAACTGTACACAAGAGAAGAACTAAACTCTACGAGGCCGGCATCAGCTCAGCATCAGCTTTCAGACCTGCTGCATTCTTCTCCAACACAGGAAGAGGGGCCCTGCCCACTGATCCAGCTCCTCCCTCTACCTGGGATGTGCTGACCTACTTATCCTGGGTAAGGTCTTTCAGTCCTCTCTCCCACCCCAGTGCTCAGGAGCAAGGTTGGCCAGGAGGCTCCTCAGATCTAAGATCTGGACTGCATAGAGGTGGCCTTGGAAACACTGCAGGAGTCCGTGGACATGCTGGGAGGACTAGGGCTCTGAGGAAGAAATGTGGCTGCTCCAGAGCTAGTACATAAAGATAATCAATCTTGGGGACCTGGGCTTGTCCCAGCCACATGGAAGTACAGTGGAGAGAGAGAGAGAGAGAGAGAGAGAGAGAGAGAGAGAGAGAGAGAGA
>JADRCH010000051.1:4136726-4165261 GCA_019843965.1 Rhynchomys soricoides | reverse complement strand
GTTGATTCATGGATAGTTGGGTTGGTGGATGGACAGATGGAGAGATGAATGGATGGATGGGTGGGTATGTCCCATGCATTTATGTGCACACAGGTAAATACTTATTACTTTATGAACATATGCCTATGGTTCCACAAGCACACATCTTTCTCTACACCTTCATCCATTTCCTCATCAATAAGTAGAATGTCACTGTTTTTGTGTCAATGAAGGCTTGGAAATGACAGTGGCATAGCAGGCTCACCTGGCTTCCAGATATGGCTTCTAAATACTTTCCTTGGAAGAAAAGCTGAATTCATGGTTGGCTGAAGAAAGAAAAAACAGCCTGGAGTGGTCCATGGCTGCATATGAGAGGCTCAAGGAAGGATGGAGACAAGGAAGAGACACAGAACAGCTCCATGTGCTCCACAGGTCAAAACTGGAGCCATTCAGTCATCAAACCAACCAGAAATGCCAACAAATAATAGTTCAAAATCACAATAAATCAGATTTAAGGACAGTAAAAATAAAATCCAAAGCCACAAGTCTTTCTTTGAAGGGAAAAAAGATGGAGAAGAGTATGAAGAAAGAAGAGAAAGCTTTCTGTGTACAGAAAAACATTAACCAGCTTCAAGGGTCTCTGGGTCTGATGAGAGGACCCAGGGCAGTGCAGAAGGAGGCCATTATAAGATCCAGCTGGACCAGTTAAGAAGCATCACTGATGAGGAGCTTGGGAAAGGTTACCAGCCTATGCTCCAGGGTGGCAGAAGAAAAGGCCGGGCTAGCAGGACTGCAAGCAGACGTGAGCAAGGCAACGTGGGCCTGGGAGATAAGCTGCTAGGACACAGCACCTCTGACACCTGGACTTCTTGGACTCGGGTGTAGGGTGGACAACAGTGCTGTGTGACAACAGTGCTGTGTCAACACTGCAGCTCTCAGTTTTGATAAATGCACTGTGGCTATGGGAGAGAATGCCCTCATTCTTAGGAACGGAACACGGAAGAAATGGGCAAAGGAACACAATGGCTTCGCCCACAGCAGTTGTGACACACTAAAGGCAAATATTTATGCATATGGACAGACATTTAGATAGCAGACAGATAATAGATAGGATAGATGGATGGATGGAAAGATGGATGGATGGAAGGGTGGATGGATGGACAGATGGCAAGATGGACAGGTGGATACAAGAACACATGGAAAATTGGATGGGCAGATAGATAGACAAATGGTGAATGGATGGATAACTGGATGGACAGACATACATAATTGGGTGGATGGATGAAAAATGGGCAGGTAGCTGGATGAATATATGAATGAACAAGTAGATAAACAGGCAGACAGAAAATTGGATAGATGGATGGATGGATATATAGATGGTTGGACAAGTGAATGGACAGACAGATAATTGGATGGATGGATGAGTGGACAGAAAGGGGTGTGTGTGTGTGTGTGTGTGTGTGTGTGTGTAAAATGGGTGTGTGGGTGGATGTCAGATGAACAGTCAGATAACTGGGTAGATGAACAGTCAGATAACTGGGTAGATGAATAGAAAGATGGACAGAAGGATGGATGAGCAGATGGACAGATGAGTAGACATGAATGGGTAGATGAACGGTTAGGTGGATAAAAAGAAAATAGGTGGAGAGAGAGTAATAAACATTATCAGTATGCCTGGGAATACTGATGCATGGCAGTATGCATGGCATTCGCTGAACTATTTCTGCCACTGCCTTCTAGATTAGAAACTGTATCAAAACACAAGAGGCCCTAGGCCTGGAGTACTTCCTGAGCCTGTACTTACTAAACTAGCTAGGTGATTCTGGCTGGTGTCCTTGACAGCCTGTGGATAATGCTTCCCACCAGCAAGCCTAAAGTACTGGGACTTTCAGCCATCCCTCACCCATGACGCTGGGGAAAGGGCAAGTGTTCTAGATAAAATTCTTAAATGAGATTTGTCAATTCCTGACTATAGGCACAGAGGTCCCATGTCCTGGCTGTCTCTTGCTGTTGGCACCTTCCTCAGGTGGCTCCTAAGTTGAGTCCTAAGGGATACACTGGTCAACACAAGTATGGAGCCTTGCTGGGTTCTGACAGCCTTCCTAAGAGCAACTCAGCTTAGAGAGGGCCATAGGAACCCTGATATAGAGAGGCCGGTGGAGAGGATTGAGCCAGCATGTAGTCTGAAGCCCTAACTGCAGGGTCTGGGTGGACTCTGGGGAGTTGTCAAAACTGAGTCAAATGGCAGGTCACACATTTGGCAAACAGAGTTGATTGTAGGGTTGAAAAAATGCCTTCACCCCAAAAACAAAGTGAATAGTGAGTGGGTGTTCCATAAACAGCAAATGGGTAAGGTGCTCTGGTGAGTCAGCTGAGCCTGCCCAGGCAGGTCTAGATAAGAGCCCCTTGTTTCAGTTCCACCTCTGTACAGCTTGACAAGCTGGCCCTGGTGGCCCTGCAGCTGAGAGAACCTAACCTCCCCACTTCACCAAGCCTGTTTCCTCTCCTGACCCAAAGGAAGCAGAAAGCATTGGCTGTCAGTCATTTAAAGGGCTCAGTGAACCTCATTCCATATGCTCTCAGTAGCCCAGCCTCTTGGAAGGAGGGCGACAGAAGGCACCATCTCCATTGCAAAGGCAGCTGGGATACCTGCCCCACATAACTGGGAAGTGGATTCCTCCGGCGCCCAGAGCCCCAGTATCTGAGCCACAGATGCCCATGGGTGTGACTCACACTACTAAAGCATGCAGGGCTTCCATAGAGCCCCCAGAGTCCCTGATCTGCCCACTCCTGTGGGAGCAGTGAGCTGCTTGTCAATCAGAACAGGTGAGTCTGGCTTCAGAATCCTCCACAGAATCAACAGCATGAGGCTCTGGTCACATGTGTGTTTGCCTGACGCCAATGCTCTTGCCTAATGCTTATTTCCAAAACTATGGAAGGTAACAGATGACCTAATCATAGAACAGAAAACCCTTTTGTATATGTGAGCCTCAACAAACACCATGCACATCTGCTAGGGACCAGCCCACAATTGGCCTCCCATAGAAGTCTCTGGAATGAAAGGCTCTGTATGCCAGCAGCCTTCACCCAGGTATTGTCGGATCAACAGTACAGTCAGCTCCTGATCAGTGGGGCTGAGGCCCAGTTAGAACTAAGTCACTCTAGGAATTCAGTTCTTCTGGGCCTGGTGTGTCACAGAATAGAAGCTTCATTCCCAGAGAAGCTAGACTTTGAAAATAGTGATTATTCAGGGGGAGAGAAGAAGGTAGAAAGGCCAACAGGCAGAAGCCAGAGAGGATGGTGCCAGCACCCAGGCAGGTGGGGCTCTGACTCAGGCTGGGGAGGAGCAGGAGGCAGGCACCTGCTGAGCAGGCTAGACAGGAGAGCTAGTTTTATAGCGAGAGCCAAGCAGAGGGAACGGCCAGTGGAACCATGGTCATTATGCTGTACGAGCTGATTCTCTGGTCTGGTCTCCTGGGAGCCACCAACGCCAGCCCCTTCTCGGTTCCCCAAGAGTGTGCCAAGGGTTCGGAGGTATGGTGTCAGGACCTACAGGCAGCTGCAAGGTGTCGGGCTGTGAGGCACTGCCAGAGTACTGTCTGGAACAAACCCACAGTCACGTCTCTACCCTGTAGTGTGTGCCAGGATGTGGCTGCTGCTGCTGGTAATGGAATGAACCCGGATGCTACAGAGTCGGACATTTTGGCATCAGTAATGAAGACCTGTGAGTGGCTTCCAAGACAGGAGTCTTCAGCTAAGTGCAAGTGGATGGTGGGCAACTACAGCGCAGCTGTCCTGGGCATGCTCAGTGGAGCTCCGGGCACTGCCCTGGCTTCCGTATGCACTGCGCTCACCCTCTGTGAACCGCTACAGAGGCACCTAGCCATGGCCACCTCAGAGAGACCACTGACCCAGGAGGATGCAAATGAGGTGATAGCCCCATTCTTATCCAACGGGGCCCTGAGCTTCCACCCATCACAGATGCCTGGGGGTGCAGTGTGTAATAATTGTGTTCAGCTGATCTCCCGGCTCCAGGGTGCTCTAGAGTCTAACTTGACCTTGGCAGAGGTAACTGTCCAGAATCAGTGTCAGTCCATGGGGCCTGGCTTGGCTGCCCTCTGTGAGAACTACATCCACTGGCAATTTGTCCCTGCCAAGAAAATACTGCAGATTCTCCCCCCAAAGGAGGTCTGCAGGAAAGGGGGATTCTGTGATGAGCAGAGAGAGTCTGCCAACTGGCTGGCTCAAGTAGCCACTGTGGATGGAGTCCCCTCTCTGGAGATGGAGATGCCAAGGAAGAATGAGTTGCAGATGCAGTTGGGCCTGACATGCGATGTGTGCTTGAACGTGATCCAGCAGCTGGACAAGTGGCTTGAGGCCAACAGCACAGAAGTCCTCATCAGCCACACCCTGGAGCGAGTGTGCTCCATAATGCCCGAGTCTCTAGTCCAACAGTGCATCACTCTGGTGGACACCTACAGCCCCAGCTTGGTACAGCTTGTGTCCAGAGTCACCCCAGAGAAAGTGTGTGAGGCCATCAGGCTGTGTGGTAGCAAAAGGCAGGCCAGGTCCATCTCTAGGGCTGTGGCAACCACACCATCCCTGCTGGTGGATGAGGAAAACCATGGCAGCTTCTGCCAAGGGTGCAAAAAGCTGCTGGGCATGTCTTCCCAGAATCTGGACCACAAGAGCACCAAGCGGGACATTCTGAATGCCTTCAAAGGTGGCTGCAGGATCCTGCCATTGCCTTATGTGCTGCAGTGCAACCGTTTTGTAGCCGAGTATGAACCTGTGCTCATAGAGAGCCTCAGGTTCATGATGAACCCCACGGACCTATGCAAGAAGATGGGGGCCTGTCATGACTCCAAGGTAACACTTCTAGGCACAGATCAGTGTGTCATGGGCCCTCACTTCTGGTGCAAGAGCCCAGAGTCCGCTGAGATGTGTGATGCCCTGGAGCACTGCCAGCGCTTTGTGTGGAAAAAGCCCATCTCCAAAACCGATGAGCAGCCATGACTGTGGCCACCAGAAACCAAAGCCTGCCGGGGCCAATCCCACCTGCAGGCTTCTGCCTCCCAAGGGGATCCTATGAAGTGGGTGTTAGCCTCATGTCATAGATAAAAAACTGACACTCTGAGCAGTGTAGGGCAGAGCGGAGCTGATATTCAAAGCCATGATTTTCTGATGCTGGGCAGTGTCATCTTTCTGTCTCTGTCCTCACTGCTATCTCTAACAAACAGAAGGTCCCTCCTCACCCCTGCCCCAGTAAGCCACCCTCTCCTGTCCTGCTGTGATGATGATGGCCTGGAGAAACCTGTCAGAGGCCTCCCTTGCAGGGTGACAGCCCAGCTATGAGCCAAAGTAGCTGCAGGAGGGTCAGGTAGGTAAGGGTAGGTCGGTAGAGGGGACCATCACTAGTCAGGCTAATGGCTCTTACCAATAGCTTGGGGTGGAGGTTGGGGTGGAGGCTAGAATCTCTCAGGCTGGCTCCCAGTGGTGCAGTTCAGACATGAGTGTCTCTGGACTTCTCTGAAGGAGGGTCCTGGGTAATTGGGTACCACTTGCAAGGGACATTTAGATTTTATCTGACTCTTGTCCATGTCTTGTCCTACCAAGAGGAATTTATCTACTTACCCAGAGTCCAGCCACCCTGGTGCTAAGCAATCTGGGTTGTACTTAAAATCAGGAGAAAAAAAATCCCTGCTGGGTGAGCCCTGGGGAAAGCCCTGAGGGGTGTGAAATGGCTGTGATATGGGCAGCAAGAGGTCTACCCTAGTCAGTAGTCTGATAAGCCTCAGTTTTCTAATCTGTATACTGGGAGGATCATGCCTGCCTCATAGGGATGTTGAGACAGTTTTAGGAGATGTTCTCAAGTTCTTTCACTTAGAGACTGGCACCCAATGACCTACTAGGATCAGCAAAACCTATCTTGGGAATCGATACGGTCTCTGGGGAGTTTGACCAGATGAGTTTATATAAACCAGAAGCTTTCTCCAAATGATGTTTACTGTTTTTATTCTAGTGGAAGAGCATGGTCCCTGGGGCTTCACAATCCCTTCCTCCATGGGTGCTCCTCCAGCGGGAAGGTTTGCCTATCTCATGTGCCCACTCATTCATAGTCTTCAGTACCTCATGAGCCCCTCACTGACAGTCCCTGGATTGATGTCTTTCTGCATAGGCCTCAAGTCCAGCACAAGACCTGCACGCAGTAGATGCTCAAACATCAGTGGCATGTGCACATGAGCTCCTGTGCAGAGCTCACCATTGCCTAGGTGGGGATGAGACTGGCTTGGTTTGGCTGGCCAGTAGTATGAGCAGGCGCTCCCTCCTGAGGGACACACTGGGTTCTTAGGCAACTGTTTTGATCTGGGCCATCATTTGGGGACATGGGTATTACTAGCCAGAATTTCTTGAGTCCTGTGTGCTGGCATTGTTGGTTAGTCAGTCATGAGCAAGAAGAGAAAAGCAGGAGGCACAAACTGCCTGCTGTGATCCATGCACCAATGTGGCCTTGTGGATCAGATCCCAAAGCACAGATTGAGGTCACCAGTCACCATTTGAAGCCCACTCATCTTCCCAGGAACCTTGAGCAGACCCTCCTCTCTTCTGACAGTGAGTCAGAGGGACACTTACTAATAGTTGTATATGACATGCCATGGCTCTCTTGATCTGACATTTCCATAGAGAGATAACCAGCCACATAAGCCTAGCTTGCTGGAGACCAGGAGATGGTGAGTCCTCCTTGTCTCTGAGCCTATTTCACTGCCTCCAATCCAGATCTACAGTGAGGCACAGGCAGCATAGGGCCTCTCCTCATCCCAGCCCTCTATTCCCCTCAGCTCAGGGCCTAGAGTCAGCAGCTTCCTCAGACTACTGATCAAATGTGCCCCACAGGAGCCTGCCATGGAACACCCTTGACAAGAACCCCACAGGTTCATTGCACACCGTGGCCGGCAAGGCACAGGTTTCCTATGCCCAGTCACAAGGACTCTGACTGATCCACACTCTTGATTTTACTCATCCTATACCTATGGCTGGTGGGAGAGGGACAAGAGGAGGGATGGGCAGGCACCAAGAGTGACAGCAGCAACTTCCATTGGACCCACGAATTCACCTAGTGGCCAGGAATGGCAGCTCAGCAGAGGGACAAGGACCAATCAGACAGCTTTCTATGCTGCTTGCTTCCAAAGGGACCTCAAGAAGAGCAGCCATCTTTACCACACTCACCAGTGGGACAGATCCTGCCTGGGGTGGGATGCAGGACATAAAGTATGCAGTGACTGGAGGTGGGACCACAGTGCCCTGATTAAGATGGGAGCAGGGGCTCTCTCAGGCTGCCCAGGTGGACAGGTGCTAGAAACTTCTACTACACAGGTCATGGACGTCCATCAGCTGCCACCACCAGACAGAGATCTAGATGCATAGGAACTCTACCAGGGTCCATGGCTTCTGAATTCCTTGGATCAGGGTTTGAAAGAGGATGCCAAGAAGGGAAGCCGAGAGTGGGTGGGTAGGTGGTTGGGGGAATACCCCCATAGTGGCAGGGGGAAGGGGGAGGGAATGGGGAGGTTCCAAAGGGGAGATCTGGAAGGGGGAAACATTTGAAATGTAAATAAAGTATGAAAAAAAAGAAAAAAAAAGAGAAAGGTTTGGGGTTTAGGGTTTGGTACCTAGGCCATTTGCTAAAAACAGGCTTCAAAATGGTAGGTCAGTAGCAAATATGGACTTGATGAAGCTAGGTCCCCATGCTATAATCCAAGAGGAATGTCCTTGTGAGAACACTGAACCACTGTGGACCCCTTCAGTGTCCCCCAGTGGAGCTGATACCTCAGTCTGCACCCGTGAGAGCTTCATATGCCTCATGCTGAAGGCTTCACAAAGCAATCTAACATCCTTTCTTTTTCTTTGCAAATAGTTTACACAAACTCTAGGCACTTCTGGAAAATTTAGAGAGCAGCCCATGAGGTAGCCCCTTGCAAAGCCAGTGCCTGCGAGAGACCAGGGACGACCCCACTGCTGTTCCTTCATCCACTGCTTGCTTCATTTCCTGTTCTCCAATGGCATGTTCATCTTTTCCTGCCAGGGAGTGGCATCTACACACTTTGAAGACATAGAGCCCAAAGAGGGTAACTTGAAGGTTACCCTCTGGGAAGCTATTTGTGCTGGAAGGTCGCTTCCAGATCTGGGTGGGTGGACCCCTAGAAAGCAAGGCCCCGGAGTCATTGCAGGCTCTAATCTATCTGTTCACCTGCTTCCAGTACTAGCCAGCTCCCAGATTCCAAAGTCTGTACTGTGTGGGAGAGAATAGCAGGCCTTCCCCCCAGGGGTCCCTCAAGGATTTCATGGCCTGAAAGAAGCAGTCTTCATCCAGCACTGAACAGCAGCTAAACACCACAGTAGAGGGGGTGTATGTGGGCAATGAGATCGTCTGTCCTATCTGGAAGCCACAGGACAGCCCATTCCTCCTGTGTCCCAGGGGAAGGACCCCTCTGCCCCTCCAGAAGACCGGAACCATGATTTGAGGGTTTCAGTTTCCCATCTATAACCAGAAAAGGTGGGAGCAAGTGGGGGCATGTGTTCTAATATCCCTAAAACCCCAAAGTGTGAGCAGTGTAAAACTTGATTGTCTCCTATCCACAACCCAGACCAAGAAGGATGTCCTTAGGAGGATACTGAGCCACTCCTAATCCTTCCAGTGTCTCCAGTGGAGGTGGAAACTCAGGCTGCACCCGTGAGAGCTTCATGTACCTCTATGCTGAAGACTCTGTAAAACCAGTCTAAAGTTCTCTGCTGGCCAGAGCAAACATGCCTATAGAATGGGCTGGGGCCCTCTACTAGCTGCAAAGAAAGGGGCATGGCCCAGGCATCTCAATACTCAGGTGCAGCTGGAAAGCCTTGCTGTTGCCTATGAGCTCTCCACCAAACTGGGAGGGACTAGACATGACTGAGCTCTGACCTGAGAGGGTGACACATAACTTAAGCCATTTACTTAGGACAGCAGAAATAGTTTTAGAAGACAAGGAGAGTCACACCACTTCCAAACTAGTTTCTCAGGGTAGCAATCCCTAGGCTACAAAAGAAAGGCCCAGGAAGAGCAGGAAGAGAGAGTGACCTATTTGTAAGCAGGATTCATTGGCACCTGGATCCAGTGATCCCATCTCAAGAGAGAAGTCACTTGAGATACTGTCTAAGACCACCCAGGCCAGCCCCCTGGGATTCTGGAAGCTGCTATTATTTTACAATGATCTAGGCTCAGGGGTTTGGGGCCACAACAAGCCTGAATACCTTCTGGCTGCTAAGTTGGCCAAATGTAATGCTGGCATCTGAAGGGATGAAGCAAGTCCAGGGAGGGTCCATGTAGCCCTGGAATCGAGAAGCCGCACCTGAACCAGAACATCTGGGTCCCCTAGTTCCCCTAGTTGGGCCCATGGGTGTCCACCCAGGACAGCACCCATGCTAGATTCCCAGAAGCTTCTACAGAGACCACATGGCCATGATTCCCTCAAACCCAGATTACAGCTCATATCAGAGGGATGACTCCCCACAGGTAACTGGGGCACATCTACAGTGGGAGTATGACAAGAGGGCTTATAGGATCTTGAAAGACCACCTCTCCCTGTGCCTGTGCATAACACATCGATGTCCTGGGCCCTGCTGACCTCTGTTAAGACTCTTTGAGGGAAAGCCAGGGCAGTACAGGGATTCTGTGTGACAGCTGCAGGTACCCATGCTGAGGGTTCTATCCCAGCACAGACGGCCATTCCTGTCAGCAGGAGGGGTGTAATCACCACAGTTGGAGACTTTAAGCAAGACACCAGATCTTTCTTCATGGTCCCTTCCTCCCTCAGCATAGAGGACTGTGTACACCCAGGTTCCAAGCTCTGAGATCAGGATAAGCATCCAGGAAGGGCAGGCAAAGACATGAAGTCAACAGAGGTCAGAGGACATGTTTGGGGACAATGGGCTCCCAGGCCCTGATAAGTGAGGCAGAACACTTCCCCATAAGCCTTTCTGCCCAGAGACACCCTACTTCTTGGAGACGTTCTACAGGGTGTGGGGAACCAAAGACTCAAAACTAACAGAATGTTCCAGAACCAGGCACCCAGAAACCGCAGTTTCCACTTCCCAGCCCAGCACCTCGGTGTCCATCTCCACTCACACATGACCGAGGAGCATGTAAGGGTTAGGGAGGGTGATAAACCAGGAGACCAAAGCTCTGGGAAAAGCTGAAATGTTCCATCTGCTCTTTTGGGCCAGCCCTGCCCTCCCAGACCACTGCCCACAGACCCAGAAACTCCTATGAAATCTCAGAACTCCAGAGCCCTAAACATCAGGGAGCCAGTGTGCTCACATGGCTGTGGAGAGAGGCTGAAGGCAATGCTGGCCGTGGTAGGGGAATTCACAGTGTTGACACTGGCCAATACTACATACTGAGGGTGTCCTACTTTTCTAGGCCTGCTAGCTGCCATACACTGAGAAGCACCCCACTGTTCCCAAGGCCCTGAGACATGAGGAGCCACAGAAAGATCCACACCCTGAGGAAGCCATGAAACGCCCAGGCTTCCTGAAAGTTGTCCCAAGTCAGGTGTGGAACAAGCATGAAGGTTGGGTCATCCAAACAGAATAGACCAGGTTAGCATCTCAGGTTGAAGCTGAAGGAAGAACTCCATTGCTCAACTCTCCGTCAGTGGGAGGGGTGGGGGTGGAGGGACTGGGAAAGACTTGTATTGTCCCACAGGCTATACTGGGTCAGCACAAGGGGTGGGGATGGGGTCAATGGAAGCTGGGGGGTACAGACTGTCATGGAGGAGGTTGCTGTTCACTCAAGCCTGCCACTTAACATGCAAGGCAGATGAGCCACATACAAGAAAATAATGCCAACAATGATATTTGAAAGGAAAATGACATTAATATAATGTCAAAATAATACAAAATCTTAAGGATTGTATGTAATCCCAGGAGACTGTGAGAAACTCAGTGGAGAGAAAACAACAGGGAGAGAGCACCTCAGGAGAGAGATGCTTCGGGTGGAACCTGCAGGCAGCTCTGGGGAGGCCATTCTGCTGGAAGCTGACACGTTAAACAGGTTAGAGGGCTCAGGACAGAGCTGAGCTGGGGCACAGATGGGGAGTGGAGGGGGAGAGGAGGTGGGCTGGCTAGAGTGAGAGAGAACCTGGCTTTGGATGGTCAGCCAGGGGCAGGAGGTTGCGGGTCCTAGCGGGTATGTCCAAGGGTCACATGGACCTCTGAGTGTGATGGAAGCCAGGGGTCAGTTCCAAGCTGGGCAGGAGGAGGGGTTCCCCTGTTCTTTGGAAGTTGGCCTTAGGGGCAAGATGGGGAATATGGGGACCTTGTCATGACTAGGGCAGGTGTCCAGGGAGAGTTTTAGGGGCTGGACAGGCTGAGATGCAGGAGAGATGGGAGTCTGAGCATACCACATAGAAAACGTGACCCAGTCCCAGCTATGACATGTGGGGCTCTGTAGGGAAGCGGCTGTTGCTGTGCCCCAGTGCAGGTGGGAATTCTGAGCAAACTGGACAAAGACTTCCACGGGGCCCACAGCTTGTCCACAGGGTACCCCGTTTTGCACGTGGGTGAACACACAGGGGTGCCAGACTTGATTTCCTTCTCCAGCTCTGTGCTGACCTCAGAGCCACAAGCATGTGTGCAAACGTCAGTCCACACAGGATAGCTGGGTTCCACTGTCCCCCCCTACAGGGAATCATCTCTGGACCCATGACTGACAAAGGCAGACAGAGAGGGAGTTACCAGACTAAGGCAGGATACCCTACTTCACAGCAAGTGCTTCTCTCTACAGCCCAGCAAGGCACATGGGAAGGAAAAGGCTCAGGCCACTAGGTCTTCCTAAGGGTATGGAGGGGGTATCAGGCCTGAGGCAAGGAGGAGATGGAGCAGGTTATGGATAGAGGACAATGGGAGATGGGTTACACCAGACTGACATGGAGAGCCACCTTGAGTAGGTGGGTGGTGTACCATGCATACAATGTGGGGCAGGAGGTGGCATGGGCTTGGCTGGAGCTAACTGCCATGTTGTGATGTGTCCTCTAAAATTCATATGTTGGAGCCATGATGGAGGCCCTCAAGGGGGCATTGGCAGCTTTATAAGAAAAAAGGAGATCCATTTGTATATCTGTTCTGCTTTGACATGGAAGGCTGGGACAATGTAGTACGTGGCCCTCGTTGGAGGAGCATGTGATAAAGCTATACTGTGGCCCTTCAGTCTCTAGAACTCTGAGCTAAATAAACCTCTTTGCTTTGTAACTTACATAGTCTTGGGTATTTTGTTACAGCAACAGTAAACATGCTGAAACACCACAGGTCAGTCCCATCCTGCCCTCTACTTCACCAAAAAGGAGTAAGAGGTCAGAAGGGCAGCCAGAGGACAAGCTGACCCTCTGGATCCTGCTTTCTGGGTATAGGAAACACTATGATTCCCCCAGTTTGGAGGAGACAGAGGACAGGAAGGACAGAACATAGTAGTTGTCTCCACAGAGGTGATGGGAACATGGTGACAGGAAATGGTGCTAGAGGTTCTGGATCCCTTGGGGGTCAAGACTATGGCTCAGTCTCCACGTGGTGGAGAGCAGTGTTGAGCCTGTCACTTTGGAGGTACATGCCACCACACAGAGGGATCCACAAGAATTGGAAACCTGGTCCCTCTGCCTCATCCCTGTAAGGAACAGGAGTTCCTCAAAGACTGATAAGGAATAGTGTCAGAAGCATTGAAGCCAGGCACTGGCCTATCCATTCTACATCCATTAATTGGACACACCCTTCCCAAACCAAGGCTATACAGCCATCCTCATTCTATAGACATGGGCTCAGAGACAACTAGCAGTTTTCCTAAGGCAGTTTATAAAAAGTAGAGTAAGGATTTGAACTCAGATCTTCTCTCTGAGAGCCTAGACTCTGGCTGCCTAGAAGAGATGGAGAAGCCATGGCTGGACTCCCTGAAACATGCATGATAAACTGGGTAGGTGGTATAGGGTTAGACTATCCCCCCTGATCTCACAAGCCTACTGCTCTCCACAGGCTCTAGTCAGTAGTCCTGATGGGGACCCAAGTAGAATTTTAAATCAAATGCAGTGGGGTGAGGAAGGCTCTGAACAGCAGAGCCTGCCTGTATAAGAGAGAACCAGGCACCGGGCCAGAGAAGACTCCTACACAGAGGGAAACAAAGCCAAACAGAAGTGATGGCAGTCATCTCCTGGCAAAACATTTCAAAATGCAGGTAGCCCCGTGCTATCCTCGAGATGGTGGGCACAGAGGCAGCAGGTGGCTCAGTGCCAAGCCTGTGAACTACTTAAGTGTCATGTGGCATCACACATACCACACAGGCCTGGCAGGTGGTGAGCTCTGAATTCCGACACACTCCCTGGGGTGCACTGCTGTGAGCTTAGCTGGTGAGCAGGTTCTAAGCTACAAGGCAATAGCTTAGCAGAGGTAGGAAAGGGTGTGGGGATGGGTGTACAGAGGAGCAGAGCCACCTTCCAAGGCCATGCTTGAGCTCCTGCCTCCTGTGGCCGGTGACACCTACCTCTAGTTGGACAAGGAAGAACTTCTCGAATCTCTCCAGGTCTTCCAATGCCTATTGACGTTCATCAACAAGACCTGAGCCTGGGACACTTTGTCTAAGTTGGTCCTGTGTAATGAGGTCTGTGCTTAGCCAGGTCTTGTGCATCTGAGGTGATGAGACCCTGTAGAGAGGGGACTGTTGCTATGACCACATGCTGATGAGAATGTTGGGCACTGAGGGAGACATTTCCCAGTGTTCTACAGCTCATGGAGCAGCCAACTTTGCACATGGATCTGCTGAATGTAATGTGCACAGTGCCACTATGGCCAGGTGGTCATGGCATGTCCATCCCCAAGTGCACAATGCACTATCTTTCTGATCCTCCCTTGCACATGTGACCCAGGCTGAGCTAAGAATCAGGGCCTCCCATGAGCTGTCTTTCCTGTATTCTGAGCTCCTCTGCCTGAGGCAGGCACTGACTGGATGCCCAGACCTAGTCAGGGGTTAGGAATCTGTAGAGCCACAATACAGAAGGAACCTGGGTCCTTGTCATGCTTAAAGGCAAACTGTCAGAGGACACTGGCTGGTGACTCCCCTAGGCATCTTTACATGCATAAGCCTCTGGGTTGCTGGGCTACAGTTACCTGTACTGGTGCAGCATGCCATTTCTGAGTCTAGCTTTATTCTGCCCACCTCTCTCCTACCCTTTTGTCTTGGCACCAGGGACAGTGCAGACAACCTCTCACTGGGGAAGAGCTTACAACTCTCAGTTTCAGCAAGTCATTCACAGTAAGTCCAAAGACCAAGGTTTATGGAGAGAAGCTGATATGGGAGCACTCCCCTGGGAGAAAAAGACCCCTACATTCAAAGAACAAGGGCTGCAGAGAGTCACCCCTCACCCCCACGGAGAATGGTGTGCTAGAGGCTGAGAGAGCACTGAGATAAACTCCTGTAGAAACTCTGAGCCAGGCAAGGCCCAGCCATCCCTGGTCCAGATTCAACACAATGGTGGTGGCGGGGTCACTAATGTGGGTCTCAAAAGCCACCCAGGCCTTAGCACCTCTGCTCCCTAGCAATGCTCAGAGTTAGCCCTGACACAATGTCTGTGGCCAGATGGTCCCAATAAAGGAACCCTGCTTAGTAGAAAAACAACCCCAGGATTGAGTCCTAGCTCCTTTCTCTGCCATTTGGGATCCACTGTATTACCCCTGGGCCCCAGGACAGCCTCAGAAGCCTGGAAACAGATTTTTTAATATACCTCCATAGGCCTCTTCTTTATACCCCAGCCCTACTGGAAGCAATGGCTTCAGTTAGTTCATTCCTGGTGTTAAATTCATTTGCAATGGTTCTCTATCTGTCCGCAAACCCTTGCTCTGATTTTCTTCTCTGTGCATTTACCTACGAAACATACAGAAGTGATGCTGTGCAAGATCTGAGCCTGCATGCTTCCACCTTCCTGATCCCTGTTCTGAGGCTGTGTATGAGCCCACGATAACATGATGGAGGATGAGGATCACCTCTCCCATGCCATGCAGCAGCAAGCTCAGAGCTGAAGGCAATATGCATGCTTATAGAGAGCCAAGGTGTGATGGCTAACATCCATTTTCAACTCAACAGGATCTAGAATCACCAGGAGACACAATTGCATGTATATTTGTAAGGTAATTTTATGAAAGATTTAACTAAAAGGGAAGACCCATCTTGACCATGGGTAGGTAACACCATTCTATGGACTGAAGCATAGGACAGAGAAAAAAGGAGAAAGTGAGCTGAGCCCCAGCATTCCCCATTCTTCCTCTTTCCCTCTCTTGTTCTCTTCTCTCTCTCTTTCTCTCTCTCTCTCTCTCCCTCCCTCCTTCCTTCTCTCCCTTCCTTCCTCTCTCTACTTCCTGACTTTGGACGCAATGTGACCAGATGCCTCATGCACCTGCCATGGATTTTCCACCACGAGGGACTATGCACCTTCAAACTAGGGGTCAGAGGCCATTGTCCACAAGCTGGGTTTACAGAACCATGAATAGGACTGATTTTCACCCTGCCAAGCAAGCCTTCCTTCAGCCAGGAGACAGCTGATCTAGGAAGAGCTATCTTTTTGTCTAAATGGCTCTTCCCAGTAGCATCAACAGCAGTCTCAACAAACCTGCCACATGCTCAGACACATCAGAATCCCAACACCCCAAACCCCAACAGGCAGGAGAGAATGTCCATGCCCAGGCACATATTCCAAGCAGACTCCAAGATGCAAGGTGATGTATACACAGGGACGGTGCTACAGTTCTGCATATTTCACATCTTCTTTACCTTAGTGGTAATTGAAAGTGACTCAGATGTCTAAAACTAAGACCTTGGTTAAATAAATGATACCTACTTTAGATCAGGGTATATTATACAGCCATTAAAAATAACGTCTGCGAAAACATGCCAGAGCATAAGAAAATGTTTAATACATAATTCCTTTGGGATTCAACATTTATAAAACATGTATATATTTGCATCTTAAAAAGTCTGGAGAGAATATTCATCTCAGATATTAATAGTTTAATCTCATGGGGTGGGATTAACACAAGGACTGCTTTTATGCCTCATCTATTTTATAGTTTTTAAAAGCTCTGTGGTGATCATAAGTTATATTTAGCAGGGATTTTCTTGGTGGAGAACTTTCTACAGGGAAATCTGTCAAAGCCCATCCCAAGGCCCTCCTAAATGATCATAGCCTTTTCCGGTTCCTGTGTAAAGGAGCAGAGAACCCTGATGCTGAAAGCCAGTATGACACTTTGTGGGTGTTATTCAGTTCAGCAAGACCCTAGACTCACTTCTGGTCTGAGACTCTGTTGGAGCAGAGAACACAAGAAGACCAGATCCTAGGAGGCAGAGGACTATGACACAGGGAACATGTGGTTGGCTGTCACCCCATTCCCGGGAGATCTGGCAGAAGTACCTGACCACTCAGAGTAGAATGTGGGACTGAGAAGGGCTTCTGGGGAAGAAACAGAGGCTGCAAGGAGGCCCCAACGCAGGGATAGGTGATAACAGTGGTAGGCAACTCCAGAAGGGGAATGTCCAAAAAGGGTTTGGGCTCAACACAGGCCTGAGACTCAGACCACCAGGACCCTCTCCACCAGTACTGTCTTCTACTCTCAAAAGAGCATTCAAGACAGTCATCGTATGTGGACCTAGAAAGTGGGGCTTATCTACCTGGGTCAATTGCCATCATAGTAAGAGAGAAGCCATGGCCCCTACAAATACTACTAATGGCATGCTTTTGACTTGCAGGCCAGCTTTCTCCCAGGAGCTCTTTTGTACATGGAATAACCACATCACAGTGTGATTATCACTGTAAGGTGGTCATTCCAGCACACCAGATCTGGGTCAAATATTGGGATTCTGTAGGTTGAGGAGAAATGAAAGAAAGACAGGCAGCCCCAAGGCCAGGGTGAAGCCCATGAGACTAAGTGTCAGGTCAACTAAGAGGATAGATTACAGGCCTGGCCAGAATAGGACAGCACAATGCTGCCATTACCCTCAAGAGCCAATGCTGCCCTCAGTATTTCTCTGTGATGTAGTTTAGGGTAACTGAAGAATAGGTGGTTACAGAACCTTGACAGAGGGCCATCTGTGGGGATGAGGAGGAACTGGGCTGGGCACTACACAGGCAGAGCCATCCTGGGAGAGAAAACACCTTTTTCCAAGATGTCTTTGATGGCCACCTTCTCCAATAGAGTGACATGTTTACAGCTTCCCTGTTTTTCCAAGTCTGGTGTCAGTGAGGATGATACCACACTGTCTTGGTGTTTTCTTCATCTGTATCCCTCTACATTTAGAGTCTTGGGTACCACTTCCTGTCTAACCTAACTGAAAGTCTAGATAAATGGATGACCGATGGAAGATGAACAGATGAATAATGAATGCATGGGTGGGTGGCTGGCTGGCTGGGGGATGGATTCCTGGAAGGTTTTAGGTAGGTATATATGATGAATGAAAAATTATGAATAGATTAACGATGGGATGGGTGGATGGAGGATGAAGGATGAATGAATGGAATGGAGGATGAGGGGATGGACGGTGGATGGATTGGTAGATATGGGATGAATGGATAAGTGGGTAGACGGATAAGTGGAGCAAGCATGTATAGGTAGATGGATGGTTGGATGGACGATGAATGGGTAATGATCGATTAATGATGGATGGGCAAGTGGAGAATTCATAAATGAAGGGTGAATAGAGAAGGGAATAGGTGGATGATGATATAGGTATAGATTGATATTTGATGATAATAGATGGATGAATGGATAAATAAATAGATGGATAAGGAATGAGTGCATGGATAGATGAGTTGATAGACGGTGCATGATGAATTGATTTTGTCTTAGTTGCTTCCTTGTTGCTGTAGTAAAATACACCTACAAAACCAACTTAAGGCAGGAAGGGCTTATTTTAGCTTACAGTTCCAGAAGAATCCAGTCCATAATGGTGGAGATGACACTGCAACAGGCAAGGCAAGCATGGTGGAAGTGGCCGAGGCTGCCTGGTCACACTGAATTCACACACAGGAAGCAGAGAATTAACAGGAAGTAGGGACAAGTGCTCAGACAGGTGAGCCAATGGGGGACATTTCACATTCAAACCACATAGATGGATGGTTGAGTGAGTGGATGGTTGGATGAATGGAGAATGGTGGGTGAACCCATAGTTTGGTAGATGAATGATGGACAGCTATACTAGCAAATAGATAGATAGATAGCTGTATGGAAGGATAGGTAAGGAGACAGATAGTGAATGGATGATAAATAGGTAAAGATGATTGAGCAGAGATGAATGGAAAGGTAAGAGGGATAGAGAACCAGAGGAAGAGGAAGGGGGAGGTGAGGAGGAAGGCTAGGTGGATGGATGGATGGATGTAATAGCTGTGGGAAATGGGTCTGGATCGAACTACTGGGATCCTTGAATAGGAAGTCCCTGAGATCACCAGGAAGGACAGGGATTGAGCAAAGATCAAAACCAACTTCTTCTTGCATACACACACACACAGGCCATGCAAAGCCCGGCACACAAGGTGCTGAAACACTTAACACCAGTCCAACAGTGCAAGACTGCTGCCCTCCAAATGCTACCAGGGCACAGCATACTACCCTTCGGTGCTCCTCTCTGGGAGCTGTGGCTGCACTTACTCAGCTTTCCCTGATGACAAGGAACCATCAGTGCCCCATGCTGTGCCATTTCTGGCATCCAGGCCACTGACAAATGCACTGTATCCCCTGGGAGTCACAGCTGCCTCATGGGCAGGTCAAACACCCTGCCTCCAGCTCTATCCACCTCTCCTTTTGGAAAAGCAAGGTGGAATATACACAACATGGTTCCTGCCTCCACAAAGGACACACTCTTCTTAATAGTGAGGAGTGTTGGGAGCAGTTGGCCCAGCTGTTGAGTTTCAGAGTTCTGATCCCTCCCACTTGGCACTGACAGACCATGATATCTTGGCACAGTCTATGAAAATATGCATTGGGTGTCATTCAGGGGCAGAGCATGTGTTGTGTATGTCAGGCCTGGGTTCTGACTGTGAAAACAAGGTGTGAGGGAGAGATGGAGTCAAATCTGATTTTAAACACGATGCTATGCCGACGCAATGATATCACAGGGAAATAGACAGGATCCGAAAATCTCAAACCCCAGCTCTCTTGGAACATGAAAGCAAACGGCAGAACAGATTCCCAAAGTGTGCTCGGTGAAACATCCTAAGAATTAATCAACAGAACGAAAGGCACAAAAAAACAAAACTTGAGTATTTGCATTTAGATGTAAAATCAGAAATAGAAATGAAAATTAAATTAATGACAATTAAAGTTTTTAAATGAAACGAATTAAAAATGAAAGATTATGAAATGAAGAAAGATGGAAAGTTGCCTGAGATCTTGGCATGGGGGAGCAGGCTGCGTTCAGAGAGATACTGCGCAGTCCACTCAGCTCCACTCTCCCTTCCCACTGAGTGTGCTTGCTAGTGTACACAGCAGGGTCTTCCAGAACTGCCCCTGCCACCTGTAATACTTGACACCATGCCCCTCTCTCACTGCTGCAGATGACCCTGTGACCTGCTTTGTCCCAGGAAATTTCAGCAGGTGCCACTGAGCAAAGCACTAGAACATGCTCCCGTGGCTGCCTTGCCTCTGGAGCTTCAATGTCGTGGCAAATGCATCATGGTGGTCTCTGTCCTGTCCCTGTCATTGTGATATGTATCTGGAGAAGGCCCAAGCCAGCAGCTTGAAGCAGGGTTTCCAGACTCAAGTGGACCCTCCACCATGCCCTGCCTAAACAAGCAACCAACAGCCAGCCAAGGGTTTTGAGCTGTCTAAGTTAGGCACTGGCACACTCCTGAGGGACACACCATCCATGGCATTACCATCAGAACATCGGTGCTTTAAGACTTAACTATGGTAAAATAAAACATACTTAGGAGGGAATGTCTATGTGGGCATTGAAAAGAACAAAAGGCCCCAGACTAGAGATGAGGGACATTTAGAGGAGATGCATCTTGACATTTGGGGTCCTGGAGATGGCTTGGTCCTCTTTCAAGGAGAGGAAGGGATTACAAAAGACTTAAGCAACCTGTTAGAAGCAGGGGACTACAGCAGTGCCTATGTGAGAAAGTCATACAGAGGAGGCCTGCAGCCATGAGAAGGTGCATACCATCTCAAGGAATACAAAAGGCAAAGTCTGATGATATGCAGGGGTGAGCCACCCCACTGACAAGCTGGCAAGATAAAGAAAGGAGACACCAGGCAGCCCTGCCCCCTGCCCTATATTTGCCTGGAGAGGGAGCCCTGGGGCTCTCTATGGCTCCTAAGTTTGCTGTTACCCTGACTGGAATACCAAACTCCCTAGGCATCAAAATCACCCTGCCCCATGACAGAGAACGCACACATCTGAGAGGATCCAAGTGCAACGTGAGGAAATTACCAGAACAAAGTTGAGAACATAAATCAAACGCCCAGAGCTGGATGATGCTATTCATATCAATTTTTCAAACAAGCTCAGTGTTTGGTTGTCTGATTACAGAGTCACACATTGTCCTGAGCCAATATAAATTGTGATTTATATGTTGTTGTATGTGTTTAAATTTCTGCTTTATAGGTAAGCTATAAAGCAAACTGGAATGGTCCACCCCAAGCTTAAGATGGAGATTACTTCCAGGTAGACACCGGGGAGGGGGGCGTAGCAGAAGGGGCACAGGGTGAGTTTTATCTGAATCTATTGCTGTCTTTAAGGAAGTATGACTTCTCCTGCAGAGAAGGAAACATTTACCATCGATGAGCTGAGCTGGGTGAGGCTCTGCTGTGATGGATGACACCCTGAGTTCCACAACTTACCTGTGGTATACCTGCTCCCCCATCCCTGATCCCAGGAACCACAGGACATCAGACTAAGTACATTAGAGGCCAACTGGGAGGAACTGATAGAGATTTAATGTGCACTAGCCCGCCTCTGCCACCGGTCCCCAGGCTGGTATTTTATGGCATTCTGCACTTTTCTCTATATGTCAAAGATTCCATAATTAAAGAGAAGCCAAGAGAAAGGGATGCTCTCCACCCCCGACAAAGAGAACAGGTTCCAGCCAAGCCATTCTGAGGGGAAGCCTGGATCAGCCCACTCCAGTGCTACTGCTGCCTGTGGGGCGGGCACAAGGTCTAATATACCTGTAGGATACCACAGGGGTGGCGCTGGTTCGTGAACGTGTGGCCCTAGTTCAAAGTCACCTTCTTCAATACCCACCCTCAATGTAGATCCTGGAGGCTGTAACTCAGGAAGGAGGGCGGGGGTAAGAAGGTAGGCCATGGCCAACTTTCTTCTCCTGGCTTAGAATATGCGCTGCCTCCTTTCCCTGCTTGACAGCATCAGAACTGACTGTGTGCTCGGGCTTCTCCTATAAAGACCTCATAAGCATAAAGAATCTTCAAGGTCCCAGGAGTGTTTACCTAAAACTACACTATCCCTGTCACTCATCCACACATCCATGCATCTGTCTGTCCATCTACCTATCCACTCATCAACCTACCCAGTCAGCTATTGTTCCATCCAGCTACACACATGCACACATGCACACATACACACATCTACATACCATCTATCCATCACCCCCATTCATTAGTTCACCCATCTGTCCACCGACCCATGCATCCAACGCCAACATGTATCCTTAGCAGCAAGCAGTCAATGCTTGGTTATGGCATCCTGTGATCAACCGTATGGCCTTGACAGGTCTCTGTGCTCGTGACTTGTGCTCTAGTAATGGCAGAAGCAATATAAGCAAGAACACAGACACTTCAATGAAAGAGGTGAGAAAGCACCTTGTCAGGGATGGGGGGAGGGGCTCTATACACTGAGTGGCAGGGCAGCTCCTTAGGGGAAACTATGCTGAACTGAATGAGGATAAAGCCAGAACTGAGGGGCAAGGCTAAGTGCATGCCAGACAGGAGGCAGCACACACAGACATCTACAGACACCCAGATGGGTAGAGTCCAGCTTGACCAGATACTACCAGTGGGCTGCTTAGCATTGCAGAGGCTCCCAGGTTGTCTGGAACCAGCAGGCATGTTGTCTTATGGACAAGTGACATCAGTATTTCCTAGCACTTGTTTAGAATGCAGCCTAAGGTTCCACCTCAGAGCCTGGCATCCTGATCGGCATTCCATATAGATTCTGAGTCCTGGGCAGAGATGCAAGGCTGAGCTGGTTTCTCTACACCAGGCACATTCACCGGGGTAAAGCAGCACCCCCAGGTGGCCAACACTGGTTCTTAAAGGGCTTGAAAAACATGAACCCCACATATAAAAAACACATGCAGAGCACTTCAGTGAAGCCCCAGTTATGTGGGAGGCCATTAGGAAAGCAAGCTTTAAAAGGCTGGGGACAATAGTGGGGACAAAAGGCTGAGAACATGAACCCCAGGCACAGAGTACTGTGCAGGGCCTCCTGAGAGGCTGATCTTCAGTGTGCCTGTAGGGCTGGCCCAGTTTTAACACTCAGAACCCAGTGTCCTGGGACCCATTCCATTCCAATAGTCACTCACTACCCTGACTGCCTTTGTGCCTTGCCTGGGGTTGGGGGGCTCCAGAAGCATGGATGGGCCTAGCAATACTCTCCTGGAGAGGAGGGTGGGTGGTAGACACAGCACTGTGCTGTGAATTTCTCTTTATCTCATGTTACAGCTCTGTTACAGAGTGGATGCAAATATCACACAAAACCCTCAGAGACCAGGAGCACCCAAATCCTCACATCTCTGTGGTGGCTCCAGCTCTGCCTGCCAGCTTCCACATCTGGGCTATCAAAGATTTCAGGAGAAGGTTGGAATGGCAGGTGTGAGTCGTGAGGGGGGACTGAATCCATCCCCGGCACCAGACTGTGTGCTTTTCAAGTCACTGGGCCTTCTGGGAAAGAGTGGGTAGAGACACAGTAGCCAGCTGAGGAGGGCAGCTGGAATCTAGCCATGGAGGAAGAGGGACAAAAAGAGTGTGGCTGAGGAACAGAGGACAGGACAAGGGCCAGTGGCCATTTAAGAAATCCAATATCAATGGTATCTCCAGAGCTTAATGACGGAGCATGTCCTGAAGCCCATGAATTACTAGGGGTCTTTCTAGAGGTGGCTCAGTTAAGATTCTCAAGATGAGAAATCCCTCATCTAGGATGAGGTCTAAATTGTCTGACTAGACCCTAAATCCAGCAGCCATTATCTTTAGAAGGAACACACAGCAAGACAGTCATGTGGAGGTGGAGGGAGGGGGCTTAACTCAGCTGGTAAAGTGTCCTCTGTGCAAATGAGAGAACCCGAGTTCAATGCCTGGAACCCACATAAAAAATGCAGACATTGGGGTATACAGTTCTAATTCTAGAGCTAGGGAGGTGGAGATAGGAGGGCTTGCTGATCAGCCATCTTAGCCCACTGGGTCAGCTCCAGGCCGGTGAGAGATTCTCTGCCTTTAAAACAACAACAAAAGTGAATGTCTTCAAAGGAACAGCACGGAGGATTGACCTCTGGCTTCCACAGGCACATGTGCACAGGTGCATGTGCGCCTACACAGTGTGCCCACATGCACATGCACCTGGGCAGTGCAGCTCCGTACATATGTACCTGCACACATGTGCACCCACAAACATATCAACACACAGAGGCAAGGACTCAGTGACTCAGCCATCAGGGGCTGGCAGGGACATGATGGGTCTCCCTTACCAGTCTTCAAGGGAAAAACTCCCCTCAACACCATGGTCTGAACCCTGGACCTCCAGAACTATGAGAGTCCCTGGCTGTTGTTTTAAATTCCCCAGTTGTAGTCATTTGTTCCAGTAGCACAGTAGCCACTGGGCCCAGCGTTTTAAGGATGGACAGAGTCTACCAACTCTGGCTTTAGTGAGGAAGCCTTGACCAGACCCTGTGAGCCCAGGGAAAAACGATACAGGACACTTCAATTCCCTGGTGCCAGCCAGCACGTCCTAAGGTGGGGACGTCTCTCCCAACCTATTGTACTGTTCACAGGCTCCAAGTCTGGCAGAGGATGCAGAGAGAAGGTGCTGGTGATGGGTCAAGGAAGCTGTGAGGGAGAGGCTGCTGACATGAGGCCCATTAAACACAGAACAATTAAAAATGCATTCAGCTTCGATTTCCCAGAGCCATTTCCCGAATGTAAATACCAGACCTGACATTAAAAATGTATTTATTGTGATTACACAGGAGGATTCTTGGGAGGAACTGTGTGCGTTCAATAAGTGTGTATTTAATAACCCCACTTAATACGTGTTCCCCAGACATTGGCACCTGAACCATACAGTCCACGGGCCTCAAATGCAGACAGCACGTAGGCAGCACCCAGGAAAGAACAAACAGCAAGCTCTCTGCCTCTCGGTACCCCTTGCTCTGTCCCAGTGTGGGGAGCAAGACAAGAACAGATGACATTCAGAAGAGAAAACATGATCGGAGCAGCATGGAAACTGTTCCTCACCAGGAACCAAAAGGATGCTGGGATACTGGCAAATTGGTAAAGCTTAGATAAAATGTCATACTAGTGCTGTGAGCATTGGACCCTCCCCTGGTGGGAGCCGGGAGCACTGGACCCAACCTGGATGGGAGCGGTGAGCATGGCCAAGGCCTGGAAAAATCAGCAGAAGGCCCATAAGCATCCAGGAAAGTAATGGCTGTGCAGGCCTCAGAACAGTGTGCAGAATGGAAGCCTGGTTTATGAGCAGAAAAGGAAAGAATGCAAAACTTCAGCTCAAGTCTCAGACTGTTCGGTCTGTGCAAGCACATCAGCACAGAAAAAGCATAAGAGAAACACAGAAAGTTGCTGCACCAGCGGAGGAGATGGGGGAAGTTTCTGGAAATGACTAATGCTTCTGAATGCATTTTTAATCGAGCCGAGGAAACGTCTGCGTGGAGAGACAGTGACGAGATGAGAAAAATTAAGATCTGTTGCTTCGCTTTGGGGGAAATCCAAATTTAGACATACCGTGCTTGGGATGTGAGTCGCCTCATTCCATCCTGCCACCTCCCTCCACCTCCCTCTCCTCCCTTTGACCCGCCTCAGACAGATAAGGAAACTGAGGCTCTGTGAAGAAAGTCTACCTGGCCCAAGGTTCTAACAGAGTGGTTTGACCTCTGGGGCTCCCTATTTGCATCTGAAGAATTTAGAGCCTGTCACTTAGGAGTCCTGACCCCAGGTAGCCTTCTCTGTCCTCCATACCCCAGTTAGGACTCAACCACAGGGCAAAAGGCTATGGTGCCTATTTAACACACCAAAGTAGGCACTGGCCTCCAGGTTCAACTCTTCAGTCCCTTTGTACCTTTGGGTCTCCTGGCTGCTACACTAGTTCCCCCTTTCTTGCCTCTCCCTTCCCTTCCCCCTCACCCCACATAGTGCAGCCACTCTGGACTCCCCCAGATGTCCCTGCCTCGAACTCTTCCTTTTATCCGCAATAAACTTGCTTCTCCACAGTACCTTGGAGAACTCATGTCTCCTTTTCATTTCTTTTTTATTCGTTTCTTTTTTTCATTTAGTCCCAAAGTAAGCAGCACCTACATCTAGGAAATACCTTGCAAAAGCCCAACTGCCTCAGGGAAGCAGCTCGCTACCCAAACACCAGACACCATTCCAGATAGTCCCATTTCCTGCTCCTTTAGGCAGGCTGAGAAGCCACTGTGATGAGTGGAGGAAGCTAGCATTCTGCAGATTTCTAGGGATGATACTGAGGGGGTGGGTAACAGAGAGGCCCAATTGCTATCTCAAGTCTGGGGTAGCTGAGGATTTTTGTTTACTGCACAGGAAGAAGGACAGCTAACTCCGTCCACGTGGCAGCACAAGGAGACAGTCAACATAGCAGGAAAGTGAACTTGTCTCTATGCACTTGCCATCCCTGGGTGATGCTCCTAAACTGAACTTCTAGTAAAGCTAAGCACTGCTAGAAATTTTATGTTATCTGTGCATTTTATGTGCATACATGTAGATATTCATGCTGTGACACATGTGTGGAAGTCAGAAGACATCTTACAGGAGTCAATTCTCTCCTTCTACTATGTAGGTTCCAGGGATTGAACTCAGGTCGTCAGGCTTGCTGGCAAATGCCTTTAACCCACTGAGCCTCCAAACTGGCCCACCAGAAGAATTTAATGCCTGCCTTCATTCTGCAGCCATGTTCCCCCTCCTCAAGAGCCAGAGCAACAAGATGCAACGAGAGCATCAGAGTCACATCAGGAGAACTGATCCTCTACCCAGGAACATGGCCCATTTCTGACCGCTTTTCTTGGTATTGTCAGGAGATGAGTTCCTGACTCATCTAGGAAGCTAGCCCAGAAAGGCTAGGGAAGCAATAACAAAATCCCAAGAGGGTTTAAATACCACAGTGACTTGGGCAATTGGCCCCAAGGAGCATTGTCATCACAAAAAATTCAGCTCCAGGCACCATCTGAACACTTTGCTAGCACAACACAAAGATAAGAGAGGTATCCCACTAACAGGAGCAAAGCCAAAACTAAAGAGAATCCCCACGACACACGGGTGCAAGTGGCTTATCCTGCAAGTCATTCTGATGAGCCAGGCACAGGGATGCAGGCCTGGTCTAGCACTCTGGAGACAGAGGTAGGAAATTGCATGATAAGTTTCCAGGCTAGCCTGGGATACAGAATGAGACCCTATCTCAAACAAACAAATGGTCCCAACTGGCAGGTATTTTTCAAACCCAAATTGAAATGAATTAATCACTACTGGAAAAACACACAGAGAAGGCAAAATGATTCCACACCAAGAATAACTGGAGGGGCAAAATTCCCGTGGGAGGAAAGACACCCTCCCCCCCAGAGATGAAGAGGCCCTCATGCTCCGAGCAGAACTGAGGATGATAATGGCCAAAATGGGCTCTGCAGCCTCCTCCTCCTTCCTCTCAGACATCAAAGACAGTCTGATGTCCTTGGGTCCAATTCATGTTTCACATATAAAGAGATATCCCGCCTGGGTGGGTTATTTATTTACAGTTCTTTGGCTAAGCCGGAAAGAAAGCAAAATACCCCAACAATGAGGCCAGCCTGAGCTTTGGGGGACTTGGGAGCTGCCTATAGAGCCCAGAGCAGAGCCAGAGATATTGTGCAGTGACCTGGATTCACGCTGCCAGCCTCCTCCTCCGGGGAGGAGGCAGACAGAGCCAGGAGAAAACAAGAGGCAGAAAAGAAGCAGAAGGAGAGAAGCTCTCCAAACAGTTGTCCATCTGCCAGCGCCCTTTGTCCCCATGACGAAACTCTTAATCCGCTCTCAACATCTCCATTATGCCTTTCTAGCCACTGAGAGTTGCTGGGCCTCACTAGTGGGCAGGAGCTGCTGTCCCGGGTAGGACTGCAGCCTCAGCCAGGAGACTGGGAGCTGATGACACACAGGTGTAAGAAGAGAAAAGCCCAGCAGGCTGACTTACCTCCACAGAGAACTTTCCAGAACCTTCCCCATGTCTGCATGGTAGTACTTTGTCAGGATCAAGATGACCTGTAGTGTCAACAGAAAGGAAAATGTGGACATTAGCTGGTTTCAAGGTTTCAAGAGAGGAAGACAGTGATACTTTCCCAGGGCTTGGGGTCTCTCAAACCCCACTGCCTGATGGCCCAGTATCATAACACTGAGATGTGGGCCTTGCTTCTTTAGCCACTCCCTTCTCTTTAGAATGACTCTGGAGATATCCCAACCCATGAGAGCCACCGAGTAACTACCACTTTGTGGGAATCACTAAACCCAGCCTCAGACAATCCCCAGCTATGGCCAAATACTCAACAAGGCTCTGATCCCAGTACGAACATCTTGATAGTCAACACTGGTAACTGTACAGAGTCTATAATCACCGAGGAGACAAGTCTCTGGGCATATCTGTGGGAGCTTATCTAGATTGGGCTAACTGAAGCAGGAAGACCTTGAGGTGAGTGGTACCACACCATGGGCTGGGCCCTAGGCTCAATACAAAGGAAAAAGTGAGCCAACTATCAGCAATGCCACCAGGCTGCCTATATTCCTGCCACCATGCCTTTCCCACCAAAATGGACTATACCCTCAAACGGTGAGCTAAAACAAACTCTTCATCTGGTGCTTCTTCTGCCAGGTATTTTGCCATTGCAATGAAGAAAGTAAACAAAACAAGCAGCAAGTATATTTGCCAAGCTTCTGAGGACAGGGCTGTACATCAACGCATCAACACTTCCCCTGCAACTCATGGAAGTCGCCCCTGAGGTAGTGCTGTCATTCCTAGCCCTGGACTCCAAGAGTGATGACAGGGGTTGGGAGGCAAGGGTGACAGCCAGAGGGGTCTATAAATCACCAGCCAACACTTTTATTTGTTAAACTACTCAAGACAGGTGGAGAGGGCATGACAAAGTAGCAGGAAAGAAAAGACAACTGCTCAGAAAATGGAAATTAATGTGTTTCAAAGCACTCAAATGTTCTTCAAAATCCATGCCTAGGAGAGAGGGAGAGAGAGAGAGAGAGAGAGAGAGAGAGAGAGAGAGAGAGAG
>JADRCH010000051.1:4107122-4136626 GCA_019843965.1 Rhynchomys soricoides | reverse complement strand
GGGGGGGGGGGGGGTGAGACAGAGATTGATCTGCAATTACTCTGCTAGCGGCTGGATTCTCATGTGCATCAAATCCCATTTCATTCACTGCCAGTCCATATTACCAACACCTAACAGTCCTGTTGTCATGGGAACCCTGGGAGGTGAACCTGGACACACTTGGTTCTGGTAGAAGCCCTTAGCCTCCTTAATTTGGGTTACCACACTGGCCATGTTCACCGCTCTGCTCCTCCCTCATCAAGAGCAGAACTTTCCAGGTACCAGGTCCCAAGAGGCTGACTGATCAAGTATCTGTTTTTCCCCTGATGATTAGAGCGGGGAGATGGGGTGTGTGTGTGTGTGTGTGTGTGTGTGTGTGTGTGTGTTGGTGAGCTGGGACAGCACACAGCCGAGAGGCAGGGATGATTAAAGAGAAAAGAGAAGCCTTGTCAATGGAGGCAAGATTGGCTCTACCTCTCTCTGAACAAAGCGATTTTCTCCCGTCAGCCCACGGTCTGCCCAAGTCAGAGATGATCATCCCAACACAGAGGAGGCAGGCAGAGTGACAGGGCCGTGCTGGACAGGAGACAAGTGTGGTCCTAACCTATTGATTTATATTTCATACAGTCTGCTATCCCAGGGGGCTTCCGAAGAACTGGAGTATGACAGCTGGAAGGGACCTCAAAGTCAGTTTTACCTACTTGTTCAGAATGAAATCATCACCCTGTCCTGGTCCATGGCCCAGGTCACCAGGTGGGGCTCACCCTCCAACCTGGGATCAAGTCCCTTGAGGCTCAGAAGTCAGGCAGGCTTCGGGAACTCCAGCCTGCATACTTAGATTCATTCTATTGCTGTATATGGTCCCACCTCTCCCTCCTGAGGGCTGTCGCCACTCTGGACCATGCCTCTTGCCATATTCAGGCCAACCAGACCTTTGCAAAGGTTGTACCCTGCCTGGCACCCTCTGCCCTTACATTACCTGCAGTGATTTGAATAAGAATGGCTCCCATAGGTTCATATTT
Organism: Rhynchomys soricoides; assembly: GCA_019843965.1. NCBI lineage: Eukaryota > Metazoa > Chordata > Mammalia > Rodentia > Muridae > Rhynchomys > Rhynchomys soricoides. The sequence goes on along the minus strand of JADRCH010000051.1, from coordinate 4,135,625 downwards.
TTGAACGTTTAGTTCCCAGTTGGTAGACTGTTTAGGAAGAAGGATTAGGAGGTGTGTCTTTGTAGAAGAGGTGTGTCACTGGGGTTGGGCTTTGAGATTCCAAAAGACCATGCCAGGCCAGATTTGTGCTTGTGTACTCTCTGTTTCTCCATCTGGCCTGCAGATCAGGATGCAAGCTCTCAACTGCTGCTCCAGAACCATGCCTGCCTGCCTGCCAGCTTGTTACATTCCTTGCCATGATGATCACCCTCTGAAACTGTAAGCAAACCCCTAATTAAATGCTTTCTTTTATAAGTTGCCTTGGTTATGGTGTCTCTCCTAGCAATAGAACATTATTTAATATTCTACCCCATTTCTTGGCTATTCCACTAATCTTCAGACATCTGTCTATCCCATACTGCCTCCAAGAAGGTTTCCAGACCCCTGCACTTGGTTCAGTTCCTCAAGTTCCCCCAATACCACAAAGCTCATAGCTCTGTCCTTGTCTGTATAAGTGTGAGAATTGGACAGTCCTGGGCATAGTGCATACCGTGTAACAAACATGCTGCTAGGCCTAAGTAATAAAAAAAAAAAATCAATACAATGATGCCAGACAGTCTTCTTGACTCTGACTGCACGTTCACAAGTCACCCCTACTTTCACGAAGAGGACACATCATCCAGTCCTTGTTTAGGGGGACAGAGTCCCTGTGACACCATTCTCTTAACTCACAGTGGGACTTTGAGCCTCTGAGTCAGAAGCCTGGGGTTATCTTGCTAGGACAGCAACACAAAGACCACTGAAATGGTGTGGAGGTGAGGAAGCCAGACAGCAAGGAAGCCACCATCTAAGATCCCACTTGTCTTAGTTAGGGATTTACTGCCGTGAACAGACACCATGATTAAGGCAACTCTTACAAGGACAACATTTAGTTGGGGCTGGCTTACAGGTTCAGAGGTGCAGTCCATTATCATCAAGGCTCGAACATGGCAGCATCCAGGCAGGCATGGTGCAGGAGGGGCCGAGAGTTCTACATCTTCATCTGAAGGCTGCTGGTGGAAGACTGACCTCCAGGCAGCTTAAAGCCTTAAAGCCCACAGTCTTAAAGCCCACAGACTAAAAGCCCACACCCACAGTGACACACCTACTCCAACAAGGCCACACCTACTCCAACAGGGACACACCTTCTATTAGTGCCACTCCCTGGGCCGAGCATATACAAACCATTGTACCACTCCATCTCATGTCCCTGGTCTCCTGATCTGTGGTGACAAAGCACTGGAGAGGACCCAGAGCCACAGTCACGGGCATGGCCACACCCTGACAGGGGTGAACCATGTCACAGGGCTCTTTCAGTCCTTCACATGCAAAGCTCTCAAGATGGTCTAAATGGTATCTCTCTCCCACAGATGGAGAAACCAAAACACAGAAAGCCCAAATGTTTTGCCAAACCATACAAGCTATGGGCCAAACCGGGCCTCCATTCTGGGTCTTCTCAAGCTAGCGGGCTCCTTCCTGTCGTGCCAAAAAGCAGTCTCCCTAGCTTTTCATTAGAAGTGGTTTCAAGGAGCTCAGAATTGAACAAGCTCTTCAAGGAGACCTGATTACAACTGAAACCTCTGGAGAGCAGTCTGCCGCATGGGCGGGGTCCCCACAGCTTTGGGAACTTTGAAGTGTGCAGGAAGAAGATAGGAGTAAAAGGTTTTCTTGCTTGAGGCTGTCTACACCACTGGCCCACAGGAGCCCTGCCCAGAGGGCAGGAACCACCAAACAGTAAACAAACTCCCTGAGGCAGCAGCAATGGTCACTAGTCATTCTTTCCTGTCACCCTGTATCTCGTCATTTCTGGTCTTCTTGGTCTTATGGACTGGTCCCCATTTTGTGATAATCTCAAGGGTACTGGGTATCTATTCTGCTGACTGCATGTCATGAAGAGCCCATCTGACCTTCATGGACACATCACAGGAGACCGTTACAACTGTCACCCCTTAATGCTGAGGAGACTAAGGTACGGATCTAAGAGACGCACCTGGCATCACACACAGCAGCACACATCTCATGCCCAGGGCTTTCCTAAGTCCACTGCTCATTGCTCATTGCTGCCCCAGCCCTGGTGACCTCACTTTCCCAACACAGGATATAAAGATTTTGATGGTCCTCCAAGGCACTGTCACTCTGAAAGCCAAATATGATATCCAGCTATGGAGGCTCTGAGGTCACTGGATTGGACTGTAAACCCCATAATGAACAGGGCCTGACCAGCATGACTGTGGAGGAGATAAACCCAAGCTAGCAATATAAGCCCTTTGAGCCTGTTTCTTCACCCTCTGTGGAGCTCATTCATGAATAACCTGACACCGGGGCTCTGAGGTTTGCCAAGCATGACTGCCATTGGTCAGCAAATGCACCAAGGGCTTCCTCACACTCCACCAGCATCTGCTTGCCAGGCCAGCTGTTCTCAGGATGCTGTTGGAGGGCACACCAGACCATCACTGCTCAGGGGGAGGGTCTTAGTGTCTTGTGACACTAAGTCTGTCCTTGCTCTACCCCAGGGTTTGATTTTAATACAGTGTGAGTCAAGAAACCAGCACTTTGCAGAACAGCCCTGAGACCTTAAGAGCAGCTCTTAAATCTGGCCTCTACCCATCTGCTCCTCAAAGCACATGCTGCTTCCTCAGTGGCATTAGGTCTGAAAACCAAGAAACTCCTACTGAGGTCCATGCTTTCAAAACAGCCAGCAGAGAGAGGCTCAGAAGCAGTTTGCCTTCCCGGGGCCAAGAATAATCAGAAAGGAAAACCAAACCCAACGAACTCTCAGACCCAGTTCACTGTAATCAACAGAGACCACATAGTAGCCGGATGGCAGAGGGGAGGTGATTCCCCACAGGAAGGGAGGGGGAAGAAGAAGGAAAAGACCTCTTGACTCCATCAGCCAAAATCACTTGAGGAAAGTAAGAAGCCAGAGTCAGTGGCCCGTTTACCACAGAGGCATTATCAAATCTTCTGACCCAAGCAGGACAGCCCACCCTTGATGTGGCCTAACCTGGGGTCTCATGCACCCTACTCTGACATCTGTCACCAGACTTTCCAGATGAAATTGTCTGTGCAGGTGAAGGCCACAGCTCTGACACTCACAGCTGGCCTGGTGCTCATGTTCCATTCATCCACACTGGGATCAGGGTCCCTCTGTCTCCTTGGAGGCCTGGTCCTCTCCATCCTCATCATTACTGCTCAGTCCCTGGTGTGCTAGCCTCTGACAGGCAGCCCCTCTCCCATGACCTTGTTACTATGGCTGTTACTTGGGCCTTTGTGCATGTGATTCATATGCCTGTGTCTTAGTTATGGTTTTACGGCTGTGAGCAGACACCATGACGAAGGCCACTCTTATAAGGACAACATTTAACTGGGGCTGGCTTACAGGTTCAGAGGTGCAGTCCATTATCATCAAGGTGGGAACATGACAGCATCCAGGCAGGCATGATACAGGAGGAGCTGAGAGTTCTACATCATCTGAAGGCTGCTAGCAGAATACTGACTTCCAGGCAGCTCGGATGAGGGTCTCAAAGCCCACACTCACAATGACACACCTACTCCAACAAGGCCACACCTACTCCAAGCAGAGTCACACCTTCTAATAGTGCCACTCCCTGGGCCTAGCATATATGAACCATCACAGCCTGGGACACTCCTGGACTACTCTGTGTTGACTTCTCCTCATCACTATTAAGCTCTCTCCCTTCAGGAAGCCTTCCCATAGGCTGAGTGCTCCAGGAGTGAGGACCTACATCTGCCTCTGGCCCCCACCATCTCCAGAGCCTAGCCAGGTGCCAGCACAATAGTAATTGCTGAGCAAATTACTCAACTGAGGACCAGCTGAGATGAGGCAGACCAGCTTCTGGTGAGGCATTCCCTACTACCTTACTCATAACCTGCCCAGGTGTGGAGATAGACTCTAGACTAGAGGAATAGCCTGCCATCCCTTCAGAACCCACACACTTGGAGATCAGAGGCTCAGCTCAGGGTCACTGATGGATCTGCACTCTCAGCTCCCTGTTCTGTGATACACTGGCCCTCATAGGAGGTACCAGAGAGCAAAGATGCTGGTGTGGGGAGCAAGCCATGGGAAAACCTTTTCACAGCAGCAAGGAAGTAAATCCCTGTAGTCTCCACTCCACAGCTCCATGTGTAGGTGGGGTAACCACTCTCACTACACAGATAAATACAGTGGAGGAACAGAGACAAAACCATGTTCCTGAGGTCACACAGCAAGCACACTGCTGGGATTTGAGGGGATGAGTGTAAAGGATGCTGATGTTAACAACAAAGCCAGGATGCTGCAAAACATCGTGACACACTAGGCACAGGGACCCTGATGGGAAAGGCAGCCAGAGTGCACATTTGTTGTGCCTGCATTCCCAGACCCCACAATGACAACTCTGCATTTGGCTTAAGGATTCTAAGCAGGGCAGTGGCCAGAGCATAGCTGGTACATCGTGGGGAGCAGGGGTTGCACTCACAGGTCTTGATGCACAACATTCTGGAGAGGCTGTGGAACCCTCCCAAGAGGGTGCTTCCTGCAGCGAGTCACCAGCTGGCTCCTGGGAAGGCAAGTGCTTCTGTGGGGCATCTCCACCTCTTCCATCTGGTTCTAGAAAGGCCTGGCTCTCTTGGCCTTCAGCAGGGAAAGGTTCCCAGGGTTCCACAATACTAACACTTCTGTCCCATGGGTGTTCAGGCTAGCCAAGACCTAAACTCAAGTCTCTAAAATTAAGTAGGAGTGCCTGCTCTATCTTGACTTCAGCAAAAGGTTGCAGCCCTTCAGAGAATGGCCGTGTGAAGGTGTGACACCCGTGACCTGCTGTCCCTGGGGGGTGGGGGGAAGGGGTGCGGGGAATAGAGATGGCAACACTACAGGAGACTGGAGACCATTCTGATTGCACTAACCAGAAAGAGCTTGCCCCAAATTCCTAACAAATCAGAAGCTCTGGGGCTACTAGGCTCTCGGGAGGCCTGGCTGCACCAGAGGGAATTAAGCATGGCCTAGTTAAGCTTACAGAGACCAATAACCATGCTTTGCAGATGGCAGCATGCCTACTATGCAAATGGCCACAGCCTCCCAGGTAGATAGCCACATCTGAGACATCTGGGACAGCTCTAGCTCCAGAATGACCCCTTCCTTCCAGCATGAAGCAGGCTAGCCATCACTCTGGAATCCCCAGGGTTGAAGGCTGTGGTGCAGGGCACATCTGTGAAGCAGCAGTCTCCCACTGACTCAGGTATCTATGGGACCATGGGCAGTGCCTTGCCTTGAGTTAAAGATGCCCATTCCTGGTGCAGGCCACACACTTAGCCTGCTTGAGCCTCAGTGTCCCCATGCACCCAGGTAGGGCAGGAGTTGGCCAGATCCAAGAGTTCTCACCAGGAATGCCATAGCCAATCATAGAGTCTATTCTTACAGTTACCCAATGGGCCTCTCTTGGGAGACCTCACTTGGCACTCAGATGCAGAGGAAAACCTTGGAAGAGCCACAGGCATGATGGGTTAGACAGGCCTGTTTACCAGTAAGACTCTTTCAAGGACCCTCCTATACTACACATTGTAGTGGGGACATTAGCAGCCCAGCCCTCGTGCAGGGACCAATCAGAACAGCCAAAGTAAATAACAAACCCATTTGTCTTCTGACCTGGCAACTCCACAGATGTCTTCCCCCTGAAACATAGATATCAGAAGCTCCAGCTGAAGACTGCATGGTGCCCACTTCTTCCATCCCTGGGCTGGGAGAAAGCATCCTTCCCTGGAAATCTAGGCAGCACCATCAGGCTGCCCAGACTTAGGCTGTGTGAAGCTCCTGAAAACCACAGCATGCCACTTACACATGGGAGTGTGGGACAAGGAAGGACCCTTGGGAAGGTTGGTGAAGTCTTTCCAAGCAGTTCCGAGGGGTGTGTGTGGATTCCAGCCAGACATCTCACCACCAAGCAGCCTCTTTTGACTGTCATAAGCATGGCTGAGGCTGGGGGGAGAGTACCCTTTGCCATATTAGAACATTGTTATAGGCTAGGTAGCAACAATCTGAGTCTCTGCTGTGACCAGATTCACACCTCAATGTCTCTGCAGAGCCACCTCCTCACACACTGAGCAGTGAGCCCCAGCATCAGACAGCAGCACTAGGAGACCCCAGTCCTGCATGGCCTTTGCCAGGAAGCCAGGCTATGCATCAGGGCCACACACTCTACGATAATGAACCACTCCAGAAGAGGTCCCAGTGAGGTCGACTTGCATCATCTTTGCAGAGATGGATGCTATCTGTGGTTTGAGAGGTTGATGGGACTGTATTACACAGTTCACATGACTTCCCCATCTAGTCAAACGTAATGCAATTGAATTTCAAGATCTCAGAGCCATTGCCAACGTGGTTCACAGAAGCAGCCCAGGGTGCCATAAGGACCATCTTCCACATAGGCAAGGGTCACCCTGTCCAGCTCCTCAGGGTATTAAAGCCTCTTGCTAGGCTCTTTGGGACAGGGTCTCCCATCTCTTCACTTGCTGCAAGTACTATAAAGGTTGGGGACTGGACAACCGAATGCACACAGGCATAGCCCCCAAGCATAGTCATACTTACATGCTATGAACAGATATACAGCTCACCTGAACATGCCCACCCTTCCAAGCCTGGAATTCTTTTCTATCAAATCTTAAGCTTCTTCCCTCTGACCCACATTCCCAACACCTGTCTATAGGGCTCACTTCAGGGCCCCTATCTGGGATGATTTTGGGGATCTTCTTCCCACTTTGGCCAGGCCAAGGTAGTTCAATATATGGAGTTCTACAGATCTTAAGTGGGATAGATAGTGACCCAAATTGCTTATCAGCTAGAATCTGAGTGTGACCTTGAGTCTATCTGTATGTCGCTTAAGATCTCAAGGTGAGATGGTCCTAAACTCCCAGACAGACATCCTTATCTAAGACAAAACAGTAGATACATCCTAAGACAGGCAGAGGAAGTGATGGGTACAGCCAAAGAATGCCAAATTGCTGGGATCATTGCGTTCTCCAGCTCCAGCCCCAAGCACTGAAGAATGATCAGATGCACTTCTGCTGCCGTGCCACATCTGGGCATGTGGTTACATCAGCCAACAAACTGAAATAGACTCCCGCCTCTCACAGATGGGAATACCAAGGCTCAGCTTGCCAAGACGATGCACCCAGAAACTCTCCCCACTGCTGACTGATAATTCCAAGTCTGGGTCCCCTTCCCACTGCCCCCAACTGCTACTCACAAGAACTGTCCCCAGGCGAAAGAAAACATGGCAGGCCCTGCTGGCTCCTTCCACAGGCTCTTAGGGAAAATGGTGGGGTCCAGCAGAGGCCTTGGAGCTCAGATAACTCAGAGCCCGGCCCTCCATCAGTCACCCACCTTTCACAGGCACAAAACCAGCACTTTAAAAAAAAAAAAAAAAAGAGCTCAGAACGAGCTAGGAAAGGACCCCATAAATCAAAATCAGCTGGCAGAAAATAAACGTATGAGCGTTACTGATCTGTAGAAAATTGCATTTCTACATTGACTCTGTTTAAGGGATAATGTGTGTTTTAATGGGCGGGTCTCTGTAGACTTTCCCATCCAGCCATCCTTCACAAATATTATTTACTCTTCATTTTTCATAACCTGATTGAATTTTAATTCACCCATCATTCTTTCTTAATAGTCACTGTAAGTAAAATTATTAATGAAATTACACGGTTCTTTTTTTTTCTTTTTTCGTTGCCACTGCTGTTCAATATGACGCTCATGGGCTCCTACCTGAAAGAGCTGGCGTTTCTCAGATCTATTTCTGGCAATGAGAGGTAATTGGACAAGCTGTGAAGCCATTTCTGCTCAGATGCTTCAACACTAGAAGTGCCTGGGGTATCTCCTGCAGGTGGATGAGAGTTGCTGAGCCTACTTTGAAACTAGAAATTCCTTAACTGGCTCTCAGGCCCTCCCCATCCTCCCAGATCCCACCAGATGGCCATATGTTCACCCCCTTTGATAGTTTCTATTGGAAACATGCTCTCATGTCAGAACTGAGGTGCCTGGCACTAGGCAGCGGCAGGCTGTGCTTGCTGGAAGAGAAAGTGGTAAACAGTGTCAGCTGGGAGCTATGGCCTTTGGTTTGCTCAGGAAGATGAGCTTTGGATACCAACTGAGGCAGATGCCCTATTGTCCAGTCCAGGCTGGGCCTGCAAGGGCAGGGAAGGAGGTTTCCATCCCATTCTGTGGGCTGTTCTGTGACTTCTTTGATGGTTCTTAGTTGTAGTCTCCTCTCTGGAGCCTAGGCACAGCATTGCCAGTCCAGGTACCCAAGCTGCATGTAGCTGCATGTCACAGGCTATGTAGTACAGTCGGAAGGGAAGCCTTGAGCAATGACCATACCTCAGAGCTGTCTCAAGGGGGAGTTTTGGGCTGCCTGCTCTCAGGAAAAGCTTTCAAAGAGAAGGTTTAAATGGTGTTTTGATGGATGGTAGGAGCAGCTGAAGGGATGTCTCCTGCAGTAGGGAAGAGGGGAGCATGGGTACATGGGATTCCTGCAGGGGTGTCTTAGAGTTTCCATCGCTGTGAAAAGACACTATGACCAAAGCAACTCTTATAAAGGACTACATTTAATTGGGGCTGGCTTGCTGGCTCAGGGGTTCAGTCTATTTTCATCAAGGCAGTAGCATGGCCACGTCCAGGCAGACGTGGGGCAGGAGGAGCCAAAAGTTCTACATCTTCATCCAAATACAGACAGAAGAAGATTGGCTCCCTTGTGATTCAGAGGAAGGTCTCATTGCCCACCCCCACAGTGACACACTTCTTCCAATAAGGCCATACCTCCGAATAGTGCCACTCCCTGGGCCAAGCATACACAAGACACCACAAGGGGGCAACATTTCAGTTGTACTTATGGAAGGGGCCTGACTTCCTGGAAAGGCCGGCCTCCTATGCCTGCAGCCTCAGACACAAAATGCTTCTCTTGGACCTCCTCCTCCACTCTGTGTCCTGTGTCTGACTAGATGCCCCAGCATGAGGATACCCACATAGCTGGACAGCAGGTCAAAGTGGCCATCTGAAATTCCTGCAGCAGAAGTGCCCACTAGGGGTATCTTGTAGGACTTTTACTGTAGTCTGGGCCTTGAATACCTTCCCAAGCCCTACATATTAAAGACTTAATCCTGAGGGTGGGCCTGTAGGAGGTGGACAGCCCTTAGGAAGTGGGGCCTGGCAGGAGGTCCTTAGGATATTGGAGTGTACTCCTGAAGGGAATTATGGGAACTTGGCTCGTTGCTCCTTGTCTTTTGATTCCTCTCTTGAGGTGAGCACTCTGGCTCTTCTCTGTGCTCCCTCCCACCAGGATGCCTCTCGGGCTATAGCAACAGTCCGCTGACCATGGACCACAACTGCCAAAATCATGAGCCAAAACCAAGCTTTCCTGTTAGAGGCTGGCACTCTTGTGTCTATTACCAGTAGCAAAACGCTGACTGTTGGCTTTTCTTCCTGATTAAACTGCTTCTTTCCCTTAAATAAGAAAAATTCACATCACAAGAAAGGAAAAAGAGAGTGACTAGCCAACCCCCTAACGTGAGGTCAGCGAGACTCAACATTCACAGCTTAAGCATCTGAGGAAAGCCCAATACCCCAAAAGCTTAGTCACAGGATATGATACTTAATCCTATGAAGTTGAGGGATGCAGAACCATCCAGGAGACAAACTTCTAGGTGTCTCCATGAAGATGATTCCAAAGAGGTGTGACTGAGGAGGGAGGAACCTACCAATATGGGCAGCTACCATCCCATGGGATGGGATCCTGGGCCAAATAAAAAGGAGAGAGTGTGCTGGGCACCAGAGATCATCTCTTTGCTTCCTGACTGTGGTCGATCTGTGACCAGTTATCTCAGGTTCCTGTCACGGCGCCTTCCCAGACACAGTAAACTGTACCCTCAAACCATGAGCCCAAATAAACCCTTCCTTCCCTAAGCTGTCAGATATTTTGTTAGAGCAACAACAACAAAATAGAGAATACACTGGGGAATGCCATAGCTTAAACTAAACACCTCTGGAGCCAGAGGCAGGGCCCACGAACTCAGGAAGCTGCTCTCAGAGAAGCCAGGCCTGTGCAGAGGCTCACCTGAGCACTTAGGCCCTGCCTAGTACTGAGGATGTGAAGGCAGACACCTGACCCGTGCACAACTGTGACCTTCACAATCTCTGAAAGGTCACTGCCACTTTGAGGATGGTCAGCGAGGAGGCCCTGGGTTCTGCCAGTGCTCATGTTACTTCCGGAAGTCACTGTTGCGAAGAACCTTGAAGGCCTAGGAATCTTCCAGTGTGTCCCAAGTTGAGGCTCAGGGCAGCCGGTTCCACAGACGGAGCTGACATACTGGGCATCAGAAGAAGATGCGTCACATTTGTGCTCTTAAGACCCGTGACTTGATATTTTAAGGCGTTTTTAAAACAACATTTGGAGATTTCTCGAGCAGGTCTCTGCAGCTGTCGGCAATGTGTTTTCTAAGCATAGCGTGGCCTAGAGGAATGTAACACTTGAGAGAGTTTTGGTGTAAATCCAACAAATTTCTAGTGAGTCCCTTGCCTCTGCTAAGAAAAGGAATCCAGAGGCTTGGAAGGTTCTGCTTCCCCTGGCTACATGTGGCCGTGGGCACAGGGCCAATCTCCCAGAGCCTTGAGCAGTCTGTGTATGAAGTAAGCAGCCCAAACACCCTCCTACTCAAGGTAGGAGGAGGCTTGAAAGGGTAGCTAGTCCCACTTACGCCTCTCCTACGGATGGAGACACTTCCATTATACATCAAGGCACACCAGTCAAGCAGCCTTTTGGTTTGCATATCTCGGATGATGGTTTAGCTGGACCTGTATATTTCTACCCATTAGCCCCTGTTGGACCACACAGGCTGCATCTGCATCTTCGTCCACACTATATGAATCCTACAACTCCCCTGACTTCCCTCTAGGCTGCTCCAGCTCTTGATGAGCATGTCATAATCCAATAAGCCAGAAAGTAAATGACAGGCATGTCTCAGAATCTTACATTTGGTTTTACATTATTGGGGATAGGACCCAGGGCTTTGCTTGTGCTAAGCATCTATCTGCTCTACCGCTGAGCCACAGAGCCCAGAAGCAATAGCACAGGAGACTCCATTTCCAGCAAGCCTGAATCCTCAACAACTATTCCCAGCACAGGATACAGGAGGCAGCAGGACCTCATGACAAGCACACATTTTGGGTTCAGCTGTTGAGACACATGTACTGTATACATGACAGACAGGAGCAAAGGGGCACGAGGTATAGAACAGAAGTGGCTTTGACTCAGGCCTTTCTTGGTGACTGTTTCAAGCAGATCCATTTGGAATTGTTGGGGCTGTTCATGGTGGGCTACACAGGGTTGGAGGTGAGCCCTCCTCTACAGCCATACAATGGGCAAGAAAGACTGAATCTGGCTTCCAGCTGCCTCAGCAACCAGAACGAGATGAGGGGAGTCACCAAAATTGGTGGAGGTGCTCTGAAAGACGTCATGAGAAGCCTGTACCTAAGGCAGGGAGGCAGGGACACCCCACAAAGGCACACTAAGCTCCCCAGAAGGACCCACTGGTGATGGGCATCATCCAGGGAGCAGAGGTAACGGGTACAATGGGTGGCTTTCAGTGGCTACCTCTATCTCCTTTATGTGGCCATGTTCTGTGGTGAACAATGACATCCCTGCCTCTGAAAGCCACTCAGATAAATCTGATTATAGCTAAAGCCTAGAGAAGACATACCTTTACATTCTCAGCAAACAAACACCAGGCATGTAGGGAGGATGGACGTTTCTGGATGCAAAACATTTTGCTTTCTGAAACCCACTTTATGAGATCTCCCCAGGGTGTTCACAGTGCCTTTTTCTCCAAAAGAAGATCTGTTGATGGTTCTTCAGGGGCCAAGCATGTGGCTGAACTACATCTTAAGATTATCAACCCGAAGGCTCCCTGGTTGAAATAAGCTGTTCTATAGCAAAATCCCTGGCAAGCTTCTGGCTGATGAACTCCATCACCAGCTATGGCAGAGATCCCTCTTTCATGGGGGTGAGGGAGGGCCACATCACCATCCCCTGGGGCTAGAAACAGAGCCCTCTCCATCACTGTGACAACGACAAAAAAACTGGAATTAAGAGCCTCGTCTAAAATTGACCATGATTGAAAGTTAATGACGGTGCAAATGTGGCAAAGTTATTTCCACATGCGTCATGATGCGGTCACGGCATGCATCCGGGAACCAGTGATGGGCATCTCCTGAGATCCTGTGGTGCACGGGGCCATGTGGCTTTCTGATGCACCCTTTCCTTAGCATCAGAACCCTTGGCAGAGATCTGAGCTGTCACCACCATCACATTGCAGCTCTGGGGCTGCCAGGACACATCTGCTTGTCAGCATCCCAGGCTGGAGTCCGTGCTCATTACAGTTTATAATATCACGCCAGAGACCAGCCCAGTTGAAGAGCATTCCAGAAACTGTAGCAGAAACATTTAACCAACATACAGTGTGTCGGGAGGTGTACATGACACACCCTCCCCTTTTCCACACATACTCTAAAATGTCTGTTTACTTGTCTATTTCCTGATCTTTGCAAATGCAGGCCATGTTCATTCCCAGCCCTAGGACAAAGCCAGGGTCCAGCAGACAGCTGTAAGTACTTATTGAAATGGAATGTGGCACATGATCTCTTTATGGTAACTTTAAAACAATGTGTACTTGCATGGCTCCATAGGGACCATATGCATGTACACAACTACATAGAACCCCTGACAGAAATCTGTGTGTACACACCTTCACAGCAAACCAGACACATGTGCATGCACACATCCGTAAGAGTCCAAAGAAGTGTATATGTGTGTCCTAGAGTATGTGGGCAGGAAGTCAGCAGCTTTGAGTTAGTCAGAGATTCACAGGTGAGACATTAGAGAGAGAGGGGGGGGGATAGATCTATCACTATGGAAAATTTAGGTATTTGTCCTTTTGGACCTGACAGCTAACTCTTAAGAAACGGAGGGGCTGGGTGTAGCTTCATATGAAGCACAGCGCCTGGGAGGCCTAGGTTCCACCCCTGACACCTCAAAAAGAAGAGGGGAAAAAGGAGAGAAAGGGAGGGGAAGGGAGGAGAGGAAGGGAAGGGAATATTTTTGTTAGCTTCTCTTCCGTTGTGATAAAACACTGACCAAAAGCCACTTTGGGAGGAGAGGCTTACTTGGCGACAGATTATAGTCCACAACCCCATCCTCAAGGGAAGTCAAGGCAGGAGCTGAAGCAGAGACCACTGAGGATCACTGCTTCCTGGCTTCTTCTCTCCAGCTAGCTCGGCTACCTTTCTTATACATTGCAGATCTACCTGTACAGCAGTGCTACTGCCCAGGGAGAGGGTTGGACCCTCCGTCACCAACTGGACCCTCCTTCATCAATTGTCAATCAAGAAAATGCTCCCATGGACATGGCTATGAGCCAGTCTAATGGGATGAATAACGAGGCAATAAAAAGGCCCCATATTTGAACACTTCCATTGCCACAGAAAAGCTATAGATGGCAAACAAGCCCAAGAAGCTGTGCTCAGTGTTAGTTACTGGGGAAATGTAAATTGAACCACAATACAAACCATACACTTAAAAGAATTCCCAAAATGTAAAAAAAAAAAATAGAAAAGGCTGATAGGGATGGGATAACTAGAGCTCTCCTGACCCAGGGTTGGATCTGAATGACCCTAGAATCAAAATGGCATTCTTTTATGAATGACAGTAAATACACCCCCCCTTTTCATTAATTAATTAATTTATACACTTTACATCCCAATTGCACCCCCTCCTGCCATCCCCCCCCCCAGCTCTTCTCCCTACCCCACCACTTCTCTGAGAAGGGGGAACCCCCACCCCAGTTATCACCCCTACCCCTGGTACATCAGGTCACTGCAGGATTAGGAGCATCCTCTCCCACTGAGGCCAGACAAGGAGGCCCAGTTACAGAACGAGATCCACAGCAGGCAACAGAGTCAGGGACAGCCCCCACTCTAGCTGTTGGGGGACCCACATGAAGACCAAGATGCACAACTGCTACATAAGTGCAGGGGCTCTAGGTCCAGCCCATGTTTGGTTGGTGGTTCGGTCTCTGGGAGTCCTCAAGGATACAGGTAGACAACTCTGTTGGTCTTCTTGTGCAGTCCCTATCGCCTTTGGGTCCCTGAATCCTTCCCCCAACTCTTCCACAAGACTCCCCAAGCTCCGTCTAATGTTTGTGGGTCTCTGCATCTGTTTCCATCAGCTACCGAGTGGAGCCTCTCAGAGGACAGTTATGCTAGGCTCCTGTCTGCAAGCCTAACCGTATCATTAATAGTGTCAAAAATTGGTCCTTGTCCACAGGATGAGTCTTAAGTTGGGCCAGTCATTGGTTGGCCATTTCCTCAGTCTCTGCTCCATCTTGTCCCTGCACATCTTGAAGGCAGGATATTATTTTGGGTTGAAGGTTTTGAGGATGGGTTGTTGTCCCCATCCCTCCACTGAGGGTCCTGCCTGGCTACAAGAGGTGGCCACTTTAGGTTCCATATCTCCTACTGCTGGATCGGGTCACTCATATTTGAAAGGATGTATTTACTCATTATAGTAAATTTACTTCATTATAATAAATATATCCTTTCAAACATGAGCAACCCCACCCAGGTATGTATCCAAGAGAAACAGCAGAATATGCCTACACAAAGACCAGTGCCATGTTCATGACACACAGCTTGCACATGACAGGAAGAGACACAGAAACTTGCAAGATCTCCTTTAGTCAGTGACAGACAGGATAGCAAAACTTCTTACTTGTGTGTAAGAAGATCAGAAGTACCACAAAGGAGCCAACTCCTGCCACATATCACATAGTCAGTCTATGGACAATGGTTCTCAACCTGTAGTCTTGACCCCTGTGAGTGATCAAAGACCCTTTCACTGGGGTTGTACATCAGATATCCTGCATATCAGATATTTACATGACAATCCATAATAGTAGCTTCC
Organism: Rhynchomys soricoides; assembly: GCA_019843965.1. Lineage (NCBI taxonomy): Eukaryota > Metazoa > Chordata > Mammalia > Rodentia > Muridae > Rhynchomys > Rhynchomys soricoides. The sequence continues at coordinate 4,120,602 of JADRCH010000051.1, read as the reverse complement.
TGCCCTTCCTCCATGATGCAAGCCTTTCCACCATGATGCATGCCTTCCCATCATGATGCATGCCCTCCTCCCACCATGATGCATGCCCTCCCACCAGGATGCATGCTCTCCTGTCATGATGCATGCCTTCCCACCATTATGCATTCATGATAGGAAAGGCAGCATGCTTGAGTGAGAGACAGAGCCACAGGTGCCAGGATATTAAATTCAAAGGGCAAGGTCCTGGGCTGCTAATGCAGTGGGGGAGCATTGTGCTGGTCCTCATCGTTCAATGATCAAAACTTAGCAAGAAATGCACTTTAAAAGGCATGCCTTAGCATATTCTAATTATACCTCAACAAACCTACGTCAATTGCACCAACCACTGACTTACAAACACCAGATTCCCACATCTTCCACACATCTGACGTCTGGAGTATCCAGAGCAGAGATAAACTGGCATATTACACCATCAAGGTCTTCAACAACCAGTGTCACCATGGCTTTCATATCAGACTAGAGATCCCAAGTCCACTCCTTGCTGTCTCCTCAGGCGTCCTCTTAGCACAGGTTGCCCACACTGCCCTCTTCCTGCCCCTTGTCCTGTGCCATGTGCCAGCACTAGGCAGCTCAGTTCCCTACCAGCTCCACAGCTGACTCCGCCCTTCCAGGCTTCTCCAGCATGCAGGTGCTCTATTTCTGTCATTTCTCACAACCATCATGACAGCTAAGCAAGGAGCTGTCATGAGCGCCAACACACATGGAAACTGAGGCCTGATGAGGTGAAGTCAACACAGCATCCTCCGCAGGGCACAAGGCCCCATCGTGATGAAGCTCCATGTGGCATGTTCCTCAGTCCCTGCGTAGGCAGCAACACAGCGGCTCAGTTCAACTGCGAATCATTAAAACCTGCAGCTCCAGAGCCCCAGGCATGCCGTGGGGATCCACACCACCAACCATCTGTGGGCCCACACACAAAAGAGAAAGGACAAGCTGGGCTCAGACTCAACCTGTGCTTTTCTTCATCTGATGATAAACGGATAAAGTGCCCACCAAGACATCAAAATCTAAAGTAGAAGGAGGTGAAGTGCAAGACCTACATGTGAAATAATGAATTTATAATCTCTCCAGAGACAGTTGGCATGGAAAACTGACATCACCATGGAAACCAGGCAAATGTGGCAAGTCCCCAGGAGGGCAAGGCAGAGCCACCTTAGCTCTGGTCTACAGAGACTGATAGGGCTCCATGCTGGGTATGGCGGCCCAGGGAGAACCCTGGTGCCCCCAACATGCTGTTAGATCCAAAGGGACAGAAGGGACATTACCTGCCCAATATACAACCCAATCTGGGGAGAGAGCCTTGGTTTGCACTTCAGCTTTCAATGTGTGGGCATCAGGGAAAGAAGAGGAGTCCTAGGTTGTGAGGCAGCTTTCTGGATGAGCTGCCCTGAGGTGGGTGGAGAGGGATTAGCCATGGGTGCCAGGAGGACAAGAGAGCACCCACTGACTGGGGAGCTAAGGAAGAAGATAGCCAAGGACACCATGGAGACCTGAAGGGCTGGGATGTGTAAAGGAGGAGCTGGCTGGAGAATAAAGGGGAGAAATGGCAGTGTCAAGCCAGAAGAACCCTGGCCAAAGGAAACAGTCGCTCCACCTGAGAAACAGTTCAGGAAGGAGGGAGGACGGAGGGGTGGGAGTGCGCTCAGAGCATGGCACGGTAACAAAATGAAGGGTGATACTGACTCCAGCTCCCCAGACACAGTCTCTCTCTCTCTCTCTCTCTCTCTCTCTCTCTCTCTCTCTCTCTCTCTCTCTCTCTCTTTCTCCCTCAGCTCAGGCAACATCTGTGCATTGTTTTTTTCAATAAGAATTTGGCAGCTGATGACCCTAATTGTAAGTAAGTCTTCTGGAGTTAATTCTGCCCTCACCTTCTCTCCAGCTCATTATCGAGAATTGTAATGACCAGGTTCCCAAGCAACCCAGCTGTCCCCTGAATACAATTCTCCCCCCTTCCCCAAGCAGAGCCATCTTGGCTCAAAGCAGGTCCCTGGGCCTGGCATTGCAGGCCCCTGCTTGGGCTCCCATATTGGAGCCCAGAGGATTCTACAGAATGGAGCTGAGACCAGAAGTGAGGCTGCAGGCCAGAGAGACGGAGAACCTGACCCAGCTGCTGTCAGAGCTGGTGACCTGAGGCTTGTTTGCTTTGCACATGGCCCTGGGAAAAGCCCAGGGACTGGGCCCCTCAGTCAGAATGGAGGGCCTGACTAGGACATCTGGAAGACTGGCAGGAGGGAGGATGTGACAAGCCTGCCACAGGAGCAAAGCTGGAAGTGCCGGTCCTGAGTGTGCTCAGCTTCTCTAAACTGCCCTCCTGCAGTTTACCAGAGGCTGTTACTCCAACTTTACTTGTGAGGAAATCCAGCGAGGCTCACAGAAGAGGCTCACTGCTCAGGCTCACAGGGCTCCCGAATTCCCTGACTGCTGGTAGACATGGACCGAGACTGGCAGGACAAGGGGCTGTGCCCTGGTTAGAGCCAATGTGGGTTGTGGGGGCCACTTTGCAGAGCATGAGGAGCAGAAAATGAGGCAAAGGAAGAGTCACTCTCCAAGGTAATGCAGAGGTGGAGGCTGGGAAATGAGGCTGAAAGAGGAGGGCATCCCAAGCCCTCTATGGGGTAAGACTAGAGCCAACTTACTCCCACCCATCTCTCCTATCCCAGAAATCATTAATGTGACCTCTGAAGCAGACACAGCCCCAGGGGAGGCTCCTGAGCAGTGTCCTGTGCTCTAGCTAGCCAATACCACTTTCAATACTGTTTTCCTGGTCTATGCAAACAGGCAGATGTGAGAGGCAGGAGCTGACAGTCCCAGGCAGATCTGGCTCATGTAATATTCCTGTCTACACATATGGGTCTTTTAGACATAGTAGCTGCTTCCAGAGCCAAGGTGGTCCTCAGGTGCAGCCTTCCTGGAGCCTGTATGCTGGTTCCATGACCAGAGTCAGGCCCTAAGTGCCCACCCCATCACCATCATTATCACAGGGAATGGGGGGAACACAGAAGGCACTGGAAGGATGGCTACAAGCTCTGAGGGAAGGTAGGATCCAAGCCTCTGTGCAGGGTGCCTCCTGGGGTCAGAGCCTAAGCCCGGGGACTAGAAACTTCCACATTCAAAGGCAAGAGTGAAAATCTAACGATGCTGAGCCCAAGGCAGAACAGGAGGGGCTTTTACAGGATGGATCTGCTGAGCTAAGACTTGGGGTCAGGGTTTGGGACCCTGCCAATGTCTCCATTATGCCTGGAGGTCTTTCTTTGGAAACCATCTCTTTTTGTTTTCCCACTCCCCCAAATTTATTTCCAAATAAACTGTGAATCTGATGCATGCTTTCACCACTGCTGTAATGAGCAATTTCCTAGTGAGACTCAGCCAACACCAGCTCCGGAGCAGGCTGGCAGTGTTCCTGTGCCGGTAGACACCATCCCTGCAAATGATCAGCCTAACAATCAATGGGGCTGGAGGGGGAGTACTCTGAGGTCACAGCCAGCACCACCCTCCTCTGCAGCATCCATGCACTGGGACTGTGGGTGTCCCTTGGAATAGTTGCTATGTAAGGCTTTCAACAATGCTGAAGCCCAAATAAGAAGTTCTTGTCCACAGCTTGAAGCCCAGAGAGGTTAAGCAATTACCCAAGGCTGAGCCCTGGGCACTCACACCCAGGCTGTTAGATCCGATGCCCTGCACTTCACTGTTACTGAGTTTGCTGGTTCTCTCGTGTCCAAACATACTCAAGTTGTGGCGTCCCTTTAATGGTGGCTTTGCCTCAACAGTCAGTCAGGTCAGTGTTAAATACAATGGGATTAGCCCTCCTTTGGCAAAACAAAACAAAACAAAAACAAAACAAAACAAAAAAAAAACACAAAAATCCCTGTACTTCCATTAACACAGCTGAGGTATTGTCATTGCCATCCACCTGGCTCCCCTTTGGGCCTGACCTCTGAGAAGATAGTGGGCAGGGCTTACCACTGCTTCTGGGAGCCTGGTTAGGAACCTTAACACTGAAGACACATCTATGACTCTGGCCAGGACAGGCTCCCATCAACATGCCCATGGACCCCCATGAAATTTCGCATTTCCTCTCTTGTCAGAGGCTTGGCTGAGGGGTTTCCCAATAGGATGCTGAGAAGATGCATGATAGGATAATGGATGAAAGGAACTCTGCCAGATGGCCAACTCCTGAGCCCTTGCAGTGTACCCAGAAACACAGGAAAGGACAAACAGACAGGCCTCTACCCCCAAGGGGCTGCCTGACTCTTTTGAGGGCAGATAACAAACACATGAACATACACACACACACACACACACACACACACACACACATGCACACTATGCTCCACCTCTTGGTAAGGCATATGATTGGTACCAGGTGAGGGAGCCTGGCTCTACATGGGCTGCAGTTCCTATGTGCTTTAGGTCATCAGGAACAAGGGCAGGCGGGATGGATGCCTTGATCAAATCATGCTTGAGAAGATGAGGCCATCTTGCCCTCAGAGGGTCTGACTAGACCATAATAGTCACCAAGTGAAGCCTAGAGTGGGTTAGAGTTGTCCACACTGGGAAACTTAGGGATGAAAGAGATGGGGGGGGGCAGGCAGGAAAGCAAGGTAGGAAAGTGCTAGAAGGCTCCTGGCCTTCCCTTGCCCATCAGCAGATGACTGAAACCCAAGGAGAAGGAGGAGGTGGCAGGGGTCCTGGGTACCTGTCCACTCTGCCTGACCAGCTTCTGTGGCTCTAACATAGAACTGTGTAGCAATGCTGCTGCTGATGCCACTGCCGCTGGTGTAACAACCAGAATAAGGACAACAAGCCCACATCCTGTACCTGGGGATTACAAGCCACACTAAAACACTTCTGTGTGTAATATACTGATGCTCAGTCTCACGGTGGGGGTGGGGATTGCTCAGTCATAGCAACAGTGACCCCAGTCCCTCCCAAGTGAGACAGAAGCAAAGGTTGATTGTGAATTGATGTGACACTCTGCCAAAAAGGTGAGTGGTCTCTTTTCCTGGGGTGTCTGTGAAATGTGTGTGTGGCTTTTCTCATTAGGGTGGCTCTGGTGGGAGGCACAACCACAGACCAAGGTGTGAGACTCAGCAGCCTGCAGCCTGTCACATGCAGGTTCCAGGAATGGCAAATGTCCATGTGCCCAGTGCTGCAAGGCATGCAAGCAGTTGTCTCCCACAGCACCCCATATCTTCTCTTACATACCAGCACTGGGACCAGGGTCACTATTGGTCAGGGCGTGTGAGAGTCACTGACCTCCCACAACAAAAGTGGAAGGCCTGACAGCACCTAGTCCAAAACTTTTCCTTAGACCAGGCACCCATGTCAGTCTGCAGCCTCCCTATCCCAGTCTCCCAGCAAACCCTTGATCCCCTTGACATGCTCCTCTCCCAAACCCACACTGGGGTTCCCTCACTTCTGTGCAGTCTCCTGCTCCCATGCACCTTGCATTCCACTCCAGCAGGGCCCTTCCCTCTCACAGAGACCACAACAGCCACTTAACATGGTCATCAGAGATAGCTACGATTCCCTTCTGCCTGCCATGCTGCAACCAGAGCCATGATTCCAAATCAAGCCATCTCACCCACTGGCACCACTACAGCTGACAGAGCTCTAACCCTGGCTCCCACTGACCTTTGTTAGAACATTGGTCACAACCATTTTAGTGAACAATCACCATGTGGTGGTGGACGTAATGGTGATAGAAGTTGTCTAATGGTGATGATGGTGGCAGCAGCGGTGGTGACAATGTTGATGGTGATGATATTGATAGTGGTGATACCGATAGTGTTGATGGTCATAATGTTGGCAGTGATGATGTTAATGTATTGATGATGGTGGTGATGGTGTTGACGGAGGTGATGGTGGTGGTGATGTCATTTGTGGTATGGTGGTACTGTATAATGTCAATGGCGGCAGCCATGGTGATGATGTTGATGGTGGCATTAGTGGTGATGGTATTGATGGTGGTGATGGTAACAGAAGTATTGGCTGTAGTGACGATTGTGTTGATAGTGGTGATAGTAATGGAGTCTATAGTTTCGGTGGTGTTAGGTGATGCTGGTGGTGGCAATGGTGGTGATAGTGATGCTGATATTTGTGGTGGTGGGATTGTGGAGGTGGTTAGCATAACCACTGGTCATGTTCTACCCTGAGAGATGTCAACCTTTAAGGAAAGCCCGTATTGGGAACTGTGGCTTCTCAGTTCTCTTGGACCCTATATCCAAGCTACAGTATAGACATGGCTGCTATAGGTGCCCAGAAATTGGTCAGTGGCTGGAGGTTTTGTTCCATTGCTCAGTAAATCCTACCAACATTTCTGCATGAAAAGTCAAATTTGTCAGAAAAGGCTGAAGGTGGCTTTTCCAAGTCCTGAACTTAGAATGCCAGCTCCATCTCTAGGGCACTGAACTCTTGGAAGAGGTATAGAGAAACTGGGATGCTTAGTGAGGGTGCCAGGGGCACGACTTCCTCACAGGCATCACGGCTCAGCCATTCATTGACACATTCCTAGTTTCCAGACTGAGGTGGGCAATCAGAGGTGCTGTGGCTTCCGACAGATGTTAGAGGTACAGGTGACTTTGTCAATGCCCTGCCTTTGCACACATGGATCCCTCTGTCCCTCCATATCCTTCCTCCTCACTGAATCTATAAGTTATTTATCTTTTCACTGTGACCAAATATCTGACAAGAAGCAGCTGAAGGGAAAGGGGTTAATTTTGTCTCATGGTCCAGAAGTTATACCCCCACAGTGGGGAAGGCATAGCTATGGGACAAGCTTTTGTCTCTGGCAACATGAGGCTGTGTACTCACATCTGGGCAGATGTAGAAGCTGAAAGGGGACTGGCATTCAACTGGCTTCCTCCCGTTTTCCTTATTCCTTCTGGGTCCCAAGCCCATGAGTTCGGGCTATCCATATATAATTCTATCTGGACATGCATTTACAAACATACACAAAGGTGTACCTCACTAATATCCTAGACGATTCTTAATCTATTCAAGTTAACAAGAGAATGAACCATGAAACTCAAGATGAGGACAGAGACAGGTAATCCATGTACCTGGATACAGGTCCAAGCTCCTTTAGGGCTGACACTTGCACTAGACAGATGGGAATGGGCCCTGGCTTTCCCAAAACTACCTCAGCACCATGAAGAGAGGCTACTTCTAGCCAAGGATGCAGGCCCTGTTCTCTGCCAGAATCTGTGTCCCAGTATCCACTTTGGTCTAGCACAGAAGCTAGCACTGTGGCATCAGCCTCCATTTATGCAGCTCTGTACTGTCTGGTCCCTCGGCCACTGTGGGAAGGACAGGCTGGTTGGAGCCTTACAGTTGTTGACTGCCAAGAGCATTTCTCAGTGATGCTAGAATCAGGCAAGCAGGCTGGCAGTTTTCACTTTATAAACAAATGTTATTCACATAACCAGTTCCCAGGGATTATAATGACTGAGGCAGGAGCCATCACCCTTCCAGTCCGAGTCAGGCAGTGGGACAGGAGGCATATGCCCTCCCTCAGCATGGCAGCAGGCCTGTCTGCCATGCGTGCTCCGGAAGAGGCACTGCTAATTTGGGTAACAGCTGTAGGCGTTCACTTTGTAACAAGAGCACCTCTCTCCTTCTTGACAAGGGGTGACATTAATGGGGGCAGCAGTCACCGGAGACACGGACGCATTTTCAAAGCCATTATGTTGATGATATTTCCATGAGGAAACTCATAATCGATCATCGTTTTTAAAATCCACTTGGCATCCATGTAGTACAATTAAGCCTAATGAAGTTACCTCCAAATTATGTATTTTGCTCACTAAATTATCAAGCTGCTGATGGGGAATATGTGGGGAGGGCAGGGGGAGAGGCTGTGATAAGAGTTGAATAAAAACACTCAGGGAAAAAAAAAGACAGAAGGCCTGCTAACTCTGGGAGATGGAATTGCATAAGGATCCAGAATCTGGGCATGGGAACCATGGACATGGGACAGATCAGAAACAGAACTGGCCAGGAGTTGTCCTCTCATCTTCAAGAGTCAAAAAGACGCAGGGAAGGTGCCAGACGCAAACCAAAGGAGCCAGAAGGCTTCAGAGAGTTAGCACCCAGACCAGTCAGTACCCCTCCTCCCCCAGCCTCTATTGGTCAAACACCCAGGTATTCAGGCAGGACGTAGAAGAGAAGCCAGAAGCTTGACAACTGGGTTGTTCGGGACACATAACCTCATGAGCAGGAGTGAACTCTATCCAGGAACACAATGGGACACTAGCCACACACACAACCATTGACCTCTGATCTCTACTGACACACCCCCCTGAAGTTACAGGAAGGCCAAAGCTGAGCATCTGAGGTAGGCACTATTACCCAACCATGTCCTAGGATCTCAGACCAGGCAGCCACCCAATAGTCCTGCCAAGACAAGCAGACTTAGAGTTCCTGGGTAGAATAGGAGCTTCCAGAGGCCAGGAGAGGGTCATGTTCCATTATCAGAGAACAAAAATAGAAACATCAGATCTAGACAGAACACATAAATTCCCAGCAAAACTGATCCATAAAACAAAACTCTAGATTTCAAGATTGACGACTGGGAGATGTCACTTGGGGGGGGGGGGGTAGGCTAAGAGTATCTGTGCCCCATGCAAGCACAGACCCTCCCTGCTGCACTGGTATACCACCAGCTTCCTGGGCTCCAGGGCCCTCATCCTTCATCTGCTATCTTACAACAGCCTTAGGAGCCAGTCTATGGAATCAGTTGGGATGCCATGAACCACAAACAGCCCAGCTCCATGCCCCACTAGACACAGATCTGTCCACACATCCCTTCCATCCAGCTTACCATACCATACTGTCTCCATACCAAGCATTACTGGATGCTTGTCTAAGTGCCACCTTCAAGGACAAAAGCAGAGAAAGCCCATAGAAGAGGAGTGACTCTCAGTGTCAGTGACTCTCAGGGGTTCTTGATTCTTCCTGTTCATGAGCCCACAAACCCCTTGGCTCCAGAGCATTTAGCACCCAAGGATTCTGAGGCCAAACCCAGCTGATCTCAGATCTCAGGTTCATAACCCCAGATACCCATGTACACATCCACTTTCTGCTTGGCTGCTGGGCGACTGTGATACCCTGAATGGACAACAACTCTGAGCCTCAGATCTTAGCATGGAGAAGACAGTGTCATCTAGGAGGAAACTGGCATCTCAAAGCCTCTCAACAGCTTTTAATCTCATTTGTCCTTCTGCTGTCTCAGAACCCACAAACAATTCACCTGTGAGGTAACAGTGACATTTTGTAAGGGTGTCTTGTCCTGGGTAAGGGTAGGGCTGTATGACCTCAGCCTAAGAGATTAAACCTTGGGTAGCCTTGGCCTAGATTCTCTGCAATACAGGGTGTGATAAAATGCCAGCCAGTGCCCACTCCAGATATCAATTTCTTCTTGCTGCGTGTCAGGATTCCCCAGATTGCTGCAAATCACCTCCTAAACCACAGGGCAGCCACTCTGTGTTTTCTGTGCTGCAGCTTCGTCCTGCAGGGGTTACAGAGCCACACAGGATGTGGGACAACTCAGGCCTGCCATGTTCCCTGGGGCTATCCATCAGGACTGGGGAGAGTGCACGTGTTTGTCACCTTACAGATCTGGGAGTAATTACAGCTCAGGACCCAGGTAAAAAGCCCTGCCATCTATCCAGAGTAGGCAGAGTCCTACTCTGAGTCCGTGAGAATACTGTTACTGACGCCAAGGCAGAACTATGGCCTCTCTGACATCAGAGTCTTATGGTCCACTCACTATGGCCTCTAGGAGGCTGATGCTGGACAAGAAAGTGTCATTCTGCTCTTTTGGACTGGGGCATAGAGGAGGTATTCAGAGAAAGATGAAGAACGGGGAGGAAGAGGAAGGAAAGGGCTGCCTACAGTCTAGGATGTTGCTGTTGTCCTGAAGACAACAATGCCAGCTTTGCAGGGGCACACAAAGCTCACTTGGAACTTAGGGATCATGAAGGTGAGCCAGGATGGTAAAGGGCCCAGCCAGAATCTGGACATAAGACCCACTAGCGTGCTGTTTAGGGTCATAGGCATGTTGTGTCAGGAAGCATCAGACTTCCTACTATTGGCCCTCTGGGATACTTGGAACATGCCTCACACTTCAGAGTCACCTGTGAGATCTACAGGATGACATGGCAGGTCTGTGAAGAAAGCCTGAGCTGACATTGTCAGGGTGGTCTTGTCTCCTGCCGGGCTCACAGCAGGCAGATCAGTGGCATTTAATAGTCAATTAATGGTGAGAATATTAAAAAGATAATTACACACCTCACGGTGTATGTTGAAATAAAACACTGTGAGGAGTCATTAAAATGGTGTGCCCACTGGAGCGGTGCTGTGGCTGTCACAGGGTGACCATAACTGCCACTAATGTTAGCAGTGTCTGGCCCCCATCTGGGTAATGTGCACAGGAGCAGGCATCTCTCTGCCCTAGATGGGACCATCTTGCCTGGCACAGAACAAACCCCTGGGGACACCATCTTGATGTGAGAGGAGTGGTCTTTCAGTAGAAGCTCCCCATTGGGGCCCATCTGTCTCCCTCAGGTTAAAGGCCTATTTAGTTTTTATCCCATTGACCTGATTTCTACCCCAGTTACATTATTGTTTGCAACTATAAATGGGGTGTTTTCAGCAGGAAAGGTAAATCCATTCCCGCAGAATGAAGCTCCCACAGTGGCTGGCAGAGGTCAAAGCCAGAGGTGTTTCTGCCAGCCATAGGAATCCTCTGGTTCAGGCCATTAAAAATACCACAGAACCTTCCAACATGGGAACACAGACAAGGAAGTGGACTGGGTATTTTTAGATCCTGTGACAGCCTTTGCTTCCACAAAGGCAATTAAACAAGCCAAGCAGCGAGCCCACGTCCTTGGTGGCTTGTCCTAAACATAAAGCACCATCTGTAGAGCCTGGAGATTGTGGGTGCTGGAGACCTGTAGTCACACCTCACTGGACAAGCATCAAGAGATTCTTCTGTGGGGCACCTGGAAGCTGAGTGCTCTTGACCTTCATTCCACCCTAGGGCCTGAACACACTGTCACTGTTAATAACAACGGCCAGTTGGGTGATCACCATGAGCCAGGCCCAGGTCTAGCTCAGCCAGTATCAGTTCAGGGGAGGTGGCCATAACTTTAGGAGTACTTGAGCATTGGTGATGCCACAGGGTAGCCTCACGGAGGCCTGTAACTTGTGGACAGTCTCCCACCAAGTTATAGGGCAGCTTGACTGAATTCATAGTCTTTGGACCCAAGAACATGTATCTTTAAAAGGGAACCAGCCACAGTGCATTGGGACAAGAAGGCCTTTAGTACAGTGAGCAGGACTTAGGCGATACGGTGCCCTATGTGACTGCAACCTTCCAGACTGTCAAAAGAACCCTTGCCCAGACTCAGAAATTAGAGATCTCACATTTTGTCAGTAACTGTGATCGTCTGTGCTGTCTCCCCAATCTTTGTATGTAGGTGCTACTGTCCCTGCTTCCCTGCCAGGACTTCAGAATGGGTCCCAAGTTTAAGGTAAAGTAAAGTCACTGGAATGGTCCTCATCTAGTTTGAATGGAGTCAGAAGAAACAAAGATACACACCAGAGGACAGAGATAGGGAAAGGGCACACACACATAGGACACACACATAGAGGACTAGCCCTGATTTGCTTGACCTCAGCCTCCTGCTTCTGGATGAGGCAGGCTGAGATGGGCTGAGACAGTGACTCATTTGAAGAGTCTCAAGCGTGACAGACATGCAGCACAGTGTCTGTGTTGCAGCCTCTGTCCTGCACTGACTTCCTGAGAGAAACCCTGACATAATGAGTGATGTCATCCTTTACAGAGCTGATAGACACACAGGAACCTTCTTCTCCAGCGGTAGCAGTTTAAGAGCCCCATGCTCAACTAGCCATATCCAGAGAGAGTAAGCCAAGTTTCCCAGGGGATACATCACTCTGCCAGATCCTAGAACCTGGGCAAGCCTGGGCAGCCAGTTGCAGCTCTAAGCCTCAAAACTGCTTGCTCCCTGTAGTGGCTATTTCTGGTTGTCAACTTGACTATATCTGGAGTGAATTACAATCCAGAATTAGAAGGCTCACCTGTGATCTAGATCTTGAGTCTGGAAGACACAAGTTTCAGGTGTGGTGGGACGCACGCCTCCAATCTGGGCCACACCTGCTGCTGGAGATCTACCTAAGGACATTGGAAGGAGGAAGATTCCATCTTCCTCGCCTGCGAGCCTTGTGGGACTGAGCGACTGCTAGATCCTCGGGTTTTCATTCACAGCTACTGCTGACCATTGTTGGGGAGTTTGACTACAGACTGTAAGTCATTAACAAATCCCCTTACTATGTAGAGGCTACCCATATATAAGTTCTATGGCTCTAGAGAACCCTGACTAATACACTCCCCAAAAGACAACCACTCCCTGGCTATGCTACAATATACAATAATAGCACCAGGACAAGAGAGGCATTCACTGGTGCTCTGCAGTAACTGCATCTGGAATAGTCTACCAACACCTTCGTGATAGAGTCTGGGACTCCTGGGTGTCACCACTTGAAGGAATGCAAATCATTAAGAGGTAAGGACTAAAAGGAGGACTTCAGGTCACTGGGGCCTTGAAGGGGATGGTAGACTCCTAGTCTCTTCCTCTTATCTCATTCGCCCCTTGGCCATGAGGTGACTGGTTCTGCTTAGCTACCTGCTCCCACCTGGAGGTGCATCCTCATCACAGACCCAAAGCAATGGGGACACCTGGGGCAGCATCTTGAAAATCATGAGCCCAAATGAAATGCGCTTCGTGATGACAACCTCAGGTATCTGTTACAGTAGGGGAGAGGGAGCTGACACAGAAAGGTAACTCATGAAGAAGAGGCAACAGGTTAAGATCTTGCCACCAAATCAGCTCCTTAATCCAATGTTCATTAAACAGTGTCTTGGTTAGGGTCTTGTTGCTGTGAAGAGACACAAAAACTAAGTCAACTCTTATAAAGGACAACATTTCACTGGGGCTGGCTGGCTCAGTCCATTATCATCATGGTGGAAATCATGGCATTGTGAAGACAGACATGGTGCTGGAGTAGACAAGAGTTCTACATCTTGATCCAAAGGCAGCAGAAGGAGACTGCACCACACTGCACCGTGACACACTTCCTCTAACGTTGTGAGAAGGCCACAACTCCTCTGATAAGGTCACATCTCCTAATGCTGCCACCACCCCTGGGCCAAACATTCAAACCACCACAAACAGGAACTCAAGGGAGGCAGAAGAAACAAACGAAGCAGCTGCTCACTCCATCATCCCTGTATTGTCTGAGCACCACTACTCCATCACTCCATCATCCTTCCATCACTGCACCATCACTCTATCATGCCATCATCACTGCATCACTGCATCATCACTCCAGCAGCACTGCATCATCACTCCAGCAGCAC
>JADRCH010000051.1:3952571-4102436 GCA_019843965.1 Rhynchomys soricoides | reverse complement strand
GATGGATGGGCTGGTGGGTGGATGGATGGATGGATGGATGGATGGATGGATGGATGAGTAGATGGATGGATGGATGGGCTGGTGGGTGGATGGATGGATGGATGGATGGGTAGGTGAATAGGTGTATGGGTAGATGGATGATGTATGAGTGGATAAACATGTGGGTAAATAAACAATGAGTGGACAAATGATTAAGAAAGTTGATGATGGGTGTGTAGATAAGGGATAGGTCTAGTAGATAAGCAGATAGAGAGGTGAGCAGGTGAGTAGGTAGAGAAGGGTAAACAGGCTTCTCTGATCAACTTTCTTTTCTGAATCTATGATAAAAAATGTCCTGACAAAAAGCAACTTAGGGGAGGGAAAGCGCTTATTTCAGTTTAGACTTTGTAAGCTCATGATCCATCCTTATAGGAGGACAGGGAGGGAACTGAAGCAGAAACTTGAAAGCAGAACACATGGAAGAACACTGCCTGTTTACTGACCTACTCATGGGTTCATGCTTGGCCAGCTCTCTTATCCAGTTGGGGACCACCAGCCCAGGGAATGGTACTTCCCACAGTGGCTAAACCTTTCTACATTAATTAACAAGGCAAAACCCCACAGACAATCTGATCTGGGAAATTCCTCAACTGATACTTCCTTCTCAGGGGACTCTAGGTGTGTCAAGTCAACTAGTTAAAACTAATCAGGACATTGACTCTGCAGAGGATCATGAACAGTCCCTCCCTGTGTCCCACAGATACTCTCCCAGCAAGCCCTGATCAGAATACTGTGACCCAGAACCTATTCAACAAGAGAGTCAGGTAGGCAGAAAGAAAGGGAAAGGAACAAATAAGTCAGTCCAAAAGAAGTGAGAGGGAAGAGAAGAGGGTGGGAATAGGAGACAAGGCAGCAGAAGCAAAGCTGGGTTAGAGGTGGAAAGAGAGCAGAGAGGGTGGAGACAGCTCTCGGGGTCACAGTCAGGTGATGGGTGGTGCTCACCCTAAATGCTGGTTTAGTACAGACTCCATTTGAGAATGTCTCTCAAGTGCTACATCAGGAGGATATATTGGGAAACAGCAAACAAGCTGTTCTGAGCTCACAACTGCACTGGGCATGGGGGCAGGGTGACTGGGACTCCAGCAGAACACTGGGGGCTTGGCTAGCCAATGGGTCAGACACCATACAGAGCTAAGAGCAATGGGTACCACAGAGATCCAACAGGTCAGGGTCTGTCTGCTTGTGCGTTAGAGTCACCTGCTCTAGGTAGAAGCTGGAGAGTGGTCTAAGTGCAATGAGATAGAACCCAGATTTGTAAGCATCAACCAGGAACACAGAGGCGCACAAACACACACACACACACACACTCACACACACAAACGTGCGCGCGTGCCCTAGGAGGTCACTCTAGCATTCCCCTAGCCACGGTGCCAAAGACAACATATGAAGGGTAGACATGTGCAGGGCACATGTTTGGAGTTTGCAGAGAACATGCAGAGTGAGCATGGTTGAAGGAGCTGTGCCTGGGGCATGCTCCAAAGTGAACCTGACTCTGCCAGCAAGCTCAGCCATTATGGCAGCAATTAATAGTCAGGAGTTATTCATAGCTGATTTAAAAGAGCAATTATGACTGGTGGTATTTTATTAGAAAGGCTGCCAAGGGGCCTTAGTGAAAGTCCTTTAATGCCTATTCCTAGCTATCCCTGTCACTGCCATGCAGAACATCCTCTCCCCCACCACACACACATGCTGTTTCTGCATCCCAGCCTACAGAATCACACCTAAGCATCCCTCCCTGAAACCCCACCCAGCAGTCTCTGTGTCTGGCTCTGGGCTGAGCAATAGGAATCACACACCCAGTTATGCTGTATGGCCCCAAGAGTGGCACATCTGTTGGGACTCAGGCACAGAACCCAATCTGATACTCCCTTCTACTCAGCCCACAGGTAAGAAGTTAGGTTTCCATCCATAGCTATGTAGTCTTCATGTCAGTATTAAAATGGTGACTTTCAGCCCATTGTGGTGCACACCTACAGTTCCCACAACTAAGGATCATGCTAAATCATGTTACAAACATGTTCTCTCCAGGCGAGGTCTTTCCCACAGAGGGACAGCAGGAAAACACATGTGCTAGAGAACCCTTGCCAACAAGCCATGTGGGCTTATTATTTACACCTGTTTCCCCATCCATGAAGTAGGGTGACACACGGTCATGCTATGGAGAAGTCAGAACAACTAAACACACAAAAAAGGTCACCTGTAAACGGCACAAGGCATCTTGTGAGAGCACAATAAACAGATCAAGCATCCTTATTCTTCAAGTTTACAGAACAGTTGCCTCTCGTGATCTGAGCTCTGCCTGAGATTCAGCTTCGTAATTCTTGCTAGAAAGCCAGCAGGGACTGAAGAATGACATGTGGGCAGAATGAGACAGGAGTCTGTGGAAAGCCATTTCCCCAAGAGTCTCAGGAACTCCAACAGACAAGCAGGTGACCCACCACATGCTCACATCAGCTTCTCCACTCCTGTCTCCTCCGAGGGACCATTCTTAATTAACTCCCTCTTCACTGCTAATCTTGGGAAATCATTAGATGTTGCAGGAACCAGCCCCACCACGAGTCCCGCCACTGCTCACTTGGAGTGACTCACAGGAAGCTGTCCTTTTGAACCAGCATGGTTTGAGGGTGTTAATCACAAATCTATTAGCACAGACACTGTAATCATGAATTGAAATTTACATCATGTGTAATCTCGTTAATTGTGCAATCATACTGGGTTTGACAGTTTTAATGTGCTACTAAGGGAAATAGTCTAATACATGACACTGAAGATCTTATCAAGGTTAATTTGCCTCAAAATATAGTTACTACAGAGTTTCTCATTTTAGATACCATGGTTTAAAACCAGGCAACTCTAATCTGGAAGGCAGCACACACCACACACACACATACATACACACACACACACACACACACACACACAGTGGAAGTAGTACCCTCAGGGGAGTGAAGGGTGGATTCTACAACAGTTTCTGTAACTTTTTAGTCTAGAAATCTAGGAACTTCTCAGCTCTGTTGTGTGAGTGCTAGATAGTGCATTGTGTGGTCTTGAGCAAATACCCCATGCTCGATGGACTTCAAGTCCCTCATCTGCAAAGGATATGAAAACCTCACTGGATAGTGAAAAGTTTACAAGAAGGCCCAACAGAGTGCCTAGCACATAGTAGGTACTTTTTATTTCGATCTTATTCAGTTATATTCACAACGGCTGGTACAAATGGAACTTAGGGAGTCCATCACAAACAGATCCAAGTGACCACGTGGGAAAGCAAAGTGGGCTATGTTGCTAAATCAAATCCAGACAGAAAGCAGAACTGGGACAGGCACAGGTGCATGTCTCACAGGTGACCCACCTCCTACAGGTGCTCTACCTCAGACAGGTGCCCAACTCAGACAGGCGACCCACCTCAGACAGGTGACCCATCCCAGGCAGGTGGCCTACTTTAGACAGATAACCCACCCCAGACAGGTGCCCATCTCCTATAGATTCCCCACATCAGACAAATAACACTGAGGTTCCAAGCATGGAGACCTGGAGAAGCTGTTTTTATGACATCCCTGGAGAGAAGCCCATGCTCCAATTCAATAACATTAAAACACATGTACAGGACACACCAGAGATCTGTACTTAGCTTTAAAATAACCAATACTGGGTTTCTTCAGTGTCTCAGCAGATAAAGGTGTAAGCTTCCAAGCCAATAATCCATCCCTATGATCCACATGGTGAGTTGAACTGACTTCAGAATGTTGTCCCCTGACTTCCACATGTGAGCATAATACAATAAACACAAATAAAAATGTAATTAGACAAGAACTAATACAATGCTGTTCCTCAGGACTGCGGGATTGCATTTGATCAACAAGATTCACTACACAGAAGAGGGGAGCATGTGTTAGGGGCTGGCCAGGAAAACCTAAGTGGGTTTGGCATGACCTTGTGACAAAGAAGGGCGAGAATCCTTGGAAAGTCATAGCTGGAGGTCTGGGAAGTCCAGCCTGGAGAAGGTATATTTAGGATGGGCTGAAAGAGCAGAAAGATACAGTAAGTGCAAATACATGTGTACCTAATAACATGGTCCCCAAACACAAAAGGCAAAGTGAACAGAATCAAAGGGGGAGGGACTTACTTCATCAATTAGCAGGTCCCAATAATGATTAGAACAGTAGACAGAAGATCAGTAAGGATATAAAACTGAGTGAGATTATCAATCAACTGGGCCTAACAGAGAGTCACAGAGTACTCCCCCCCGACAGCAGGATACTCCAAGTGTACCCGGAGCATTCTCCTGGGCCATCACATGGTCTGTCAATCTAAGAGTTAAACCACACAAACCATGCACTTACACCACAATAGAACTAAATAAGGAACTACCAACAGATGGAAATTGGGGAAGCCCTCAAGCATTTGAAAACAGAAGATTTCTAAGTAACCCAGATATCAAAGAAGGAAACCAAAGAGTGAGCTAGGAACTATCTGAAGCTGAAGGAGCGTCACGCCCCAGGGTTGTTTGGAATGTGACCACAGCCCTGAGAGGGGGATGTACAACCTCAAAGTGTGGGAGAGACAGGAGGAGTGAACTTTAGCCACCAATTCCTCCCTCGGGAAGCCACAGAAAAAGGAGGAGATAAATATCAAAGATCAGAGCAGGACAAACAGACAAATCAATGAGTTATCAATAGACTTGATGATTTTTCCACTTGGACTGTCTGGCCAGAGCTAAGGGGGAAGAAAGCGCCACATGTGGAGGGAGCAAGAGAGAGAAGCCCAGAGGTAGGAGAGGATGGACTGACAGGGAGACTAAACAGTAGTGTGGGTGGTTGAATGCCAGATGGCAGGCTGGGTCTGTTGAACAAGGCTACTGGAGATCTTCTGGCTTAGCTGACATTCCTAGAAAGCACTAAGTCATCACTCCAAGGTTTCAAGAAAAAAAAAAAAAAACATGATCATCCTTTTTCAAACTCACTGTAAGTCACCCATGGGAAACTGAGGACCGGAGACATCTTCGGACTCACCTCAGATAAGCCTGCTAGCCAACAGCATCGACAGGGTTCTGCAGAGCACTGGAAGGAATGTGGAGAGACCCTAAGGCCCCCTTACTGAGAGCTGCCATCCCCTGCCAACTGATGTGCTTCCTGCAAAGCTCCATCAGGTTCTCTCAACAACACACATAATTCTGTATAAGGAGGCAGGCCAGCGCTCTCCCCTTGCTCTGAAATCATGTCTAATCCATGTTTTCTACACTGAATATGGGTCTGTGAGCTCCATGCCACTCAGTCTTCCTGTGCCCCAACATTATGAAGCTTTAAGTTTTCATGTCCAGCACTGAGAAGAAATATCTACAGTGCCCTCAGGAGCAAGCTCCCACAGCCCCAGGGCCTTGCTTTGAAAGCCAGTCCCCAGTGCAGTGTGGTGACATTATTTTTTTTTTTAGTACAGTGTAAAAATTCCCACCTACCCCACTCCCATCCATCCAAGTCCCTGGAAGGAAATCCGCTGCAAACAGCCAGCAGCAAGGGGAGGAAAAGGCCAGGCTCTCTCCACTTCCAACCTCACTGGGGAGCTGGGAGCTGCTGGGAGGGGCTTAGAGAACTAGGCCCTGGGCTATCATTACCTCCACTTTCCATGATGTCAATGAGCCGTGGGTCTGGACAGGCTCCAGCATAGGCTTCCAAATTCTCCTCTGCTCCTGTCTGCTTCCTGAGCAGACTATATGTTGCCAATGAGGGTAAGCAAGCCGTCTGTCTGTGGCAGTAGGTAGAAGGAGACTCAGGAAGTTTCTATTAGCTTTGCCAACTAGGCCTCGTCTCCAAAAATGAACCTGCCTCCCTCTCCCCCCATCCTGGCCTTCCCTCCTGATCTTCTACTCCAGTTTGGAACAGGCTCAGTGGGTCAAAGTCACACACATCTCCACCCACACACATTCCTTCCCATTCTAACCACTGGGCTTTTCCCTGGTGCATAGAATGATCAGGTCCCTTACCTGCTGCTTGTAACCCTCAGTTGCCAAAGAAAGGTCACCTGGTGGCTCTGTCCAGGACCCAGGTAACTAAGGCACAGACCCGCTGCTGTAAACAGCCCATGGTCCCTAACTCTGTCTAGTCTCCCTTCTATCAGTAGTCAAGCAGCAGCAAAGGCCTGGGAAGGTTGGCTTGTTTTCTTTCATTTCTGGAAGGTTCCATGGGGTACCTGAGCTGGCCTGTTGGGAAGCCATGGCCCTCCATGTCTGAATGACTGCTTGGTGTCTGAAAGACTTGTGGCCAGACTCTGCATGTGGGGTGCTCACATAGAACTAAATCCCAGCCTTATTCTGGGGGGTAAGGAGGGAGTAAAGTCCCGGATTGGAAAGCGCAGCCCTGCCTTCATGTAGGTGAGCAAGGGAGGGAACGTCAGGACCCACAGCCAAGCTGCATTCATTCACATTGGAACCTGGGAATAGAACTCTGGGTGCCTGTGCCAAGCATCAGGCTACAGAAAATTGTCTCATCCTCCTAGCCAATGTCCCAAGACATACCAGCAAGGATCCAAAGACAGGTGCCTGTCACTTGGGGATCCCAGAATCCCAGTCAGGCTGGCCTGCCGTCCACAAAGGCACTTCATAAGTCAGGAAGCCAGCATTACAACTGCTTACTATATGCTGTGTATTAGCTCCATCCTTCCAACAATACAGTGAGGTGTCACCTCCTCATCTGACACAGACATCCTCTTGACACCATAAAGAACCTGGCTTCCTGATAGGGAAGGTGAGGCAGGCTGGTTAAATACCACATGAACATGGTCACCCAGGTGGTAAGCAAGCGCTGCACTACTGGGTTCTGAAATCTGACACTTGCCCCACACAGTCTCAGCCCCCAGTGTCTGTCCTATGCAGGCAGAAGAGCTACACCACCCAGAGACCCAGATACACACTTGCTAGCTCCTTGTGGGGGAATACATACCCCACCCCACCTTAACACAGAGGACTCAGATGTGTCACTTGCTTTGGCTCTCTAAATTGACCCAGCAGTGTGGGTCTCAGGCAGGAAGTGATCCCTCAGAAGGCCTGTTCCAAAGGTCTATGTGCCTCCTCCAGCATCACAGGCTGACACTGCAGCATACAGCTACATGTGCCCCAGGTTCTGTGTACCTGAAAAAACCCCTGGGTGGCATATTCCTGCCCATCACTGTCCAAAAACAACAGAGCAGCCTGTATGCAAAGGCACAGGCCCACAGGTTGAGCCTTCTCAAGGGCACTACATGCACAGGCCCAGGACACAGTGACAGTACTGTTCCCTTCCCCCACTGTCCCCTTTTCAGTCCCTTGATCTGTGCTTGCTGTGGGCTGCTCAACAAAGGCAGAGACTTCACAGGCACCAGGGAAACAGGCATCCCCACCTTCAAGGCACCTGCATCTTCCTTCAACCTTGGCAACTGTGATTTACAACGGGAGACATCCAATTAACATGTCTCCTGCCCACAGCTGTTTATAACTGCCGTTCACATGAGCAGCCAGTTAGCCACTTGGACACTCTTGAAGGCAGATTGCTGTATACAACACTTTATAGGGGAAATCTCATTACCGGGACTGCAGAAACCCTGTGGGTAGAGAAGGCTGGAGAACCTCACTGCTTTCTTCTTGGGCTTAGCTCCAGGAGCACACCGTAGCCTGGGCCCCAGAGTTCCTGCCAGGAGCACTCCTGCTTCCCTTTCATATCTCCAAGGGCCACAGGGTAGCTCCTGGCCTGCAGGAGAACTCCTGGGCTCACTCCATCAGACAGCAGCTTCTTACTGCACTGGTCTAGGACTGGCTGCAAAATACATAAGGCCTTGTGGGAAATGGAGCAAGGGTCCTGCTCCAGTGACTCCAGATGCAGAGGCAAGAGCAGTGCCCAAAGATCCACATGGTCCCTGGGGCAGCAGGAGCCCACCCTCACTTGAGATCAGGACGCAGCTCCTAGAGGTTGGAACCCCAGGCTTTGGGCACAAGATACTATTGGGGGTTGTGGGAGGTAGTCTAAAAAGTGTTTGCCTCACAAGCATAAAGACCTGAGTTCAATCCCCAAACCCACACTAAATGGCCTAGTACAATGGCACATACTTATAAACCCAGAACAAAGATGGAGACAGGAGGACCCCTGAGGTCTCCTGACCAACCAGTTTAGCCTAACCTGTGAGCTCTGAGCCAATGAGAAACCTGTCTCTAAAACCAAAGTGGATGGCACCCGAAGAATCACACACATACACGTGTGTGCACGCACAAACACACACACACACACACACACACACACACACACACGTAACCTTTTGGCCTTGCCCAGCTCCTGTCCCAGTGAATACTTCTAGAAATTGTGGTGAGCCTTCAGACCCACCTAGCCAGGCTTATACCACTTCCCGAGATGACACAAAGAAAGGCCTCATTTCTACAACCTCCCATCAGCCCCTAAAAGCTGAATTTCCTCATTCCTAGGCCTGGGTTTGACATGAGGAAGTCACTCAGTCCATAAAGGGGTAGAGGTACCATGCCTTGCTTAACTGTAGAACCACACTCTGCCTTGTCAGGAGGAGGGAGAAGTTTGGTCAATGGGATATAGGCCCCATGAATGACAAACAAGACCATTCACTCAAAGATTCCTGTAATAGGAGGTGGGCACTTCCCAGGCTCTCTCTTTCTCTATGATTTCTAAAGTAGGACATGGACACAGCATCATAGGTCAGGCGTAAAGCCCCCTCCTCCCGTCTGTTCCCTGAATGGCTGCACGTGACACTTGTTCTTCTGAAAACTTAAGCCATCTATGTACTTGGGCCAGGAAGACCCCAAGAAGCACTCAGTGTCAGGCCCACCAAGTAAGCCTGCAACACATGCTACCTGAACAGCTGGGTGTCCAGGATGATCCTTACAACAGCCGACAGTTATCAGCTTTCCCCCTGCCTCCACCCTTGAACTTGACACTACTGTATAATCCTCACTCTACCCTAAAAGACAATCCTGCATCTAGACCCTTCCTGCAGTGGAGAAAGAGAAGAAGCTCTGGGGGGAGCCACTGGCTTATAAATGACAGTCCCCAGAATCCACACACTCAGTGGTATACGGAGACCTTGTCAGGGTTCCAGGCAGGTCTCACAGCACCCAGCATGGGAGATACCCAGAGCTACTGAAAAAACCCTGAACTCACTATTGTCAAGTCCCATGAGCCCTATAAGGTCAGCACCATGTGTGATCCCACACACTAAGTCACTATCCCATGATTATGGCCACTGACCTTGGATAAGTCCCTGAACCTCTCTGAGCTTTTTTTTTCTCCCAGAAGTTGTGTCACCACAGGCAGGAGCCACCCCCATGTCCATGTAGAATCCCCTATCCCTCTGTCCCAAGCCTTCTGGCTCCTAGACTAGGCTCACAATAGAGTTTGAAGTGTTACCACCAGGGAGGTGTGGGGAACAAAACACTCATCCCAGAAAGAAGCTGTCTTAGTCATGGCTACCAAGGAGGATGCTCAGAAGAGACTACAGCAGTCACCCAGTCTACTAAAGCCTCTCCCACATCTGGTGCCTCAAACTCGGAGCTCCATATAATCCCAGAGCTTGTTAAGCAGGGGCAACTAGCTGTGCCCATTACCTGGGACTGTCTCAGTTTCAGCAACCTGAGACCCATCCAGCCTCTGGCTGCAGCCCACCCTCCCTACATGACACCGAATCTGGGAGAGCAGTCTACATTCTGGCTCACACAAGATAAAGTTTGGTGTGGTCAGAAGTGTGAAGGTTGTGCCGGCCTGGGTTTGGGTCCTGGCCCCATCTCTTGCTAACAATGTAGGCCTCAGGCATTATTGCTTGTTTTTTTCCTGACTCAGTTTCTAAATACACAGGATACAGAAAAGGACACTGGAGACTGGCTCATGCAGGTGGAGCCTGGCAGGTTTAACAAAGTGAGAAAGAGCCCAAGGACCTAAATAGGGCACTTGGCAGCCTTGGTTTGGGCTGGTTTTACTATAGCCTTTAGGAGACCCCCTCCAAGAAGTCAACTAGCCCTAGATTAGTAAATATGTAAACGTCTCAGCTGGTTTTTAATTCTCTTAGGTGTTGAAGGGTGTTCTTGTGGTGATTTGAATGAAAATGCCCCCCATTGGCTCATAGGGAGTGGCACTTTTTTGAAAGGCCTTGTAGGAGGAAGTGTGTCACTGGCTTTGAGGTTTCAGAAGCTCAAGCCAGGCTCAGTGGCACTCTCTCTTCCTGCTGCTTGAGGATCCATTTGTACAAGTCTCAGCTCCTCTCCAGGAGCATGCCTGCCTGCATGTATGCTTCCCATCATTAAAATAATGGACACTAAACCTCTGAGCTGTAAGCTAACCCCAATCAAATGCTTTCCTTTACGAGAGTTGCCATGGTCATGGTGTCTATTCACAGTAATAAAACCCGAAGACAGTCCCCAAACCATGTGCTGAGAGAGGCCCTTACAGGTTGCTACAGAAGTGCTCAGGTCACAACGAGTCACTAAAACAGTTAAAACAGACCCCATTTTGCAGAGACAAAGCATGGGAACATGAGAGAGAGACAGAGAGAGAGAGAGAGAGAGAGAGAGAGAGAGAGAGAGAGAGTCAGTGATGTGTCTACAAGCCAAGAACACCAAGACAGCAGCAACCACAGCAGTGGGGAGGTGGGACAGACCCTCCCTGGGGTCTCAGGAAGAGCATCCCTACCACACCTCCATCTTATACTGCTGGCTTGGGAAGTGTTAGAGAACAAATCCAGCTGAAGCCCCACACCTGGTACTGTTGCACAACCTTGGATAACTGCCACAGTCTCATTTGAGGACACATTTGGATCAGGAGTCTGCATTCCTGACTCTACCCTTTGATATATGCAATGGCCAGGCCAATCACTCCATGTCTCCCTCTCCCAGAGGATACCTGCCAATTACACCTTACCTCTCTCCAATTGATGGTAGCTGCCAATTACTCCATGCCTCTTCCCTCCCCTGGAGGACACCTGTCAATCATCCGTGCCTGCCTCCCTCCCCTGAAGGATATCTGTAAGGCACACTTCGGCTCCTTCCCTTGCAGGGCCTCTTCTACTTCATCTTCACAAGGTCCACAACTCAGATCTGGACCTCAACAAATGTCAAGTGACACCAGGCTCACACTTGAGGATTGGAAGCTGCATAAGCTTTAACTGTGTTGGAAGGCCCTGGAGCAGCAGAGGGAAGCCCAGGAGGCAGACATAGAAGTGAACCAGTGGAAGGGACAGGTGCCCAAAACCCTTACAGAAATACCTTTCTAGATGGGAACTGTAGCTTCAAAAATAGGCCATGTAGGCCATAGGAATTGTAACCAATTAAGGCAGCTGTCTGGTGTCCCACCACTTGGGATTAATTAAATGGTTCCCAACTGTGATTGAGACACTGCATAATATATTTTTAGATTAATTTTTAAAGAATAAATTAGAACATTACCATTTTATGTGCTAGCTGGGGGGAGCGGGAACTGGTTCTAGCAGAGGGAGCAGAAAGCACACTGAGCAAGCACTGGATGGGGAAGGGAGTCAATGTCTCTTTTCTCACCCTGCCATGACCCTACTGTTTCCTACCAGTACAGAGGGACTAGGAGCAGAGGATTTTAATCTGGGAACTCTGTTCATCGTGGGGTATCTATCCCAGGATGCCATTCATTTGTTTATTCATTCCTTTCTTTCTTCCTTCCTTCCTTCCTTCATTCACTCATTCATCCATCTATTCACCAACATCTTCCAGGTGATGAACCCTATGCTCTAACAGTTGGCTCTACAGCTTCAGGGACTCAGTTTCCCAGAAATACTACCCAGTGCCTTGGAGGCTGTAAGTCAGGCAAGACCCTGAGGTCACAGGTCAAGAAAAGTCCTAGCTAGGGCATAAGTATGCAAAGATACAGGCACCTCCAGGGAGGTGTGAGGAAAGCCTAAGGAGACATGAGAAAAGCCCAGGGCTGTCCACAGTGTCCCTATGACCCCCAAGAGGAAGTAGGGTCTTCCCTACACATGTTGGCTGAGGGTAGCTGAGCTTCCTGGGGTTCCTGGGGCTTCAGACTCTTATGTGATCACACCCTATGGCCTGCCCACCTCACAGCACTTGGTCTCCCCCAGACTTTCCCATAAAGCAGGTTTCCTGTGCCTCAAGGCTTTTGCACAGCAATCCTTGCATCTGACCACTCCCAGAAGCCCCCGAACTCTGCCAGCAAAAGTCTAAAGGTCACTGTCTCAGGAATAACTCCCCTGTCCTCCCTACATGTCTCTCACGGCACTGACCATTCTAGCCACCTGAAAATGCCCTGCTGTCTCCCTGTGCCACTGAATTGGACTTCCCAGACACTAAGGACCCACGCTTCCTCCCAGTGCAGTTGCTGGCCTTTGCCACTCAGTCCAGCACAGAGCAGGCATGCTCAGTAGTGAAGGAGCACAGGGGCCTGCTGGGTAACTAGGAAGTCCCTGGTTGAGGGTAAGGGGGTGGGATGCCTCTGTGAGTTTTTTCTCAGGGCCTTCAGGCTGGAGGAGGCATGGTAGAACTCTGATGCAGAGAGCTGTGTTGTCTCTCTGCTGAGCCAGGACTCCTTACTAAACACTCAGTGTATCCAGGTGCTTGGATGGACATTAGCTCTGCAAGTCCATGTGCTTCTGATGTAAGAGTCCCCCATTTTCACATGACAATGAGGATGGGGACCTCTGTGCCACTCAGAAGGACTCTGAGATCACATGAGAACTGCACTCAGTCCCAGGTCTATTACGCAGTCTGCAGCCCTCTCAACCCTGAGCCTAACCTCACTAGTCCACACAGCTCAGCTTTCAAAGCAACCTCAGGGCCCTGCTACCAAGACTGTTCTTGCCTTTCCACAGAGATCCCACATCCTAGGAGGAAGTGTCCTGTCCTGGAAGGGAACAACCTTCATTGGCCTGGGTGGTTAAGGTCCTGTGTCTGGTGCCAGGGAAATGCCTGGAAGAAGATGGGATCTTGGGGAAGAACAGACTCTTAGCTCCCATGGAACTTGTATCACCATGTCTGTCACCTCCCAACAATAAAGACGGCACTCCCTGGATCCCTGGCAGGGATTCTGGGGGAGCTGGAGGAAGCAGCCTGGGCATATAAGTCAGGAAAGAGCCAGCCTAGGGTAAAAGGCCTTAGTTGCCCAGGTTAGAGTTACACCATTCTCATCTAGTTCCCTAAGATGACAGCACAACTCGAGGTGGAACTAGCCAATTGTCACTTGCCTGGAGCTCCAGGTGACAAAGCAAGCCTTAGCCATACACTGTAACGCTGCCCCGGCCAGGCCACAGAGATCAGAGAGCAAGTGTGTTGGCCAAGCCCCACCAGGAGGGGGCAGAGCTGAGGCCTAAGCAGTTAGCAAGCAAGTGCCCTGGCCTGCTGAAATAACCAAGGTGGGCCAGATGCTTCTTCTGCCCGGTGAAGAGCTTTCATCCCTGTTACCCAGCCCCCACTTCCCTCTGGGATGTCCTAGGTGACAAGACCTAAGGCAGGCTTCTCAGGAAGTCAGAAACACTTGAGGCCTGGGACTAAGGATGGGAACCACCTCAGCTCTCTGTTACAAGATGCAGATGTTCCCCTGAAAGGCTAGGGGAGTGTCCAGGAAGAGCAGAAAGATCCAAGGCAAGAGAAAAGCATGGGGCCAGCCACTGGAACAGAGCAGGCAGCCCTTGAAGGCAGAGCTCTACATGTCAGTCTGAAGGAACCTGAGGCAGTCCTCGGGCATGTTTGTGTTCTCTGCAAAATGTGTAAGGTTTCAAAGCTCCTCTCCCCCAAGATTCCCCTGAGTCCCAAAGCAGGATCTTGAACAAAACCACTTTCTCATCCTCTCACGTTGCCAAAGTAAAGACCTGCAGGGTCTACAACCAGAAGAACAAAAAGATGGCAAGAGGGATGTGCCTGGACAAAGGTACATGGAACTTCACACAGTATAAACATGCATCTGACCATGGTGGCTGGCTGCTGTAGAAGCACTGCTGGAGGGGAGGGAGAACTGGATGCTCTCTGTGTAACTCTATGGCTCACCACTGCCACCAAGACCAAGTTGAACGCTTGGCCTGGCCCATCCACCTCCTGAGTGGATCCTCGCCCATCCTCATCTCTGAGGCCCATGTGACCCAGGGAACAACACACTGCTCTCCGCTGCCATCAAATCCCCAAATCCCCAGCAGTCCCAACACTCAGCACTCTTCCTGCCAAGAGCATCCCTGGCTGACTCCTCAGCCTGCAAGGCCTGCCCAAACGGCTAACGTTGCCTCCTCCTCCGCAAAGCCTCCCCAGGATGGTAGTAGACTAAGACCTCTGCTGCCCTGGGTACTTTTGCCAGCACACCAACATCACCTAGTGCTCTGCTGAGGCCTGAGGCCAGAGCCCTGTCCTCCTCCTCCCCATGTCCTCAGGGGGTACCTCCTCTTCTTCATGTCCCACCAGGGCCCTGTCTTTTTCCTCTCTGTGGATCTGCCTGAACCAAGCACATCCAAATGTCCTACCCAAGTGTTCTACGAATCTGAGAGCTGATCCTAGGCCTCAAATAAAGGTTCAGCAGGGATACCCAGTCACAACCCCACCCCAGCCCCACCCCAGCCACAGGTATTGACTAAGGAACATATTAAGTACGAGACCTGGGAACATGGTGATAAACAGTCAAGGCCTGGTCCTCAGAGCTCAGGGCCACAAGGGTTGGGCAGACTCTCAATGTGGAGAAAGAGAGGTGACGGGAGTATAGAATGTGCTGGAACCTGGGAAAGCAGGAGTTAGGACTGGCCAGGGCCAAGGGCAGAAGACAGGACCATAAGATGCTTGGGGTGCTGCAGCAGGCAGGGAAGGAGTGAAGGAAACAGGGGAGCTCAAAGGTCAAGGAGACCCTCACTCAAGCCCACTTCTAGGGACTACACCCCCAGAACACCTCCTGAGGCTGCAGCAGGTTCCAAGGTGAGTAGAGTCCCAGAAGATTTGGGAGCCAGCCCAAGCTCAGCAGCTCCAGTCTGAGAAAGGCACCCAGCTATGCATGGAGTCTGGCCAAAGCAGCAGAGGTGGAGGAGGGAGGTCAGGAGACACTCCTGTGAGCTGCCTGCCTTCAAAGGTTCCAGCTGGCTGCTCCCTGTGAGGTCCTGGCAGGGACACCGGGCTTCCTTGGCCCTTCCCCCAGCAGCTCCACACTGAGACGTGTTCTTCTGACCAAAAAAAACACAAACCACAAGATAAAACTTCATGTTAAAGGCATTTCGTCCCTCACTTCCGCCTTATTACTCTCAGATGGTTGAAAACAGCCAGCGTGGAGACTTCTGTGGGAGACCTGGGTGTTGTTGGGCTCCACAAGGCACCTAGAACCAGGCCCCAGCCCGTCCTGAGGGTCGTGTGGAGGTCCTCTCTGGATGTTAGTCTCTTCTTGAAACAGGTGGAATCAAGTCTCCAGGCAAGCGCCTCTCCCTCAAACAGCACCAGGGAAGGAGTGTAAGCTCCAGGCCCAGCAGTACCAGGGCTACTCAGCAAACCCGCCCCTACCTTAGAACCCGAAGTAACTATAAGCTCAGTAGCTCTTCAGACCACGAGGCTAGGCGGGCATGCTCAGTGTCTTTTGGCGTCAGATTAAAGAAAAGCCACAGAGCAGGAAGAACACAGCTACTGAATTAATTCCATCCCTGAGGGCAGAGGGCATTCCAGAGACAAATGTAGGCTCCCAGGTTTTGACTCAGATTCTCCTCCAAACCCTAAAGAAAAGGCCAACTAGAGACAGACCTCTATTGGGCAGAGGTGTGGGCACAGCTGAACAGCTGCCCTCCTGCCTGCCAGCTTCATCCTTTTCAGCTATACATCTGTCCTGCCCTGATAGCACTACCCAACCTGTGCTAACACCCGCTTCCATGCATCTGTCCCTTGCCAGCAGTTACATGTTAACTCAGAGCCTCAGCAAATAGCCATTTCAGGAGCACATTCCCCATTTTATGGATGGGAAAACTGAATCTGGTCCAAGCAGTAATGTTAAAAGGCAAAGCCTGTGGCTTAAGTGTGAAGCCAATCCCTTCTGCCTCTCCAGCAGCTCTGTCCCTCTAGGTGACAGTCCCCAAGCCCTAGCACAGGGTAGATGACATCATCTGTAGGCCACCTTCAGGGGTAGGAATTAGGGTTGTACAAGTTGGTACATTTCTTCTTTCTTCATCAACCTCGGTCTAGTTGAGACTGGTACAGTGCATTCCACAGTGCCAGGCTCTGTGGGGCTAGTATCTGTCCTTGGCATACCAACCCTGGAGTGTGGCCCCAGGGATCTCCAAGGCTTAGCCTGACTCTTCCATCACCCAGAGCCTGGCAGAGGTGGGCATAGGAGCTGTCTGCCCCCACCATGGGCAATACCACTAACTCCAGAAAAACAGATTGGTCAGGGGGATCCATGGTCCCCCTGGTCTCTGTGGTGTTGCTTCCCAGGAAGCAAACAGTCTCAGTGCAAAGATATGGATGAAGATGCAGAATCCTCAGGGCTTCTATATGCAGCAGTGTCCCTGACCTGCAGTTAGGTGTCCAGAGTCCTCCTGGCCTGGCTAAAAGACTCAAGTCATAGTAACAGAGCTTTCCTGAGCTTCTGGCACTCAGGAAGCAAGGAAAGAAAAGGATGCCAGCCTGTGGTAAGGGCATGGGCCATGCCTGGCCCACAGGAGGTGCTCAACAGACACAAGGGTTTCTTCCTTCCAGAGCATGGGGTGGTCATACCTTAAGAACCTGTACCGAAGCTCACCCTCAGAACAGCTGGGTAGAGCACCAGCTACGCCCATTCTCACGATGCTCATTTCTCTCTCTACTCTAGGTTCCCCATCTGTCATATGGTGGTGTAAGCCTTGAACCATTGCCTCCCCCACACTCTGTAGACTAGCCTCCTTGGTCTCTTGGGACCTCGTTAGAAACGGTCTCTGGCTTCATCCTGACCCACCGCATCCAAGCCAGCATTTTAACAAGGTCTCCGGAGGCCGTGGGCGGACTATCATGAGGAAGAGCTACTGTGAGGACTAGAGAGGCCTCTCTGCTCAATGCTTGGGCTAACCCTCACTTCTTCTCCTCTTCTCTGCCTGCATCTGGGTTCAGCTGTCTCTGCAGCCAGGGTCTCCAAAGAGCACCACCTTCCCTGTGAGTCATAGAAGTCTACCTGTGCATTCAAAGTAGCACCAAGAGCCTGCCATCTGCAGACACCTCCACCTGTGTCTGCGCTATCCTGGACCCAGGTCACTGGAGTCCAGGCCTCATTGAACCCTACCTAAAGAGCCATCTCTAGTCATATCCAGGGACAGGACAGGATAGGTCACCTTCTTGTATCCTTCTTAAGTCTAAAGAAAATAAAGCTGAGATTCCCCCAGCATGGGCTTTGGTCCCCTTTCCCACCCTGCTCTCCACAGCCTATAGAGGTTTTCCCCTGCCTGGGTTTGTGTCCATTAAGCCCTCTGCCTGGAACCAACCTCTGGGTCTCCTTGCCCTCTGGGACTTGACCTCAACCTCACCTTATTTCAGTCTGTCTCCCTCCCAGGAGCCTGAGCCTTAGGGACAGAGACAGACCGTCATTCATGGTCATTCCCCAGTACCAAGAATAGCCCAGTGAAATAAACATGGTGGGAGACATCTGGGGACTCTGTAGCTTGCTATAGACTTCTAGGAAGACTCTAGAGCATTCTTTCTCCCTGTGTATCTGTTCCCTGGGCCAAAAGAAACCTCTTCAAAGTTCTGAGGTAAGCAAGGTTACCCATGATAGCAATCATCTGTGCTTCCAATTATGATTTTACTGCTAAATCTGATGTCATTTCTAGATTCTAGGCCAAGTGGGAGGAGTGAGAGAGCTGGGGGTGAGTCCTGGCTGCGGCTGCCATGATGTTCCCATGAGCAGAAGATGGCTCTGTTACTCCCTGGGTCAGGGCGTGTGTGGTTTGCACAGCTCAACCACACGCCCTGCCTCTGGGAAATCGCAGAGTCTCCAGGCTTGAAGTGCCCTCAGACTGCATACTGGACCACATAGACAGATATCCTAACCCAGTGACACTGTGTAGTTACTTCACCTAGCAAAGAAGCTATGAAGACTGCTCATGTTAAAGGTCTGAGCTGGGTAGATGACTCCAAACAATCCACATAGACTGAAAGACCATCATCAGAGGGAAAGGAACATGAGTGTAAAGGAAAGAGGAAATATGTCCTCAGTAGCCAGAGGCTACAGTGACATGTGGGACAGGGCTAGAGTGAAGGTGGCCCATGGATGCTGGAAAGGCAAGTGACTGTGCCATCTCTCAAAGCTGTAGAAATCATGGCAGCACAGGTGTTCCAAGTTACTGGGTCTGGGGTTGCTTGTTATAGCAGCCAGACAGCACTCATACCTTCAGTCTTCCATAAAATGGAGACAGCAGGAGCTCTGACCTGGAAGCCTTTACAAGAGAAAGCCCAATATCACCTAAGCCTCTGGGAAGGCCTTAATTCCAGGGGTGGTGGTATGGCTGGTCAGGATGTGTCTTCCTTTGTGGGTAGGAACTTTTCTTTCCCCCTTTGACTCTGCCTGAAGGCCCTCTCAACTCCACACCTCTGGCCTTGGTGGGTCTTCCCAGGTGGGCTAATTGCTTCATTATCTTTGTAGGCAGTAGCCTGATTGCTTGTCTTCTGAGCCCTAGACCACCTGCAAAGGATCTCAGCACTCCAGGTCCTCCTGGAATCCCTGTGAAGAAGCTGAACCTGTGCTCCAAGCTTAGACCAGGAAAGGACCCTGGATTTCCACAGAAGGAGTGACAGCCTATACTGGCCTTCCTTCCTGTATGTAATGACCCTGTCTACCTGGGCCTGAGGGAACACTCCTTACTGACCAGCGACCACCACCAAGGATAGTCTGTCCAGGGCCTCTCAGTCTCAGAACTTCAGCCAGCTAATAAGCCAAGGCCAGGGTGAGCCAAACACCTGCAGATGCTAGTTGTGACCACTACATGTGACAACCAAGGAGCACCTGTCACAGGGACCTGCACAGATCTGAGCTCCAACTACAGCAGAAGTGGCTTTAGCTCTCAGAGCCTAAGTCCTCCTCTGTAAGATCAGAATGATGACAGTACTGCCTCCCGGGAGTGGCCAAGGGGACAAAGTGGTGACATCTGGCACATGGCATCTCACACCCTCTACATAGGGAAGAAAGCTGGCTGAGACCCAGAACAGAGAGTTCCCAGCTTCAAAGGGAACAAGAGGAGCTACTGAGTGTCAACAACTCCAGAAAAGCCACAGAGGGAACTCTACTAGCCAGAGCCCTCTTGGAAGGATTTAAGAAAGAAGGCTTGAAGGCGTGGGAGAGCAGACCTAGGAGCAGCAGACAGATTTGGAGGTCAGCAGAGGTGAGAAGAGATTTTAGGGACTGGAGCCGCTAGGGTACAGGCTTGGGAAGACACTGGATGGTTCCAGAACAAGTGAACCATGGGGGAAGGGTTGCTCAGGAGAAGCAACTGTGAAGGGAAGAGACCAAGTGGGCTTCGGCCAGCACGTCAGTCCTGTAGCTGGGTAAGGAATGTCCCCCACATAGACACCCCCAGTGTCTCAGAGTGCAAATTTGCTTGGAAATAGAGTGTTGAGATAGAGTGAAAACATTCTCTACTGAATAGGCTTTATCCAGTGATTGTCTACACAAGAGAGCAGCCTGGGGGCCAAGCCTGCAATCAAGAAGCCACATGGAGACAATGTCAGATGGGGGAGGGGAGACATAGAGGTCACATCCCCTGGGTGCTGAGGTGGGGAGGAGTTGCCCCCAAAGCTCATGGGAGCTGGACTGCCCACACTTTGATCTCACGATTCTTTAGGGACCACTGTGGGGCCACTGTGTCCTGATGATGCAGAACCCCATCAATAGGCCCTTCACAAGCAAGCAAGGGTGTGCTGGCCTCATGCCAGACCCACCCACACCAGCTACCCTGCCCTTTGACCTTCAGTGGACAGCACTTCCTGCCCAACACTGGGCTCACAGAAGCTAGGCTGGCCATTGGCCAGGGCCCAGGTCCAGACCCTCCAGCCCCTCTGCTGTCCCAGCTTTGAAGGGTCATACAAAGGTGACAAGGACATCAGCCAGGCTGAGGAGGCTAACTCCATCATAGATCCTAGACCTCAGGAGGTCCCTGAACTGCCTGGTACCGAGGGGCCCAGAGTACCTGCCAGAGAAAATGAAGGTAGATGGATATAGTTTAGTACAAAGAAAGTACCCTAGATGAGGATCCAACAATGAGGGCATGGATGGCCCCTCACTGTTCTGTGGAGCAGGAAGATGTCCTTCCTCAGGCATTTTCTTAATAGGAAGAGACAGGGCAGTCCACACAAAGGCCGGCTTGCTCCGCTACCCTGCAACCTCAGCTTCCATTAAGCATAATCTGAGCAGAGGGGCCAGAGTAACCCATGGTCTCTGTCTGCTTTTGTTTCCAGAGACTCAGATCCTGGCTCCAGAGAGTCCCCACCACTGCCTAGGAAGCCAGTGACCCATCTGACAACAATGACTTCTGGCGAAAACAGTGAACGGGGATGGAATTGTCCACCATGAAGTCCAGGTCACGTAAAACACATAGACTCTTGTATCCCACAAAAACCTGATGCCTCTCTCCCTAAAGAGAATGCCATGGTGACTCAGAGAGACAAGCAGCGCATGAACGGCTCCAGGTCTGGAGATAACTTTGAGGCATGAAGCAGAGGTGGAGCCACACACCATTGCCAGCCCCTCCCTGTCAACCTGCACTCAGTGCTGGGGAGACTCACTGGCATGGCTGTCCCCTCAGCACACTCAGGACACAGTCTGTGTCCCCTCAGTACAAGCTTCAGGCCCCTACTGAGCATCAGTGTCACTCAGGTGTCTGATGGTGACTCCACCAGACCAGGATAGAATAAGTTCCTGTTGTTCTGCTCCAGTGACGGGTGTCCCTAAGAAAGACTGGCTGAGGACAGAGTCCCATGTGTGTACCTAGGACATGTCCAGATCAGGCATAAGGAAGGGAAAGAGAAGTGACAGCCACAGGCAGGTAGATCTGGGTTCTGGGCTCACGATTACATTACATCACATTGAGGGGGAGGGGGCCAAAGTGTCCCATGGGAGCGGGAGGGAATACATCCTCATTGAATCAACACTGTGGATCAGAGCCTGACACCCTGCTAGGCCCAACCCCCAGGACCACATTCCCTGGCTCACACCCTGCTAACCTGCCCTGTGTGTTCTCAGCTCACCACATTTGATAAACTGTTGTACAAGCTCCCAGAATGCTCCACTCCACCCCACCATCTGCCTCTGAGCCACTGCCACCTTGACCTCTCCAGCTGAAACTGCCCTTCCTGTTTCTCTGTTCCAGGAAATTCACTTGCATATCAAAACCACCTCCTCTCAGAAGGTGCTCATCTCCACCCTTCCTCAGGGCTGCTGGGGTTCCCACTCTCTGCCACTCCTCCAGGGAGCCCACTCAGCAGCATCCAGCACAGCGGGTGCCTGAAGAGTAGTGGTGTGGGGAGTCTGTGTCTGAGCAAGGACAGGTGCAGGGAGGTCCCAGCATTCAGGCTGAAGGAGATTTAACCAAGAAGTGTACCCAGACAAGCACTGCCTACAGCCTTCCAGCTATGTGCATGTGTCCAGGGATGATGAGCTCACTGTTATCAGGAAAGCTCACCTGAATCCAGATTGAACACTTGGAAGACATCTTCAGAGAAGCAGCCCCTATGCCAACTCAGGGTGCCCTGCGAAGGGCCCAAGAACCTGCAAGAGTGTCTTCTTTCAGAGAGAGAAATCCAACTGCTTCTCTCAGCTGCTCCTTACTGTCAGTTTGTATTAATCCATCCATCTATCCATCCGTCCATCTGTCCATCTATCCGTCCTTCCATTCATATATCTACCTAAATATTATCTATCCATCTGTCCATAAATCAATCAATCCATCCATCCATCCTTCCATCCACCCACATATACACCTAAATATTATCCATCCCTCTGTCCATTAGTCAATCTATCTATCTATTCATTTACCCATCCATCCTTCTGTCCATCAATCCACCCATCTGTCCAACAATTTATTTCCTATTGTGTGCAGGGCACCAAGCTTTTTCTTTGTTTTCATCCTATTTAAATCTCATTGCAAGAAGCTCATTTTACATATGGAGATACTGAGGTACATGGAGGTGGGGGTATACAGTTCAGCCATCAGGTGTCAAACCCACCCACATCTAAAGGGCCAGTGACTGAGGGAGAAGCCAAAAATGCCCCCTCCCCCACCTCCTTCCTCTTCCTACTGTATCTGTTCATCTTCAATAGACCTAATGCCTGTGTCCACCCCAGAATGGCTGAGAGGGCCAAAGGGAAGTACAGCTTGCACTTGCCCCTGGGTGACAATCCAGCCCTTTGCTCTGCCCACAGGACTCACTTTCTCTGAGGGACAGGATCATGGCTCTCCCTGTTCCTAGTTCTAGATGGCTCCTCCAAAGACAGCAGCTCAGCAGGGACAGCATCAAACTCGTGGGATAGTGCCAGCCTCTGAGGGCTCAACCACTGCCCTGCCGCCCATGAGGGACCTGGTAGGACCTAAGAAAGTGGCCAGCATGCCCTTGCTTGATGACTAGGCACTGCTGGTACATGTCTTCACGTGATAGCTTTGCCTTCTTTACTTTAGTCTTGTTCCATTTGCTTTGTATCTCCACAAAATAAAATAGAACTAGGTATTTGAGCTAGACAGTCACCTGGACAGTGACTAGACAGTGGACCCCAAGTACCCACTCTTCTCTCCTTTCAACTGTAATTAAAGCACACAGGAGACTGAGCGTCAGGAGACAAATCTAGTCCTTCTTGACAAGAGCTCCAGTCACAGTGACTCAGAGCAGCAATCCCTCCTGACAGCTGAGCTGGTGGGAGTGGAGAACAGTGGACAGTCCCTCCTCCTCCTGCTAGCCTCATCTGAGCCACCGGAGAACCTGCTGAGAAGGGAGCTTTGGTGATCCTCTGCATCTGCCCTCAAGGTTCACCACTTCTAACACAGCCCCACTGGGTACCCTGCATCCACCTGGCTGGCCAGCACTGAGAGACATGGGTTAGGAGAAGAACAGAGCCCAGCACCAACACCAGGGACTACACCGAGGCAGCCTGGCTTAGTGGAAAAGGAATAGGCTTTAGAGCCAGACTGCCTGGGTTTGAATCCCAGCCTGTCGCCTGTGCTCTGGGCTTCCAGAACCTGCAACAACTAGGCAGTCCTACTGGATATCTGCCATACAAGTGTGAAGGCATTGGTAGCAGAACCAGGTAGCTCAAGCAGTACCCATGGAATCCTCAGTGATATCCCCTGCCTCCTACCACGGACCATGTGGTATATACCTATGACAAAATTACAGTCCCAACAGCTGCTGCCAGAATGGCATACCACCTAGCCTTGATCTTGGAGGCCCCCAGTGATCCTGGGAGGTAAGGCTTCTGCACCTCCTTCCGAGTCAGAAAGACTGGAAGAGGCGAATACACACTCGACACCAAGAGCAGGTGAGCAGTATGGAGGCCCACCTATGGTGGTGTGCCATCTTAAATGGCTCTGTCTCTCCTGCATTGGGTCACACTTCCTCAAAGAGCCTCTCTGATTCTCCTCACAACCCCAAAGCTGCCTCTTCAAGCCAGACAAGCAGGGACCATCCCAAGGACAACCTTTACCCCTGAACATAAACTGTTTCCCACTAAAGCCCAGGGGTTTGCTTCACACTGCACAGGGATCTAAAGGAAACCATGACTCAGCCACCTCCATGCTTGACCTAGGGGGCCATGGACTGTTGCACTATGGTTGGCTGCTACCCACCCTGGACTGCTGCACCTTCGCTACTCCTTGTGTTCTATGTGCTTCAGTTGTTTAGTTTGAGGTTTTTATATTTTTATTATTATTGTTTTCCTGAGACAGTGTCACCAGGAGCCTAATCTTCATTGTCAACTAGACTAGATTTAGAATCACCTGCAAGACGATTGGGCTCATCTGTGGGGTAGTTTCTAGACTGGGTTAAGTGAAAGGGGGCAACACCATCCTACAAGTTGGGGTCCTGGACAGAGTGAACGGAAGAGAAGCAGCTGAATGCCAGTGGTCCTCACTCTCTTTCCCCTGGCTGATGGACTATGACCCCTCATGCTCCTGACAGTGTTACAACCACTCCGTACCACACCTCCTAACCCTGATGGACCACACCCTCAGATGGTGAGCCAGAACAAACCCTTCCTTCCTTCCTTCCTTCCTTCCTTCCTTCCTTCCTTCCTTAAGTAATGAGAAAAGTAACTAACACAGTCTTCTGCTGTGGCCCAAGCTAGCCTCGTACTTGTGACAATTCCCCTCCCTCAGCCTTGTGAGTGCTGGGATTGTTAGTGTGCACTGCCACACCTGGTGGCCTTTGACTCTCTTTCTGTTGTTATGTGCACTTTATACCAACTCTCTTACAAGTCTTTATTTTATATATTAACATATAAACATATCTCCAAACCATCTAAAGCCATTTGTGAAGTAAGTAGCTATGAATGAGCAAGAGATAGTCCATTCACCATTTAGTGATGTCTACACAGCCACACAGTTTATAAAGACCTTCCATGTTATAACACCAGCAAACTAGCTCAAGAGAGGACAGTAAAGGGAGGTGGTCCTTAAGGTCACAGCAGAAGTCAGGAACAATGTCATCTGTGGCTTTTGGGAGAGGCTGCAGGAGGCTGGCTGTGCTGATGGCCTTGTCTGGTCTGTGACCCTCATGATCCTGGCCTGCTCTGCTCGGACCCACACTTCAACCCTTCCTGTCAGCACACCCTGTGGAAGTCTCAACAGGCCCTGCTCAATGGGGACCAGGGCACCAGGTTTCTCCATTTAAAAAATCATTAGCAGAGACTGGGCTTAGAGGAGGATGTGCAGACAGGAGAAAACATGGACAAAAGGGAATGGCAGGTCACTATGCCTCCAGGGGTCCCTGCCCATGTTCTTGCCACTCCAGAATCCTTTCTGTAAGTCAATCAGCAACATTTACCCAGGGGTCCCTGAAGAGCACTGGTGGAAATGAGAGGTAGCCATCTCAAGTAGCTAAGACAGTGTCAGGGAAGGGGATTCACATCATAGACAGCATCTCAATGGGTTCCTGAGAAAGGGAAAAAACACAGGAAGGCATGGGACATGCTGCCCTGGAAGGGAGGGCAGGGTTAGGGGTCAGGAGTCAGGGGTCAGGGTCAGGGGTCAGGGGTCAGGGATCAGGGGTTAGGGGTTAGGGGTTGGGGTTAGGGGTTAGGGGTTAGGGGTTAGGGGTTAGGGTTAGGGTTAGGGGTTAGGGTTAGGGGTTAGAGGTTAGGGTTAGGGTTAGGGTTAGGGTTAGGGGTTAGGGGTTAGGGTTAGGGTTAGGGTTAGGGGTTAGGGTTAGGGTTAGGGTTAGGGGTTAGGGTTAGGAGTAGGGAAGAAGGGAGGGAACGAGGGAAGGAGCAACAGAGTTGAAGACTGATACAAAAATGGGTGGAGTATTAGGCCAGTTCTTTGTCCTCATTATCATCATCCCACTTTCAGGCCTATTTGTCCTTGTCTTTCTGTCTCCAACCCCTGAGAACTGTGTTAGATTTTTAAGGACTGGGTTGCTGGTTCTAACTCAGCCCTTCTGATGGTTCTGTATGGCTCACAACTATAGAGTCCTGAGCCTGATTCAGGTGGAGTCGAAGCAAGCCAGTGGGTCTAACAGTTTTGTCTTTCCCAACAAATAGTACGTAGGGCCACAACAGTGAGCCATACATTAGACCAGACCTGCAACCAACCCTAAATCCCCATTGTTGAGAATCCAACAGTCCTTCCTGTCCCTGGCTTCAGGTCCATCTGCCGATACTGCTCCTCCTAGACTTTCCAGGGCATGTAAATGTCCTCACATTGGCCTTTGCTAAGCCCCCATATCCCTCCATCATATGAAGCAACAACAAGGTCTCTGTCTCCTTTTTCTACACACACACACATACACACACACACACACACACACACACACACACACACACACCAGCACTCCTCACTAGGCTCTTGCTTGGCCTCCAGTTCTTAATGTTTCTGCCCATCAGAAGGTACCCACAGAATTAAGTGACCCCAGTGAGCTAAACAGCGCATGGCCTGGCCCACCAATTATAATTCCTTCTACCCTGCCCCCTTCCAGCTTCCACTGAAGCCTGATGGTGACCCAGGGCCCAGGTCTCAGCAAAGCTTTAACTAACTCGATCAGTCATGGTGGGCCCACTAAGCACGTGGTAGCAGTGGCATGTCCAAATGTGTGGATGTTTGTATTTCTCAATCCCTGAGCAGCCGTCCAGTGAATGTCAGCTGTTGCTCGTGCCATCTGGCAACAGACTCAGAAAGCTTCAGCCTCAAAATAAAATATCAAGTATGAATCTTCCCAGCAGGTAATATCACAGGTCTCTTGGCCACCCTTCCTACACAGTGGTAAGATGCCTTCTCTCCCAGGAGACCCATAGACCATCTTTAAAACCACATCTCTGCCTGGCAGCAGGCACACCCACCTCCTGTGTTGGACCATGGTCCAGTGGGAAGAAGAAAAGACACCCCTTGTCAGAGCCACCATCATGTGTGGGAAAGTACTCCCTGATGCTGAGTTTCACAAACACCTCCAGCAAAACTCATTATTGGCTTAATTCTCACAACTATGGGAGCAATCTATTTTTAACAAATGTATACATTTCCGCCATGATGAGTGAGTAGTCAGATGGCCACAGCTCAACCATCTGAAGAGACAGGAAGAAATTCAAGGGCTGAGCAAACCCCGAGGCACAGCAGGGATCTAGACCAAGAGTGGCATCCAGACCACCGAACCAGCCGACCACTGGCTTCTCAGGCAAAGCCAGGCCACCATAACTGGCCACACTTCTGTTTTCAAGAGAAGCTCAACTTGGGGCTGGGGATGTCTCAGTGAGTAAAAGCATTTGAGGCACAAACCTGATGACCTGAATCCAGATCCCAGTATCCATGTAAAAAATTTGTATGTAGCTGTCATCCCTGTAATCCCAACCCTGGGCAGGGGACACAGAAGCAGGAACATCCCAAGGGTTTACTGGACATCAGTCTGTCTAGCTGAAAAGGAGCAAGCTCCAGGTTCAGTGAGATGCTGCTTATGAGAATAGAAGAGAGATTGACAGAGACCAACACTCACCATCTTCCTCTGTACATACATATGTGTGTGCACACGCAGAGCAGAGTGGGCATCATAGCTGCTCTGTAAACTCTAGAAAATACCATGTAAGTCTGATGACACAAATCAGAGGGTCCAGCCTGATCCTTAGACCACAAAATCCCAAGCTAGCTCTACTTAGAAGGGACCTTGCCAGTGAAGCAAGAGTGGAGGTGTACCATCATTCTCAATATACCACCAATATGTCTCCTGCACACAGCCTATCAGTCAACAGTTACAGCACAAGCTAAACACCAAACACACCTCTCACCAGCTGCCCACCAATGGGAACAACCCAGTGACAGTGTCAGAAGCAACCTGTGGCTTTTTTAACACACGACCAAGGAACAGATGAAGGAGGCAGAGACCATGGCAAAGATGATTACCAAATGCACAGTCAGAGAAGTAATTTGCAGTGATGCACACTGTGCCACATAGTCCATAAATGGACAAGTCCCAAATCACTAGTTGTACAGGTCACACAGAGATACAGGGAATGACAGAGCTGATCTGAGTTCCACTATGACAGTGCTGGTATGGCTATACACACCCTAAAAGTAGACACCTTCCAGGAGGTGGTGTGTTCAGTAGTAGGAAAGAAGAATGGTCCAACCCTGGGCTCCACTGGGAACAGCTTAGAGCAGTGGTTCTCAACCTTCTTAATGCTGTGACCCTTGAATACTGACCCTCTACCCAACCATAAACTTATCTTCATTGCTATTTCATAACTGTAATTTTTCTACTGCTATGAGTCCTAACAGTAATGTCATAATGTACATAATGTCATAGTATAAAGATCTAATATATCAGATGGTCGTAGGTGACCCCTGTGAAAGAGTAGTTCAAGACCCAACCAAGGAAGTCATGATCCGCAGATTGAGAACACTGGTTTGGAGTTTCCCATCACTGAACAAGGATTTGTTATGTGCCAGCCTCTGGACTCAGGATTGGTTCCTTTAACCCCCACACAACCCAAGGGGTCGATTCTAGTGTCATCTCCTGGACAAAGCAGGAGCCAGAGAGGGAAAGTACATTCCCAAATTCACCATTGGTGAGCAGAAAGCCAGACACGACTGCATGCATTCGATACTCAGTAAACTCTACCAAGCTTGG
Organism: Rhynchomys soricoides; assembly: GCA_019843965.1. Classification (NCBI taxonomy): domain Eukaryota; kingdom Metazoa; phylum Chordata; class Mammalia; order Rodentia; family Muridae; genus Rhynchomys; species Rhynchomys soricoides. The sequence goes on along the minus strand of JADRCH010000051.1, from coordinate 4,074,151 downwards.
GCACCTTTGACAAACAGCTCCATGCCCAGTCCTAGAATGGGGCAGTACTCCTGCAACCCACTAAGGTGGGGCACCAGAGGCATACAGTCCATAACCAGAGAGAATCCTGCATGGTCATAGCCACTGTCCCCACCTCTCCTTTCCTGAGCTTTTGTCTCGTAGATAGCTGTGTACTTATTATGCAGCACCTGTGCTCTTATTCCAGAGTGGATGGGTTACTCCCTCTGTGTCCCAACAGCTAACCAGTGTCCAGCACAAGGTAGGTACTTTTAGTACTTGCATAATGAAGCTCCAGCACCCAGCAGTGTACCTGGCATCCTGGGTGGTTTAAGTTAACCTGGGCTCCAGGGCTCCATGCAGACTGAAGCTCATCATTGTGAAACGTTAAAGATGAAGACAGAAAGGTTAATTTCCTGTAAGCGCTGAACCATGAGCAGAGTCATGGCAGGAAGCCGGGATGTTTTGTCTCTGGATAGCAGGAATCATCCCAGACAGCCATGACCTCTCTTCAGCAACAACACTGACTTAAATTCCCCCTGGGAAGGGCAAGCATGTGCAGCCACGTGTGTTTGCAAAGACAGAAATAAAGACTATGGGAGGCAGAGGAGCCTCCTGGAGAGTCAGGGCCCAAGGCAGACTATGGAGAGCCTCTCCCAGCTTGGGTCCCTGCACCCACCTCTCCCAGGCTGGTCTTGAACTGGCTGTGGGGCAGAGAAATTCCCTATCACCCAAGTCGTTTCTACATCTCTCAGACATTCATCTAGAAGGAACTTCCAGCCAGGCATTCACCTATCACAGCTGACTGAAGAATCAAGAGTTCGGTCCTCTCACAGTACACCTTCCCACAGAAGCCCTCAGCCTGCCTACACATTGTCAGCGGCCTGGGCAACTATGTTGCTACTCCATGCTCCACACCAAATGGGGTTGCCATCCACCCAATAGTCTGGGAACATAAGTGGGAGGTGGGGCAAGAAAAAGTTTACAAGAGTGAACTAGGCCATCTGCTTTAAAGGAGAGACAGTAGCCTCTCTGTGCTGGTGTCTTTACTGCAAGTTCAGAGAATCATGATTTTCCCTCATTTAGGGGTTGTGAAGAACAGAGATTCTAACCTAGGGAAACTTCTGGAGGAAGTAGCATGTAGTCAGGGTGTCTAACAGCTACTGTAATCAGGTCTCACTTCAGCTCTCCCCACCCCACCCCCACCCCTTACAACTGTGCCTCAGATTCTGGTGCAACAGCATGCAGTGCTGTGTAACAAAGCATGCCAGTGGGTGGATCACACCATACACATCTACAGTTCCACAGCTGGAAAGCCTCAAGTTGGAGTCCTGGGGATGCCAGGCCTGCTTTCTCCTGAGGCCTCTCTCCTTGGCTCACAGATGATGTCATTTCCTGTTCTTCTCACATGACCCTCCCCCCATGCATCTATAGCCCTACCTCCTCTTTTTATAAGGACACAGGTCACTCGGGTTGAGGATCACCTAGTGACATTATTTTAGTTAACCGACTCTGTGAAGACCTCATCGCTAAGCATATTACATGCTGAAGTCCAGGAGTCACACTTGTAGACTTGGGGGAACCCATTTATGTCCATAATTGCTGGGTTCACAGTAAGTCAGCCAGACAATGGAGGGTTGTGCCGATGTCCAGTTGCTGTCTGGTAGCCCACTTCACCTTCAGATTATGCTTCCAGGAGCTGACAGATGGCACAGGTGACGTTTACATGTCATGGATCCACAGACAAAAGGGAAACCTAACTCCGGGCCCTGGGAATAAGGACTGAAGAAGCCATAATGTGAGAGGCAGATGAAAAATTTAAAGGTATAGGCCACGGGTCACAGGGGACAGGGAGGACAAGTTTGAAGAGAGTAGAAGTTTTGAGACCTACTAGAGGTTATGAGGTCTCTAGAGTGGTAGGCACAAATGCTGGGATCCTCCACCGTGACGAGGTCTAGGACATCACTCAGCAGCCACACCCCTCAGACACCAGTCCATCCTCACCAAACAAGACTAAGTCTGCACCAAAAGTCTTGTCATATTGATATGACCTCACATACCCAGCTTTCTTTGTGCCTTTCTTATCCTCAGGTCTTTGTTTAGAAGTCTCTCCATTCTCCTTTCCCCTAGACAGGACACTACAGGCATCTGGCACTCAGTACTATCACCATTGCCTCTGGCAGCTCCATCGTGGTTGGGCCATCAGCCCCTTCTATCCCAGATAGATACTGCCAGTTAACGTCTTTGTAATTTGTGTTTTGAGGGAAACACATGCCACTGTGCATATGTAAAGGTCAGAGGACAACTTGCAAGAGTCAGTTCTCTCCTTTCACCATGCATGTGAGTTCCAGGAATCAAACTCGGCATGTCAAGTTTAGTAGCAAATGCCTTTACCCACTTTGCCAGCATGATGGACATAATGTCTTGAATAAGCAACTTGAGCTGCAGAGACTCACCTCCGGGCAGTGGGGACTCTCCAGCCCTCCTCTGGTATCTTGAAATCCTTGGGGGAGAGTGACAGCCCCCCCAACCTCCTGACCCTGAGGGCTAGGGAGTGGCACTTGTACCTCAAATGGTGAGAGCTGGGCCAGAACTCTCCTTCTATGAGTGGATATCCAGCACTCCTATTTCATTGTCGGCCCCATAGCTAACAATAAGAGGTGACATTTGCTAAGACAAGTACTCCATAGCCCTCCTCTTGTCCAGTCTACACACAGGCACTGGAACACTAGCTGCCTTGCTTGGGGCAACATTGTCAGTACTTGTGAGGACTCAAGAGCCAACTCTCCCAAGCACATACCAAGAATGCTCCAAGCCCCTGTCTTGTATCTGTGGTAGCATTCCATCCACACTGGTACTTGGGTACCCAGCAAAAGCGACTCAAGTCTTCTTGTGCCTTCCTGTAGTGCAGTGTCAGGGATACTGAAGATATTGGACAAGTATGTGCTATCTGGATGGATGGATGGATGGATGGATGGATGGATGGTTGGATGGATGGATGGATGGATGGATGGATGGATGGATGGATAGGTGGATGGATAGGTGGATGGATGGATGGATGGATGGATGGATGGATGGATGGATGGATAGGTGGATGGATGGATAGATGGATGGATGGATGGATGGATGGATGGATGGATAGGTGGATGGATGGATGGATGGATGGATGGATAGGTGGATGGATGGATGGATGGATGGATGGACGGATGGATAGGTGGATGGATGGATGGATAGGTGGATGGATGGATGGATGGATGGGTGGGTGGGTGGATGGATGAGGGATTAAAAGAAAGGAATACAGAGGGAAAGAGAAGGAAGAAGAAAAGGAAAAGAAAGGAAGGAAAGAAAAGGGAGGTGAACAGAAGGGAGGAAGGGACAAAATGGTGCATGGAACAATAAATGGGAAGAAGAACAGATGGAGGGACAGACAGGTGGGATGGAGGGATGGACAGATGGATGGTGGTGGTGGAGGAATGTGCTGTAGGATGGTGAGAGGTATCAGCTGTCCCCTTTCTACACCAAGCCTGCAGCAGGTCCCCAATGAGAGACACTATGGACATTAATAACTACAACAAGAGTGGAGCAGTATAAAGGCATGTTCACCAAGAGAAAGGAAGGCTTCTACACAAAGATGGACTGCAGGAGACATGGGGAGTCCCTTGGGAGGAAGAAAAGATTGAGAAAGGAAAGAGCCCAGCACCTCCTTGGCTGCCGTATAATCTCATCGGATTCCCTGCCCTACTCTAAGATCTGCTGGATGAAGAACCCTTGTGCCTCCATCTGACAGACGGAAAGACAGAGTGTCAGCTCTCCTCAGGAGAGTCACCCCGAGCCCAGAATGGGAGCATGAGGAAAGAACTAGAACAAGCAGACAGATGATCTGCTGTGCCTCAGAGCACCCTCAGCAGTCTGACTACAGTCAGGCCTGATGCTCTCAGTTGGCGGCCTCCTGTCATCACTCAAACTAGGTTTGCAGAGGCTTAATTGATCCCCAGCATCTTCCTCAAAGACCTGTATCTCTCACAATGGAGAGGAGGGCAAAGAATTGAAGCCACAGGGACAGCCACCCCTCCAATCCCATCCCTAGCTCTGCCTGTTGGTTCTCATGCTGGCTTGGTAGAACCCCAGCAAGACTGATTCACAAGATCCTGCACTCTATGTAACATCTTTTCTTGTTCTTGTGAGTCATGGCTCTCACTCGATAGCCCATGCTGGTGTCGCGGCAATCCTCCTGCCTCCATCTCCCTAGTGCTAGGATTATAGATACATGCCATTATATGTGTGCAGCCATGCAAGGTTTTAACCATTAATCAAAATTCATTAAACACTCACTCCTGCATCTCACAGACCTTTAGCTTCTTCTCCACCTCCACAGGGGCTATGCTCTCCTCTTCCCACCAAGCCCAACAGGACAGGGAGGTTCTCAGGATTCCCATTGCTATTGACAACGTAAAATTCTAAGTTTGGTTGCTTTTTAGAAACATGAAATGGATTCCCAACATGACTGAGCCATCTCTCCTGGGTATTTACCCAAAGAAATGAAGACCCATGGCCCCACAAAACATGCAGAAAGGCTCAAAGGCTAACAGCCCAAGCCTGGCAATCATGCAAATACCTACTACAAGCAAGTGGGAAAACAGTTTTCCAAATGGAGGAATAAAGGGGACACACATTTATGGGTCCACCTGGTAATATACATGAATGTCAGAAGAGTGAGTCTTGGTGGCATAATCCAAACAAGGTGAAGCCAACAGGAACTGGGTTCCTGGGAAGATAAGGGGTAGGAGACAGGACAAGAGGGGTCATGGGGTGTCACATATGCTCTATCACAGTGACAACTACAAGGCATGGTGCTTAAGCCAACACTCAGCCACTGTATGCTGTAAGCATGTCTAATGCTGCCCTAGAAGATGGGAGTATGACCCTGAACTAAAGAGCCGCACTCTGTTCACAGCAAGAAGCAGTTCGCATCTTCCTCTGGGGTGACTGGCCAAGATTTCTTGATAAAAATCTCTTTGCAGCTTAATATCTCTCAAGGCTACAGCTGGTTAATCCAGATACAAGGGCAAGGCTCTGGAAAAGCTTTGGGCTCTGCCTTGGGGCCTGACCTGGAGGGATGGCACAGCAAGCTAAGCTGGGCATGGGGTTGGAGTCAGGGGTTAGTACAGAACAGGGATTCCCAAGCCAGGCTTACCACAGAATCTTTTGCAAAAGTCAACTTAAAAAATACATATAAACCCTGCTTCCCATGTGTAGTAATTTAATCCCAATGCTAGGCATGTTCTCCACCAAGTCCCCTCCCACTGTGCAGACTAGTAGTCCACTGCTAATGCCAAGGCTGTGTAGACAGGAGGAACATGCAGCCTCAGCCTGAGGCAGCATCCCTGCATCTGCGGTTCCACCTTCTGCTCCCCAATTCTAAGTTCCTTTTAAAGTAGAAAACCACAGGCTTGAGAGTTGAATCCGCCGCCCCCCCCCATTGTTTCCTAGTGCCATGATCTTCCGTAAGTCAGAACAGCTGTAAACCCCCAGGTGATGGTTCCTGGTGCCAGTGATTAGGAGAAACAAAGTGCCAGTTAGGTTTGGCAGGACCATGGCCTCCCTTGCTCTGTAGAAGTTTTCTCTCTTGCTTGCGGTCCTTGGCTCTTCAAATAAACAGTAACATCCCTACCATGTTGACCTACTGCCTGTATAGACCAAGATGAACCAGGCCAGCAAGGGAGATTTGGGCTGCCTCTGCCAGTCCTGGCTGGGTGCTGCATAAGAACACAGGGCAAATCTGCTTTCCTGCAGCCAGGGAAAGGAGGATAGTGCAGCCACTGAGGGTCCTAGCCCCCTTCTCAGTGACTGGAGGGACCTCAGCCACAGGCTGGAGCTACAGGTCTGTGACAAGCTTGGCCATGCTCTCAGTCAAAGCATTGGACAAGGAGCCCTTGCCTCAACTGTCCTGAGATCCATGTGAAGCTAAGCCTACCACCCATGTCCACATTAGCTTCTTACCAGGACACACCATGAGTCATTGGCTCCCACGAAGACATAGTCTGCTATAGGGAGGATCACAGCTCCCGGGTGGTTAACAGGTGCCACCAAAGTATTCAGATGCCCAAGTTCTGTGTTGCTAAGAAACAAGACCAAAGCTAGGTGTCCAATATTCCACCATCATCACCCACATGTCCCCCAGTGCAAATGGGTGAATTCTGGGTGAATCAATCTTCACCTCTCTGAGGCTGCTTCCACACTCACATGCAAGAGAGAAAAAAGTCTACAGAGCAGAGGAGACCATGGTGCTGCCAAACATCACCCAGTCTCTCAAGCACTGGCATCAGCAGAGGTCTAGGTTAGACATGGAAACCCTGGGCTGCCAAGGAGGCTGGAGCAGGAGCTCTGAAGAGAAGGAAGAGGTCCCACCACCATGAGGTCTGTAAACACTGGTCTTTTCTTGTGGTATACAGACACATCAGGGACACTGGCAGGGTGAGTCCCTGGGTCAGAGCAAAGACCCTGAGGACACACATGAAAGGGCCTGGGGGAGGCCACAACCCTGAACAAACCAGGCCTCAGGCCCTGGTTGCACCAACAGTGTGAGAGGCACCCCAGGAAGGCAAAGACAGTTTTCAAGCAAAGACAATATAAAAGCCACCCCCCACTCATAACCACCCCCCACTTACACACACACACACACACACACACACTCATATGCCCATGCTCTCTCACACACACACACACACACACACTCATATGCCCATGCTGACTCTCTCTCTCTCTCTCTCTCTCTCTCTCTCTCTCTCTCTCTCTCATGCCCATGCTCACATATACACAGGCACATGAACATACACACATGCTCTCACCCACACTGACAGATGTACATATACTCCCTTGAACATACATGCATGCTGACACACACACACTCTCATAGCCCGTGCTGACACACACAGTCACACATACTCACGCCAGTGTGCCCACACATTCCCTCACACACAGTCAGGCCAACATTCACACACAAACACACTCTCCTGCTTTCAGCTTCCCAGCTGCCCCCTCAAGCTGCCCTCCCTGGCTGTCTACAGAACAGTTGTCAGCACTCACCCTCAGCTGCTCCCCTAAGATGGGAAATGCCAGCAGAGGCTAGAGAGCTGAGTCCAGGAAGGAATCCTGCCTGCAAAGCCCAGACAGCAAGGGGCTGAGCCCTGGTCCCTCATGGCCATGGCAGCCCCTGGGCCTCAGTCTCTCAGAAACACTCCTGAGCATGGGCCCTCAGGGAATGGCATGAGAGCCAGGCCGGAAACTGAGCACAGCTACAGGCTGCCTCTCCTTTTCTGGATGAATTTGTTATGGAAGGAACTTCCAGACTGCTCGGAAGTGAGAGAGGAGGGTCAAGCATTGGGTCTTCCGGAATGCACCCTCGGGACCATGAGCCGGCCTTCCCAGGCACAGCACTGCCTTTGTCTAGCTCTGAAAGGCTCTGGAGAGGGGGAGGGGAAGAGAATGTGGGGGCTGTATGGCTGATGTCATCTTCAGAGCAGTCCAGCCCCTGCATCTTACCCAGACCTGGAGAGTGCTAAGTCCTGATCAGCCTCAGTTTCCCCACAACACAGAGAAGCTCAAGAAACAGAACCAAGCAGAGCCTTTCAGATTCACACACTGGAATACAGATCCTGTCTTGTCAAAGAATGGATCCAGCTGTCCCACACCAAAGGCTTGGTCCCTAGGTACAGCTTGCCTCAGAAGTCCCTCCAGTTCCTCCTGCCATGTTTCCTGAGCCCACAGTCTTCCCACCTCCAGGGATGGTATGTTATGGTGGTCTGCCAGAAGCTCTACAGATGTCTCTCCGGGAGATAGCCCTAGGAGAGCATAGTGGTTGCCCTTTGTGAATTCAGAGCCATAGGCCTCCAGTGTTTCTGATGTTTCCCATCAATCTCTCAGGTACCCTGTCCTGAGCCTGCTCTGTCTGAGCTCCATCAACCTTAAAACGACACTGAGGTCACTCTGTCTTTGTACACTATGACTACATGCCAGCCAGCTTGTATGGTCCACTCTGCTCCAACCCAAGATGATGACTTAGAGCGGACAAATATGTCCAACCCCCGCTCACTACCCACTGCACCTCCAGGGAGAAGACAAAGGGGACAGATCCCACAGGTAGCAGAGCTCCGTGGGAGTTTAGAACTGGCCAAGTACCAATCCTGACAGGATGGGATCTAGCAGAAGAAAGCTCTGAAGGAAACAAGGTAGAAACAAGACAAGAAGCTGGGTGTGGTAAGGCAGGAGGATGGAGGATTCTGGGCCAGCCTGAGCTACAAGGCAAGACTCTGTTCTGAATAAAAATAAAATAAAATAAAAATAATGAAATAGGACAAAGAAGGTCACTTCATTATCTTGGTCAGCCTGATTCCTAGGCTGATAGGCAGGGTCACAGTATGCCAGACATGTGCACTCACCAGGTTCCCGTTGGTCAGAATCAGGTCTAATGCAAAGCCTCCATGTCTCTCCCCAGCAGGCTAGCTCAGCTGCACCAATGTAGACTTTCCACTGACCTATACAGATCTATCTTTGAGGCCTAGGATATGAGGACCTTAAACAATGGGACTGACTGTGTCTAAGGCTGCTGACAATTTTATTTTGGTTTCAGCATACTTTTATACACAGATGTGACAAAGAAAGCAACGATCCAAGGAAGGTTGAGTTCAGAAAAACATGATCAGACACAAAAGCCAGTGAGCACGTACTAAACGTTAACAGAACAGCCCTTTCCCAGAACTTGCGCAAGACAGGCCAATTTAAACACAATTGCCTGGCATGTACTGTAGATTCTACCAGGGAAAGCATGAGGGCCAGGGAGAAGGCCGTATCCAGACTCGGGGTGCAGGAAGGACGCACTCAGCAAATCCTTTCACCAGATTGGTTTCTATAGCTATGTTCTGATGTCCAACAGAATAAAAATGTCTTATAAATTGAATGCAAATATTTGTCACAGGAGGCACAAAATAACATCCAAGAACAATCCAGGGAACAAAATGTACCTGAGGTAAAAGGCCCTCTGCCTTTTTCCTAGCACCTTTCTTACAGTTCCCCAAGACATTGGTCACCATGCGTCAGTCTTTTGACAGTGTCCCAACACACCACCACAAAATGCTATTTGAATTCAGGTTAAGGACAAAAGGGTCCAGTGAGCAGTGACTCATTCTGGCTTTTGTATGTGTGATGCTCGAATGGTAAACTTCATGCATCCACTAAGCCACACCCCAGCTAGACTTATGCTGACGTTTGCAGTTACAGTCCTTCACAAGACCCTGACCTCTTGACCTGTGCTTGGGAAAGGCTGCTGACAGCCTCCAGGATCTTCTTGCCTGGTCTGTGCCTCCTGACAGGCTTTCCAGCCCTACTTTCCTGCAGGCCTCACCCTCACCCTCTCCTCTCCGCTGGAGGTACACCTACCTGAGGAAGAAGAAATGCTCAGAGGGAACTGTTGCCTGCTGAATACACAGGATGTGCTCCATTCGAATTCCCAGGCCAGAAATGAGGCCTGTGTTATGTCCAGGACCCAAAGAGTGTCTAGTCTCTAACTTCTGGCTCAACAGACAACCCACAATATGGCTGGGTTGAGAGAGAGGAAGGTTCTTTCCCCTGCAGCCTCCCTACAGAATCTAGGAGGGATGCTAAGATGAAATAATGCCAGAGGGGAAAAAAACAGGAAAGAGAGACAGAGGGATGGAGGGACAGAGGGAACCAGGAAAGATTCCTCTCCCCACACACCCACTACAACCCCACCATCCCTGTCACAAGAGGACTGGAGGATTTCCTAGGTACTTCTCAGTTGCCTCTTGTGCGCATGCACCATGCATAGTGTGCGTGCATGCGTGCGTGCGTGCGTGTATGATATGAGTGTCTCTAAGTGTGTGGTGTGTGTACACATGTATTCACAGGTGCATTCACCCATGAGTGCATTTGCAGAGGTCAAAAAGGCCAGGGGTACTGTTCTGTCCCCTTTGGCCTTATTCCCTTGAGATGAAGGTTTCTCTCCAAACATGGGGTTCACCTTTTATCAGCTAGGCTGGCAGCCAGCGAGCCACAGCAATCCTCCTATCTCCACACCACCACAACAATGAGGTTATAGCTTTTTCTACACAGTCATACCTGGCATTTTACAAACATGTGTGCTGGGCATTTAAACTCAGGCTATCATACTAGGTCAGCAAACGCTCTGAGCCATCTTCCCAGCCTCAATGTTGCTCGGTTTTTAACCGTCTCCTTCTGACACAAATGAGAACATAAGGTCAAAGAGAGAAACAAGAAGTCAAGATTTGCTTTGGCCACTTGTCTCTAGCACAGAGACCTCACAGGTATCTCTTGAACAAATGAAGCAATGAATGAGAACAAATGAATCAATGTGTGGGGTGCCATCCTGGCACCAGATTCTCTTTATATTTGGACAGAGGCTGAAGATAGCCCATGTCACTCACGTCTCGGAAGGATCCTACACACGTGTGTAAGGCTGGCTTTGGGGGTACCCAGCTGCAGGGCTTTCCCCTTCTGCCTCTGCCATCCATGTCTCAGGCAACTCTCAGGATAGGTCCATAGTGGATTCCAACATCACCACCTAAACAGTGAGCTGTGGTGCAGCCTGAGCTCTGTCTGCTTTAAAAGGTATTTTCTGTCCTAGGTTCAACACGTCATTGACTGTATGTTGCTGCTCCAGGCCTCGTGAGTGCCTTGACCACTAACAGAGCTCCCAAAAGGCAGCACTTTGAGCTTACGCTTCCCAATGGGGTTTGAGGTCAGTACCAATGTCAGAAATTAACACCCTTCCAAAAGCCACATTGAAAGGGAGGGTGACGTTAATGGCTAGCTTGACTGCATAATGAGGTCCTGTTTCAAAGAAAAGATTTTTAAAAGTTTTGGGTTTTGTTTTTAAACCAAGCTGCACTGAGCTTAGCAGGGTACTGGATCACAGACTGTAGACAAAACAGAATAGGGAAGAGAGGACAAGCACTGGCTGAGGGGACCAGGGGCATCCAGAGCCATGTCCACTCACAACCTGCAGGTCAGGAAGCAGCAGAGGGTGTATGGGAATGAGGAAGCAACAGATTCAAAGGATTGCTTCCTTTCCGGAAAAGGCAGGGCCAGGGAGATGCTCGGACCGTATAGTACTTGTTCACGCATGCCTACCTGAGTCTGATCCCAAGAACCCAGTGCAAGAAAATGGACAGCAGTGGCAAGTACCTGCAGTCCCAGTGTCGGGGCAGAGGCAGGCCAGTCAGTAAGCTTCTGATTCAGTGAGGGACATGCCACAAAAATTTAAAGTGCAGAGTGATTAAGGAAGACACCTGATGTCAACCCTGGCCTCCATGTGCACATGTTTACCTACACACACAAAGAAGAAAAAGAGGGAGGAGGGGGTGAAAAGGAAAAGACACGGGGCATGTCCTATGAGGACCTAAATTTGGATCCTGCAACCCACATAAAGCTAGACACTGTAGCCTGCATAAGTGTATAATCCTAGCATATCCACAGGGAGATACGAGGCAGACAGGAGAATCCCTGGAAAGTCTCTGGAGTACCCAGAAGCAAGAAACCCTGCCTAGAACAAAGTGGAAGACAGAGATTGATGCTGAGGGCTGCCCTCTGACCTCCACACATACACTAGGGTTCGAGAGCGCACACGCATGCACGCACACACACACACACACACACACACACACACACACACACGTAGAACCAGAGAGCCAGAGAAACCCTGGTCATCACCATCCCACTCTTCACCACTGTCACCAGCAGGGGACAACCATGAGTCAAGCCAAGATGCCCCGGTTCTTGACAAGGTTAAGAAGTCACCATCTCTCACTTAATGAAGCTAGGACTGCCTCATTGAATGGAATATTGGATTTCCCTCTGGAACTGACGGTCCCTGCAGTGGCTCTCTTTCCCTGACCCTATGCCAGCTCCATTTTTAAAAGTCCTCTGGGGACACTCATTCTGGAAAATCAAATTAGCTTTGCTGTTTATTACCCTGTCTGAGCTCTGGTGTGTGCATGTGGTAGAATAGCCAGGAGCACCTGCCACAGTAATACCCCACAATGGCACCACAGCACTACAGCAGCCCAGAGGCATGGATAAGACCCAGAGATGATGTCTGTGCTGGGATGGGGCCCTGTGCTGCAGGAGGCACATGCCAAAATTAGTCAGGGCTGATCAGGGAGTTCGGAAGTGCCAATCAAATGGAATTGTGTTTCTTGACACTATGAAATATTGTCCAATATTCCTATTATAGTCCATCAAAGAAAACAGGGACATAGGGGTGGGGCACATACACATGCACATTCACAGAAGACACTTTATTGATCGCCCACTATGCGCTGACATGGTTCTAGAAGCTGAATATACAACAGAGAACAAATCAGACAATATGAGTTTACATTGCTGGAGAAGGGAGACCAAAAAAAAATCAATCAGTAAAAAACACAGCCTGGTCCAACTGTGAACATCACATAGAAAAACAGAAGGGAGCTGGGCCACAGAGCAGCCAGAGTGGGCCCTGGGTTGCCATTTTAAAAAGGAAGTTGATGGGGTGAGGAGAAAGCTGGGCAGACACTGGGCTGCAAAGGGAGATGAGTAAATGGCAGATGCCAAGGCTGTGGCAGAAATGCACTCAGCAAGCCCATGCCAGGGAGCCTCGGTAATGACCCTGGTGTTTCTTGAGAGATGCGGTATCACACACAGATTGGCTGCCTTTTCTCAGTATCTGCACCTGGAAGTCTTGCAGGTGATGGCCTACAAATAGGGTTACAGGATGATGCCTGCTGGGAAGAGCTCACAGATGGGGCATGGGAATATGACCAGGCACCCAGACAAGAGAACTAGTACCTGGCACTCTATCTCACACTGAAAGGAGTTGAGCTTTGGTCTTGCTGTCTACTGTAATGCTAAGTGCGGGTCCCTAAGACCTGGAGTCAGCACGTAGACCCAAGTGACTCTGTGTGACCCTGATGCCAAGTTATTTCTAATTGGTAAAGATGCCAACAGCCAATAGCTGGGCAGAGAAGACATAGGTGGGGGTTAGGATTCTCAGGCATGGGGTCAAGGAGAATCATGAGGAAGAAAAGAAGGGGGAGGAGGAAGGAGAAGCCACTGTGGGTTAGGTAAGCCATGAAAATGTGGCCCTGAGGGCTGGCCAATGGGAGTTAAGAGCAGCCCAGATGAAACATAGTAAGTAGTAACTCGGGATTATCGGTAAGAAAGTAGATTCTAATAGCATAGACGGTAGGTATCTGCCCAGTGCTTATGCTGTTTAAGGCTTATTATAGATATAAAGGTATGTCTGTCTTTTATCTGGGAACTAAATGGTTAAAGGCGTGGTAGGAATGCCAGATTGGGATTAAATAAATTTCAATAGCTCTCCTCTCACCGAGTGCATCTGAACACACACTCCACGGGAACAGGACTCTCCTCCTGTGACAGCTGCTGTGTTTCTAGTGCCTGGCACATTTGCCACTAAGCAGACACTGGTGGTGTAAACAAGTACCCTGAGTGATGGGTTATCTCAGGGCTATGTGATGGAATGAGGAGAAGGCCTGGAGAACCCTGATTCAGAAAGAGAAGGGCTTGGTCCCTCAGACCAACTGACCCTTCAGTCAGGGGAGAGGTCAACTCAAGAGGGAAGCTGGAGTAGAGGAGAAGTCACTAAGGGTTCAGGAAGAGCGTGGGGAAGAAGCCCCACCTTGCCTGGCGATCTTGCAGAGGCCTCAGCCAAAGTTGACAACCTGGCTACTACAAAGGGAGATTGGACTTGCCTGGTAACAGGCTGGCTGAGGTATGAGATGCTTCACCAGCCACAGTGATATTAATATTGACAGTGTCGGGGAATGGACATCCAGAGCTTGGCACACTTTACCTATAGTCTGTGCCTGTTGCTTCATCTGCAAAGCAGACATAGTACATCAATGTCGATACATGCCCTGCAAGTCAGTGTGTTCACTGTGCTAGGATGGAGCTTTGATAGTGCTGATGGTGCTCAGAGCTCTTCCAGGGCAGGGCAACTGTCAGGTCTCCAGAGGCTTATCTGGGTTTTGGGAAAGCACTGAGACTCTGGAACAAAGATCTCCCATAGCATAGGGCAAAAGTCTCAGAGAGCCTCAGCTTCCTAGTCCGGGGTTCTGAGGAAAGCCTGCTACCACCCTCAGACAACCCCTTCCTAGTCCCTCCTCCCCCTGTAGTAACATTGCCCTTGGTGGTCCCAGGACCCACTCAGTGCCCACTCATGGCAATCTTCCACTTTGCCTCCTAGTCATTCCTTGGCCAGTGGAGGGCAGCCTCCACTCTGCTTGACTTACCAGCCACCAACAAGAAAAACCTGTCTTACCAGGTCAGTCTCCAAGTGTAGAGGGCCTATAGCAGGCACCTACCCCCACCTCCACCCCCAAACACACACACACACACACACACACACACACACACACACTTCTGCTGGACTAAGAGGAAGAGGGTTCTGCCTGAGCTGGGTTCAGTGGGTTATGGGGAGCACAAATGCCTATAGGTAATTTCTTCCAGGTCCATCTGAACCCCAGAGTGAGGTTTGTAGCGAAGGCACAAGCTGCCTGCCAGACCCCATCCACCAGAGTTCCACTGTATTGGGATGGAGACAGCACCAGGGTGAACACAATTTTCAGACCCAAGACCTGAGCAACTTCCACATACAGCTTTAAACAGGAAAACCAGCAGGAGCCAGCACAGGCAGATCCCCAAAACTCAAGCTACTTTGCTCTTAGACGAGGCACTGAGGTAGACCTGGCTACTGTCCTTGGTCTTAGAAGGAAAAAGAAATAGGGTCCCAAGTTGAAGGTCTCTTGGGTTAGTTTATGCTGCTTCGCTTCTGAGACAGGCCGCTCTGGAGATGAACTCTGTTGGGGAAAGTAAGGCTAGCAGGAGCAGACAGGGGTCCAGCACACGATCACCGCTCACCTGATGGGCAACACAGCTCTCTTGGAGGACCAGCTGAGAGCACTTGGAGACACTCAGAACTCTGGTAGTGGCTCTTCCCCTCTGTACACTGACAAGGTGGCCACCACCAAGGACAACAGCCAGCAAGAACAACTGTAAAGGCCTGACTCAGCGCACTGCTCTGTGAATTCCTACACAACCTCCTCCCACTTCCAGCCACTCTGGGCTTTCTGTGCCCAGGACCAAACACAGTGGTTTCTAGCTGGGCTCAGACCTGAGCTAATGCAGCCTGAGCCATGAGCCAGGTTGTGACATTCAGTGAATTCGAGGCCTTCTCCTTCCCTAGGATGGAGCCAACTTGAGGCTAGAATCAGTGCAGCCAATGCTCTCCCCTCACCCTTGTCCTCCATTCCTCTCCTCGTGGCACCTGGCTTCAACCCTGTACATGTTTCCTGGATTTCTGGTTTAGCCCAAATCTGGGCTGCTAATCTGGCAGAGGGTAACAAAAAAGCTCCCAGCATCTTCCAGAAACATCTGTCCTGGCCCTCAATTTCAAATCATCCTGACCTCTGAAATCGTCCCAGAGTCTAGAGTAGGATCCCAGGAGGGACCAGGCCAACCCTCCCAGCATCCCACTCTCTTGCCACTGGCCTTGCCCTCCTCATCCATCCTTACTGACTGGACACAGTGGGGGCTCTCAGTACCACAGTCCCATCCAGAGTTCCAGGGCCTTGCATGCTTACATGCTTACATGCCAGCCCACAGAAGCAAGATCCATCCCTCTTGTGTCCTCCCCTGTGATGACACCAGGCACATTCAGGTCACACAACCTAAGGAGATGTATTTTGGCCCTGGAAGCCAGCTTAGGCCTTAGGATCCAGAATTCCAGAATTCTGAGAATTTAGAAGGGAGATGTCAGCACCGAATGGCTTAGCTGCTTGGCCCCACAGACTTTCTGACCTTCCCTGTGGGTCATGGCCAGAGGAAAGACTGAGCTGGACTTCTGAAGTGGGGGAAGGGCAGAGTCTGACAGAAGGAACACAAAGTAGCATTCAGACTAGGAGCAAGGCTGTGTCCTGATGACAGACCGGCAGAAGTTGCATGGTTTCCCTTACAGTTTGGCTTCGTGGTGAAGGGGTATTTGATGATTCCTCCTGGGGCCTGTGTGCCCTTCAAGGGAAGGTGGCACACTGCCCATAGAATCCTTGCTATCACCACCTACCACAGAGCAGGAGCCTGGGGAAAGATGTGATTATCTCAGGGAGATAGAATGGTCCCCAGGCATCCAAAGAAGCATGATTTTAGCTAGTCTTGAAACAGGCCAGTGAGTGTTGATGTCTCAAGAATTTAGGACTCGAACAGATCCCCAGGGGAAGAAGATATTGGTTTCTGGACAGGGAGTGTCATGAGGCCTATTCCTATGGCTCTGAGGCCAGGCCAGGTAAGTGGACTTTAGCTGGAGGACAATGGGAAGTAGAGACACCCTGACCCTTCATGTCCCCAACAGTCAGTGACCTGAAGTTATGGAGAATAAGGAGGAACCCCTGCCCATTGCAGGGTGTCCCCAGCCTCCTGAGAAATTCTCTGTGCATTCCCTGTTAACAGGGCTTGGGGGTTGGTCAGTGTTTACAATCCTTATCCCATGATTCTTAGGGGCTTGAGCAACTGTGATTCGCATTTGATGGGGGGGAGGGGCTAACACTGAAGCTTAGGGAGACTTGGTGACTGCTCAAAGTCTATGCTTATGGCTATCCGCTGGTCCTCCAGTGGCCTCAGCCACTGAGCCAAGTGTCCTTGATGAGGAAAGGCAGTGGGAAGGAAAGTGGGAGTCTTACAAAGTTCCAAAGTCCCCCAAGCCTACCAGACCCCACCCAAGGGCCTTTGGAAAAAGAGGCAGAGCCTGTCCACAGCTGCCCACTCTTGGCTCACAGTCTCAGTTAACAATCGGAGTGAGCAGGCCAAAAACACAAGGCTCATCATTGACATGCCATTAGAGAGGAAGCCATTAGAGAGTGAAGTTCATCTCTGATACACTATCGGAGAGAGAAACCATTGCCTAGATAAGGTTCATCACTGACAAGCCATTAGAGAGAAAACATTGTCTGGCTCCTGAGAGATGCCAGGGTAGGGAGCTAAGCAGATATTCTCCTGGACCTAGGAGAATGACCCCAGGAGCCATAGGATTAGGACCAGCCTGGCCACCAGCAGGTGTCACTGCAGCCAGGAAGAAGAAACAGAACCTACAGAGCTGGCACTGAATCTCAATACCAATACTTGACAGGGCTGTTCTAGAGAGGACCCACTTAGACCTGCAGAGGGCAGGGTCACACCAACCCCAGAGAAGACTCAGGGCACTGCCTCATCAACAACTGGCCTGTCATATTTACTCAGCTCACTGCTGAGTGTTGGGTACCTTGTGTCCCCACCCTGACCAACCTGCACTATAACCAGGCAGAGCAGGGCTGAGATGTCTATCAGCCATGCCAGAAAATGAGCCCTCTGAGTGGTAGAAATGCCATCTCCAAGGTTTGTCATGCTCCCCTATGCCGACACTGGGTTCACAGTGGTTCCAGTATTCTGTCCAGGAATGTAGGAATCCAGTAGGATTCTTGTAGGAATGTTGGGAGTGGTATGTAGTAGGCTTTTTCTCTAGAATCTTACATGAGGTCAGCCAGACCCTTCCTGCCCATAGATTCTGACCAGAGTCCCAATCCCTGGGCCACTCTGCACAGAGTAGCTCATAGCTATGGGGCCCAGCTGACCCAGCTTGTCCTACAGGCCCCAACAGCCATTCCCGTCCCTCCTCCCCACTACCAAGGCAACATGGCTCCTGGCCAGGGCCTCTTCATTCCCAGACAAAGCCCTGAAGCAAACCACCCGGCTGGCCGCCCGAGCTCAGGTTGCTGCCTGCAGTGGGCCGGGCCAGGCATCTGATCATTCATGAAAATCAGGCCTCCACCATGTTCCTGGCCTTCAGTGGGACTCCAGCTCACAATCACCTCATTGTGTGGGTGGCCGTGAGGATTTCTCTGTGGAAGAGAAAAGGAGGGGGAGAGGGAAGATGGAGGAGGATGGGAGGAGCTGGAGCTAGAGGCAACGAGAAGAGAGGGAATGGAGGGAGGGAGGGAGAAGGGAGGAGAAGGCAGGATGGGTGGGAGATGCAGAGGATGGTGGTCCAAGAGCAGGAAGACAGGTCCACAGCAGGTACTCATGGGCTCCTGGGACTAAGGAGGGTGATCCCTCCACAGGGATGCTCCCTGCTCAGTGCTAAGGCCACAGTGATGATGTGAAACTTCCATAGCTCCATCTTCCCCGATGGCTGGCTATGAGGATCACCCTCTCCATAAGAGGGCAAAGTTCATAGGCACAGAGACTGTACGGCCTGGGGCCAGCCTCTATCTCCCCAGTGGGCATTGTCTGTCCTCCTTAGAGAGTTCAGCTGGGCAAGAACTCAGTAGCTTCAGACTCAAGCCTACTATCAGTTTTCACTCACTTATGCCTCAGTTTCCCTACCTGAAAGTCAGAGGTGGCACTCATCCCCTCCTTCACGGTGGAGCAGGTGAGATGCAGCTGACACAGCAGGCTTGCCATCCATCTCCCACAGCCTTGCACTTATTTCTGGCCCAAGGCAGTCATGTCCACCCAGTGCTGGTGCTGGGTGGGCTGAGTGCCAGGCCATGGCATCCAGCTGCTGTGGCAGATACTGATGTTTGCTCTCCTCAACGGCAGGCAGTGAGTTGACTCCTTCCCAGCTACACCCAGCAGAGAAATGAGCAGATCAACCAACCAATAACAAAGGAAGTAGACCCAGGATCAGGAACAGAAAGGGGGTGAGCAGGAGCCACTAGGGGAGGGAGCCTGGAGGGCAAGGCACTGTGATCCATAGTACACATAGACAGATAGGCTTAGGCTACGTAACCAAGCACCCCTTTCTGGGGTCTTCATCTAGGGGGCTGCAGTTGGTACAAGACAATGGGAGATGGGGCAAGCATCTCAGGTTGGCTGGGATGTCACATATCAGTATCCCTCTTGACCCATCCCAACTCTAAACAACCAAGTGGTGCCAAGGACCAGGTCAGTAGGAGAACATAAGTAACCAAGAAATGGGGCAGGCATTATTGCGTAGCTTATCAGTTTGTGGAGAAGGAAGATGAATCAGGCAAGAGCCATGCAGTAATTTCTCAGATATCAGTAGTAGACAGTCGTGTGCCTGCAGGACAAATCCTTACCTTTGGCCCTGGAGTCTCATCTCAGCTATCTCTTGGAACATGCTTCCTTCTCCCCCTCAGCTCCTGGCCACTATCGTGTTACCCAAGAGGACCTTGATCCTCCCATCTGCCTCTCAACAGTTCTTTGCTTCAGACTTCCTACGTAAGAGTCCACCTCCTGCCAACAAAAGCCCTCCCTGCCCTCATGTGTCCTACCACAGCACAGTGGTAGTATCCTACTACATCCTTGGCCTCTCTTTCAGCCCTACATATTAGAGGTGTGTGTGTGTGTGTGTGTGTGTGTGTGTGTGTGTGTGTATGTGTGTGTGGTGTGTGTGTGTATGCGTGTGTGTGGTGTTTGTATGTGGGGTGTGTGTGTGTGTGTGTGTGTGTGTGTGTGCATTCACAGGTGTTTGTGCAGAGCCTCTCAGTCACTGGGGATGAAGAGAGGCAAGGCACTGCACTATGGCTTGAAGCCTCTAGGCAACGTGAGTAAAAAGGAAAGCCAGGCCACAGTAACTGGGCTATGCTGATGCACCTTTAGTAAATGGGAAAATCCCAGTGGGGCCATGTTCCAAGTGTGACCTAGTGGATGGGGAGTCAGCACTGTGCAGGAAGCTATAAGCGATGGAAATGAGCCCATGTGAGGGAGCCCTGGTGCCTGCAAAGCCAGCTATGCACCACCATGTGCTGTGCACGGTTCACAGCCTCCTGCCAAGAGGATGCCTGATCCAGATCCAAAATGCTGGCCTGTATCCAGCATTTTGGGGGAGGTGTCTGCTGTCCCAGCCATAGCAGCTGTCCATCAACCTTACAGAAAGCAAGTAGTGAGTCTCGCCTAGATCCCCAAGTGTTCATCCCTGTGTCCAGGGCTCTCTTAGGGACCACCTGCTGAGGAAACACCATCTCACCTCATTGGATGCTGAATAGCCACTCACTGGGAGTCTGGGACACAGAGACTGTGGAAAGAGAATGGCTGTGGCATCAGGCTGAGAAAGAAATCAGTAGAGAAACAAACATGTGTGGTCAGAAAAACCTTAGTCACCACCACACAGGTCCCTGACTCCCAAACAGGAAGAGCCAGAGAAGAAACTGAGCAGAGAACCCAGCCTGGCTCTCTGGGTAGACCCACTTCCTCCTTCCTCCTTCCTCCCTCCTCCTTCCTCCCTCTTCCTCCTCCTTCCTCCCTCCTTCTTCTTCCCTCCTCCTTCCTCTCTCCTCTCTCTTCCTCCTCCTTCCTCCTCCTCCTTCCTCCTTCCTCATCTTCCTTCCTCCTCCTCCCTCCTCCCTCCTCCTTCTTCCCTCATCCCTCCTCTTTCCTCCCTCCTCCCTCCTCTCTCTTCCTCCTCCTTCTTCCTCCTCCTTCCTCCTTCCTCATCTTCCTTCCTCCTCCTCCCTCCTCCCTTCTCCTTCTTCCCTCCTCCCTCCTCCCTCCTCCCTCCTCCTTCCTCCCTCTTCCTCCTTCCCTCCTTCTTCCTTCCTCCCTCCTCCATCCTCCACACAGTTTTCCATTTTTAATTAATAAGCGCCTCTGAAAAGCCATGCAGCATGCTGCCAGGCTTCATAGCAGGGCATGGGCTCTGTACCAGAGTCATCTCCATCACCTTCTGAAGAAAAGAAGTCACAGATCCTACCTGCCACCAATGCAGGACCTCACCCAGCCCTCCCAGTTCCAGCAAAGCAAGCTGCACATCACCAAGAAATAGGCAGCTGTCAACAATGACCCCAACCCTGGCTCTTGTTAGTTTCCAATGCAGCCTAGGCCTCCTCTCCCTCTACGATGAACACATATTCAAGATCCAGCAGCTGGAGAGCTAAAAACCATCTAAACCAAAGAAGCCTCCCCCTCCATGTGTCCTGCTGGTGGGAGGTGGATGTTGCCTCCCAGGTCAGCCAGACCCCTGGGAACCCATTGACTATGGACAAACTTGCCACTTCTCTTTGGTTAGCAAGACTGGATGGCACCCCTGTCTCAGGTTCTTAGATCTCCACAGGGTTAAGGCAGTGCCCTGACAGCAGCCATGGGAGAGAAGGTAGATCCAGCTCACTTCTCTCCCTAAGGATTGGAGTGATCCCAGCATACACTTCAATGCCAAGAGCCAGGATTACGCCTCACTTCACCCCAGCAAGGCAGAACTGCTCCCCAAGTTCTCCCCTGGGAAGTGTCTTCTGTCCCCAACCTCCTAACCCCCATCTCAGCCAACCTGTACACCCAAGAGCTGCTTTCCCCATCCATCCTGTGCAGGCAGTCAAGGTGATTGGCATGAGTCACTCCAGTGGGAACAAGCTATGATATTCCTCTGCTGTGACCCTGAGCAACCCATGTGACTCTCTGTACCTTCTTCTGGGCTTTCTCTCCTCCAAGACAGAATTCATCACTGGGCTCTGGTGAAAGTCACACAAGAACAGGGGCTGGCTATACAAAAGGCATGTCAACAGTTTTTGGCTGCCCTGCTCCACCTAACTCTTTAAGATACTCCACAGGCTGGGTCTCAGGACTCAGGTCTCAACCAGCCTACATACCTCCAAAACACTTCTACCACCACTGGATAATCACAGGCCTAGATCTCCACACAGGGACTCGGTTCTGTAGCACAGGGGCAGGATGGGCCACCATGACAGACATACCAGGCAGAAACCAGGGAATTTTAAGTGGGGACAGGCATGTGGCTTCACCTCTAGTTGTCACTAGTCCCAGAGGTTCTCCTGGTAGCTTCCTGTCCCATTACCCTGTCCTCAGTCCTAAACCAGGCTTCAATATCAGCTCATGGCTGGCTTCACAGCAGGTTCTTCAGCCATAGAGCTCCTAGAGGTTCTCCAATCTGGCCTGTCCTCTGAATTTTGGTAAAAATCCTTTCTCTGGCTGCACAGGCTTTGCACCCCATTTCCTACCTCACTTTCACTAGGCTCTGCCCTTCTTGTATCCTATCTGCCTCTACACTGAGCATCCAAGGTCACTCCCCTCAAGACCTCTGCACACATTGCATGCCCTTCACAGAGTGGGGTACTCCTTCAAGCTACTCGCTTCCTTAGCCCGCTCTGATTGGTCCCTTGGATCTCTTTTTCCCCTCCCCAGAGAAGCCTCCTCCAATCAAGTCAGAGTTCTCCTGTCAAATCTTTAATTGCCACTGGAATAGTCAAATAGCCATTCCTTAGTCCTCCTCCTGCCCTGCTGCTAGGGGCTCTTTCCTGGACCCTCACAGTCTTCCCAGTCCTGCTTGGAGCCCAGTCCAGTCCTGCCCGTGGGAACTGTGGGAACAAACTGCCACATGCAATCAGCACGACAACTTAGAGGGCAGTCCTGCTATCCACACCCAACGTACACACACATGTCACATGTCTGTACATACACCATGCAGCCTAGACATAGCAGAAGTGGATGCAGGGGAATGGCCGAAAGTGGCACTGGCCACAACAGGGATGAAAGCTAGTGCTTCAAAGCCACCAGCTTCCAGGTGCCCACGGTATCTCTTTGTCCATCCGTGCTATCCCATAGCATGGTCCTAATTGATATCTCATTTCACGGGCGCCGATGCTCAGATCTGAAGGTCTTGCACCTCCCCTCCCCCATGATTGGCTGTGTGCTTCTCCTCTGTGTCCTAATGGGAAGTGAAGGCTGCAAGACACTGAGGTCTCCAACAAAGGGGAGTCATCCAGCAGATTGCAGTCACTACTCAGAAGAACCTAGTCATGTGGGAACAAAAGGATTCCCTGTTCAATGCTACAGTTGTTTGCCACAGCAGAGGACATTGCTGTCCTAACACACAATAGATTCCTGGTGAGCCACACTCCCAGGGACTCCTTGCTCCCCTGAGTCTACCATGTTACTGTCATCACCAACACTGGGTCTCACAACAGTGAGACACAGTAAAGACAAATGGAGAAACTGAGGCTCAAAGCAGGAGTGTCTCCCCAAGGTCACATAATTTGCATGTGCCATTTTCCTGAGCCCAGTCCCTCCACAGCCTGGATACTCTGCAAAATCATGTTCAGAACATCGAATCAAGCATTGTATGGTGGCTGGCTTTCTGTCAGTTTGACACAAGCTAGAGTTATGGGAGAGGAGGGAGCCTTGGTTGAGAAAATGCCTCCATGAAATGGGCTATAGGCAAGCCTGTAAGCCATTTTCTTAATTAGTGATTGATGTGGAAGGGTCCAGCCTACCGTGTATGGGACCACTCCTGGGCTGGTGGTCCTGGGTTTTACAAGAAAGCAGACTGAACAAGCCATTGGGAACAAGCCAGTAAGCAGCACCCTCCATGGCCTCTGCATCAGCTCCTGCCTCCAGATTCCTGCCCTGTTTGAGTTCCTGCCCTGACTTCCCTCAATGATAGGCTACAATGAGGAAGTGTAAGCCAAATAATCCTTTTTCTTTTTTGGTCTTAGAGTTTCATCACCTCAGTAGTAACCTTGACTAAGACACATAACTCTTTTACAGAGCAGAGGTTTGGGCTCTCACAAGAACATTACAGTTCAAAAGAAACATGGAGATACATTGACTTTCTTGCTATCCCCGCAGCTAGTGTGGGTGACCCAGGTTCTTAAGGTTTTACTCATAGTCTTTCAAAGCAGTTACCAAAATACCACTAACTTCCAGTTACCAAGCATCTACCCATTGTACCCAAGACCACTCACATGCCACAAAGCCTACAAAGTAGGGACAGGGACAGCTATAAGCACAGCCAGGCTCTAAGATTCTCTGACAGCCTGATAGACCAGGCCAAGTGTGGGTTCAAAGCTCATTTGACTTCACACTGTGTTCTAAGGATTCCCTATCAGTCCAGGGCTAGTGCTATCAGGATGAACCCTCTACACAGTGCGATTAGAGGATGCTGTTTGCCTTCTTCTGCACACCTCCCACCCTAGATGTCCACAGAAGGACATCAGATGTTAAAAGCAATATCAATAAGGGGTTAGGAGATGGTTTAATGGTTAAACACACTTGCTGGGCAAGCATAAAGACCTGCATTACATTCCCCAGAAACCATGTTTAAAAAGAGAAGGCCTGGTCATGTCACCTGAAGCCCCAGCACTGTGGAGGACATAGGCTGTGGGGGATTTAATGAGGTCCTGACAGGAGGGCCCATTCTGAGAGGACCATGGTCTCAGAGGGAGGGAAGCACAGACAGGCAGAGGAGGGTCCCCAGACTCCAGCTCTGCCACCATTGATCTTCAACCACCAGCCTTGGGAATGTGGGAACCACATTGTCACTGACTAAGCCCCATCTGTGGCACTGTGCACATCAGCTGGAAGGGGGATCACTGGGGCTTGCTGGCCTCCAGCCTAGCTCTGGGTTCAGTGAGAGACTCTGTCTCAAGAGAATAAGCTAGAGAGATGCACACCCTCAGCATAGGCACACACGCGCACACACACGCAGAGTCCCAGCTCTTAGAAGAGCCCATCCCCCTTTTAAGCAGCAGTGTTACCTAGGTGAGGCAGGTATAGACCCAGTCCTATTGCCCTCTCTATTTGGGATGTGCAAATAGCTCTTGTTTGTTCTCCCACGCTGCCTTCTGCAGCTCCGGCTTTTATCCTTGAAGTGCTGCTGATAAGAGAGTCTGGAAAATGCTAATACCGGAGGACCGTCCCTGCAGAGTTATAATGAAAAGCTTTACATAAATTGTGATATTTCACTCCTGTCCCGGGTCTGTGAGGGCTTTATTAACTGCAGCCCTGGCTCTTCGGCAGTGCCTGCCGATCCACATTGCTGACTTCAACGCATCCAATTCATCAGGCATTTACCACGTGCCTACTTGGTGTCCGGCACCGTTCCAGGCAGCAGGAGGCTTCATTCTGTCAATGAATATTTACTGAGCTTCCACTCAGTGCCAGGGAGACTGGCAGGTACATGAAACAGTGTGGTGAGCAGCAGGCCCGCCCTACTATGGACCAGGACATGGTACAGTGAGCTCAGAGAGGTGCACACTGGGCAGGCTTCATAAAGGAGGAAGCCTTGGACTCCTTCCTAGAAAGGAGGAGCATGGTGTGCTGGTAAGGAAGGCCCAGGGAGAGGGAACCTAAAAAAGTCCACAGGGTCCCTAACTGTATTTGTTTTCCTTAGGAGAGAGACCTCTACATGTCACCTATACGAGGACAGATGGGACAGGTGTATTTTACTGTCAGCTCTCCCCCATGGTCTCCCAATCTAACCTCAGTGGCACCTCCAGACAGGAGGGATGAGTTGGTCAGTGAACCCTTGGATGATATAGCAGCATAGAAAGACTAGAGGAAGGGGAAAGAAGGTTCTAGACGTAGGGAAGGCACCTATCTAGGCAACAGGATCTCAAGAAGGGCTAGTGCTGAGGCCCGTATGATGGACAGAACCCCACCCTGCCGCTCTAACTCCCATGAGACTGTCCAGATGGGGGCTGTGAAGAGGCTGTGGGGGATTTAATGAGGTCCTGACAGGAGGGCCCATTCTGAGAGGACCATTGTCTCAGAGGGAGGAAAGCACAGACAGGCAAAGGAGGGTCCCCAGACTCCAGCTCTGCCACCATTGATCTTTAACCACCAGTCTCTGGAAAGTGGGAACCACGTTGTCACTGACTAAACCCCATCTGCGGCACTGTGCACATCAGCTGGGCGCATGCTTGCAGCTCTCACTGCCCTCTGTCCCACTGTGAGACCCCAGCATGCCGGGGTGCACAGAAGGCTCAAGTTCTCATGGCCCAGCTGGCCTGTCTTGGAGCTCATATTGAGGACACGACAGCTGATTCAGGCCAAGTCCCAGGGGTTTCCACAGATTAGTCATTCATTAGTCCCACCCCTTTTGAGTCTTTCAGCACCCTAGAACCCCCAAGATTCTCTCTGAAACCATCAGATGAGGCTCACATGCTTTCCATAAGGACCCCCTGCTGTCACAGCTCAGATTAGTGCCCCCAACAACCCACCTCCTCCCCACCAGATCCACAGAGATGAACAAAGCGACAGCTCCCATGCACTGTTTAAAAAATGTTTTTCCTCCAGACAAGAAGACATTTTAAAATATATTTTTTTAAAAAAATCATTTCTTTTTATTTTATGTGCATTGGTGTTTTGCTTACATGCATATCTCTGAGGGTGTCAGATCCCCTGGGGCTGGAAATACAGATGGTTGTGAGCTGCCATGTGGGTGCTAGGAATTGAACCCAGAACCTCTGGAAGAGCAGCCAGTGCTCTTAACTGCTTAGCCATCTCTCCAGCCCAAGAATATATGTTTAAAGCAGTAGAGGCAGCAACCTTTCCTTCCAAGAGCAAATTCCTTAGGTCCTCTGCTCTGCTAATCAGTTGGCAAGACCACAAACCCAAGCCACCTCCAATACTGGGTCAATACCCCCAAATGACCAGCAAGTTACCATCTTCCCGCTCGGCGTCATATTAAAGAGTGTCAATCTCAGTATCAGAGTATCTTTCTTGGGGGTGGGGGGCTGTGTGTGTGTACATGTGTGTGCATGTAACCGTGGGGGTGTGAATAGGGAGGTCAAAGGTCAACCTTGGGCTTTCACTCCTCAGAACCTTGTTTTTTGAGGCAGGGTCTCTCATTGGTTTGGAACTCACCAATAAGGCTAGGCTGACTGGCCAGTGAGCCCCAGGGATACCCCTGACTCAGTTTCCCCACATGCACTGCCATACTCTGGGTCAAGCTCTGGTCAGGCCATATACTTGCAAAACAACCACTTTACCTACTGAGCATGTTCAGTGTAGTATCTTCTTTAAAAGATTTTTTAAAGACAAAGTATTATCTTTAAACTTATAGACTTGTCAAACTGGGTGATCTCTCCAGAGGAGTATGGGACATACCCACTGACCCATGACTGAATGACAAAGCCATGACCTAGAGTTCTGTATCTGCCATCCTTCCCCAGTCTGCTGGAAATCAGATGGAGCAAAGGTCACTCACTGTCTCTGGCCTTCCCCTGGAGTACACAGCTCCAAGTTTCAGAGTCTGTCACTCAGACAGTCTCACCCAGAGAGTAATGGCTTCCAAACTGGTCCCTGCTGAGGTCTGAGCAGCCACTGTACACTCAACTCCTGAAAGTCTCAGATGCCTGTCAGTCAGCAAGGTCTCATGGTCCTGGCCAAAGATCTGAAACCAGAGGCATTATCTCTGCCCCCAAAGCCCTGTTTTCCCTCATCTGAATGAAGGCTCTCTTCTTCTATCTGCTTGCTCAGGAGAGCCTGAGATCACTACCAAGCAAGGAATGAGACACCCCCAAAGCAACGCAAATCCTGCACTTCGCATGGGCAAAAAAGCCAGCAGAGGAATCTACACCCAGCATAGCGAAGGAACTAGAGACCAGTTGCTCTTGAGCCAAGCCCCAGACTTCCGCTGCTCCAGCAGCTGCAACCAAGGTCCTCCTCATTCCTGTCATTTTCCTGAGGAGTGCAATAAGTCCTCCCCATCTCATGCATGAGGACACTGAGGGTCTCCTGGAGACCCACTGGGGAGTCTGGGACAGTATTTAAAAATCACAGAGTGCTCTTGACTGTTAGTGAGACTTTATTGCTGAAGACACATGCACACGTTTTGACCATAGGACATGAGAGAAATCAGGGTGGTTCTGACCAGGAAGCTTCTTCCCTGCTGGCTAGCTTTCACTGTGTGGGAAGGTGGTAGTGTGAGCATGGCATACGTAGGTGGTAGCATATCCCAAAAAGACAGGCAAGAGGGCAGAAGAAGGAAGGACTCCAGAACCCTGAGACCCACCCATGGCTGCTATCAAGGTGGAGCCAGTCTCTCATTCCCTTGCTAGCCACTCAGTATAGGTGTGAAAATGGCCTAGATTTCTAAGAACAGGCCGCCAGGAAACAAACATGTCTGTTGGCCTGGTATGGCCAGCAGAGGCAGGAAGGACTCTGTTGAGGGCAAGTAAGCTCAGAGCTAGTGAAGTTAACTGTTTGATGAAACAGACACCCAACTCTTGAAGGCAGGGCATCAAGGCTCCCCAAAGAGTTGCACGCTTGCCACACACTCACAGAGACTCAGAATGTTTGCCAAAAGATAATGAGTTGCCTTGGCAACAGTGGCCAGATGGCGGGAATGGGGTGTGCTATAGAGAGTGACCCAGAGCTCTAATTCCAACTGAGAGGCTGGCTGGGGGGGGGGGGGGGCCCTCTTGTGCTGGGTTGTTGTTGTTGTTTTTTATCAATGTGTCTTTTTTTATATGGCTGGACTTCAAAACTTCAGAGGTTCTGAATGGTTTGCATTTTGCCCAGCGACCTGTGCATCAGGGCTGTCATACACTTCACTAATGAAGCTCTCAGAACAGCCTCCTGGGAGATGGAAAGAGGGCTTTAATTATCGCTTCCTCCCTGGCTCCTATCTAAGGCCCTGGTCAGACACCTGTGAGGCCCAAGAGCCTGGGCACAGGTTCATGCTTGGCTGCAGAGCACAGTTACAGAAACTGGGCCCAATCCATTTGGGAAAGAAAGGCAAAGAGTTTGAGGTTCAGTTTCTGTGGAGGGGATCGAGCTAGAATGGTCTCCTGCCGGAGATTACACATTCAGCTGAAGGGTATGCTATACAGCATGGTGAATTAACAGGTTGGGATTCACAGAGACAGACATTCCTTCCCAATTCTGTTTTCATCTTGTCCTATTAACTAATGTCACTCACAAGTTTTGAGTATTCAAAATGCTTCCTGTTCTAGAAATGAGCCGGCTCTGTGGGTGGTCTCTTTCTGCATCCACCCCCTCCCGTGTGCCTCTCTAGCTGCTAAGACCTGCACAGACTGGGCCCTCTGGAGCAGAGAAAACCATGACCTGGAATTGGGGTCTTGATTTCTGCAGATATCACCTATGAAGGAGGCTCCTAGACTAAGCCCTCAAAATGCATCTGAGACACGTAACAGGTGAATGAAACAGACTGTGCCTGTCACAGAGATACATTGGTGGCCCTACAGCCTTCCGTTTCCACCAGAGTCCAGGAAGCTCTCCTGAGCGACTGCTCACTTTTATCTATGCATACTTCCCTTTTTGCTTTAGCTGCTAGGAAGCTCTCAGATAGGTGGCTGGTCTTCAACATGACAGGCACCGAGCCTGTCCCCATCAGTGTGGTCTGATTCTTCTTCATTCTTGCTTTATCTATTCTGTCTCACATATTTTGTAAAGCTTTCTTGATTCTTTTTTCATGGTAGGGGAAAGTTTCATTCACAGAACCAACACTCCACACTGCCAAGGTCCCCTGTAGCCAGCATCAGGACCACAGCTGAGAGTTCAGTTCCCTCTGAAGATATGAGTCTCAACGGAGGAGGGAGAGGGAGGAGGGAGAGAGGTAAGCACTGAGTGAGAAGGAGATGCCAAGAGTAGGCTTCATGAGAGTGAAGGGCTGGTGAGGAAGCAACACCTGTAGAGATTACAAAGCTCAGCCTCACCCAGCTGGAGCTGGGGTAATGGCTCCCCCTGTCTGTGGCTGAAGGGGCATCAAAGGATGAGGGCCTAGCTGCTCCCCACAAAATCGAGAGATGCAATCATAACTCTTTCCCAGCTCAGCACCCCCAGCAGCACTCCAGATATAGGTCATGGACCACATGATACAGTAAGACTCCCATGGCACAGTTCCCTAACAGCTGAGGCTCTAGCTGAGAGTCCCGGGGTGGAAGAAGTTCAAACAGGAGTCTGCTTGGCTCACAGAGAGCTAAATGCCTTCCAATAACAGGCATGACCCTCCTTGTACAGGGAACTCCTCCTCCCAGAACCAGGGTGTTGCCTGGCACTCCACATGCTCTAAACCTAGGGGCAGAAAACTACCTGGGCACGTTTGATCTTGCCTTCTCCCAGCATGGGTTATGGAACCCAGACTTTTAACATAGTGTTTGCTCTGCTGAGGAGAAGGAGGATGAGAAAAAGGGAGGGAGGAAGGGAGGGAAGGAAAGGAGGACAGAGAGAGGGACTAAGGGAGGGAGGGAGAGAGGGAGGGAGGACACTTATAGGTGTCAGCTTCTGGCCAGAAGCACAGTAAATGTCACAATGTCCCACACCAAAGTTCCCTAGCTTCACCACTGGAAAGTGTCCGCCATCGTTAGCTCAGAGACCATGATACCTTACTTGGCTTACAACATGGGTCACTTAACCATGTAGGTTTCTAGGCTATGGGAGACCAGAAGAAACTCAACGCAGCCTGCAAGCAGCAGGAGGAAGCAATACCAACAAGAATGGCCACATCACTGTACACGAAAAGAGGTCAGTAAATAGCACCCATGGTGACTCTAGACAACATGGGACCCCTGGCACTGTCTAAGAAGCTCCTGACATGGTCCAGTTGCCCCTGACAACCAGATAACTCCAGCAACTGGCCAGAGCCCAGCGCATGCCTGGCATGTGACAGGCACTGGGTGACTGAGCAAACAGTTGACTGCTAGGTTTTATTTGCGTGCATTTGGTAGGAAAGCTCGCCAGGATCAAACCCATCTGCAGCCTCCTTTATCCTTATGGCTCACGCAGTCAATGATGACTCCAAGTTAGGGAGAGATTAACGATCATATCCGCTGCTATTCGTTTCTAGGACATCAGCTGGATCCCAGGGACATTGTCCATCAAATGCTTACAAACTGCTGGTCCTTCTCTCTCTTCCAGGTGAAGAAACAGGCTCTTGAGAACAAGACTCTAGATTCTAGACTCTAGAACATGCTTAGCCATGACAAATCTGTCCTCTTGTCCCCAGAAAATTGCATCATTCATTTGGTGAAGGCTCTCACCAAAAATGAGAATTTAATGTAATGTGTTCGCATTTGCAGATATCAGGGAGCCAGGCATGGGTGGTGCACATCTGCAACCCCAGCAGTTAGGAGGGCAGGAGACAGGAGAACTGTTGTAAGTTTTAGTCCAGCCTATGTTACAGAGTAAGACCGCTCTTAAAAAGTAAGTCTTCAGGTGGCAGAGACAGTGTGCCAGGAAGGCAGGAGAGGGTGACAGTCTACAAGAAGGAACAGGGTTCAGTTAAGGAAATCTAGGTCAATGGAGAAGTGAAGAAGAGCCACTTCCAGTCAGAAATTGTGTGATGCCAGGCACAGTCTGCTCTACCCAGAGCAGATGTGTGGAGGGCACTGGCCAGATCTTGGCTCCATGTCAGATGCCCCAACACCAACCCCTCAGTGACCTCCATTACCATAATAAGCTCCTTTTCGAGACAAGTGCTCAGAACACTATCGTGTCTCATCTTTCTGAGCAGCTAGGGAATGGAGCCCCACTCCTGAGCTCTGTGGGCAGAAGGATATGTGGGGTTCAGAGAGACAAGGACCCTGCCAGCGGCAAAGTTTTCAAAGGAAGGAGTCGGTTTCACACTGAGTAACTTCAAATCCACAGCCTTCAGCCCTTTGACAAATTGCCACCAGGCCCCTGCCTGGCCCATGCAGAAAATCCTGAGTGACCCAGGAGCACTGGGATCAGCTAGTATGAAGGAGCAGTTTCCTGGGAGAATGGTCTACCCTAGCTCCAACATCATCTCAGTTGTTGGCTTCTGAGATTCCTGGGGCCATGGCTTTGCTGCCCAACTTGGCACCTATCTCTGGTTCTGCCATGGGCACCCTGGGTCATGAAGAGTAAAAGGGAAGGAAGCTTTGTTGGAGAACAAAACACCCTCTTCTCCATGTACATAGACCCCATTCACAGGGGCCTGTTCTAATAGACATGTCACCAGCATGTGACATTCATGAAGAACATCCCATTGCTCAGTCTCAGGCCATCGGCTCATAGATATGGAGAGCAATCCTGTCAGGCTGTAGGTGGCACTCCCAGAGGAAAGTTGGGGCATGGAAGGTGATAAACAGGGGACCACATCATTCCGACCTCCCGCTGGGGCTCCCAGACGCTGACTCCTTTGACAAAGAAGTTGCTGATGCTAAAAATGGAGGTAGAAATGAGATAAATGAGCCTAGGTCCTAAGACAAAACCCCGCCGTCTCCTCTCCACCCAGGACAGCCTCTTCTCTTTAGTCCTTTCCTTAGGCACAGATGCACCATGAACAAAATCACAACCAGACAGAACGTGTGGGTCCTGTCCGCCCTTGTTAAAGTTAACATTTATTACAAAGAGTACAAGCACCGGCCTGTCATCTCAGCGCTAGGAAGGTGGAGGCAAGGCTATCATTAGTTCAGGGGCAACCTGGGAAAGGGGGTGGGGGAGCTCATTGTTAGTGTCCCCTCGTGTGCTCTTCACTCACACTGGAATGACGAGAACAGCAGCTTCCCTGCAACACTAGGTCCTGTCTCTGTGCCCCTGCCCGTTGACCCTTGGGTAGTTTAGATACTTTCACATGAGAGATACCCACATGACCCTCTTTGTCACTGGTGTGATTTCACACACTTTAAATTCCTCTTGTCCCCTCATATCTGCCAATGTGTGTGGGGATGGTTTCTGCAATCCTCCACTTTGATTCTACCATCATGGCCACATAGTCTTGAACTCTTGACAGAGACCCTTATACTTGCCTCAACCAATGTCACCATCCTCCATCCTCATCCTCCCTGGCTCCCAGCACTCCTGCCCTGCCTTGTACTGCAGCAGCATCCCAGGTGCCATGTTGGATTCCCCACCCCCACCCCTTCCTTCCTCTCTAGTAGAGCAGTATCTTCATGGGCTCACGTGTGTGACACTCAAGAAACATCCAGCTCCCCTCAACACCCATTTCCAGAGGTAGCCATCCACACAGAGATATGTCTATCCTTTTGGATAGAGCCAGCAGCAGCCAGCACCTCTGGTTCTCTGATCCCAGAGTTTAAAGAGATTATTAAAGTCACAATCTGGAGGCTAGACCCCAGTTATGCTCACTCCTTTCTGGAAGCCTCTGGCTCAAGTCTCACTCCACATATTGGCCTTGAGTCTCCATGTCTGGGTCTCTCCTCTCTCATTCCCAGTCTCAGCCCTCCTGGGCAGGACCCATGTGCCAGAGGGGAAGCGATCCTCCAGCAGTAATGCTGAGGGAGGCAGACGGGTAAGCAACCTCACTCTTCAGGTAAAACATCACCAGTGATGGGTCCCCATTGTCTCCCTGAGTCTCTTCAGGACCTGAACTCCAGCTGCCTGCTGGCTGGACACTGTACACTGGGCTAGCTGGCCATCTACCTCACTCCTGCAGTCAGCCAAATACATGTGTCATCCTGGGGTCTGCTCTGGGAAACAAGACCACCATAGGACCTCAAACAGGATTATTTGTGGGGGTCCTGAGGCTGAAGGAAGGCTGAGTGGAGGAAAGAAGCCTCCTATGTGGTGCTCCCCTCCCACCTCCCTCAACTGTTCACTGACAGTCCTCCCCCAGTTCACATTATACATTTACATCTGCTTTGCATCTACCTAAATATTCATAAGGGATGCTGGGAATCTCATCGGAAGCTGGCAGCCAGATGTGATTTAAAACACAAAGCCCCCTCCACACCCTGAAAATACACCTCTTAGCATCCAGTTAAGGCAGCAAGTAGGGGTACAAATCACCTCAATCCTGGGAAGGAGATTCTGACACTTCTGGATCCATCTGTGGCTCTCCACACACTGAACCCCAACCCTGCTTTGTTAGTTCAGGGCTCACTGGATGGGAAATTCCAGCCCTCG
Source organism: Rhynchomys soricoides (assembly GCA_019843965.1). Taxonomy (NCBI): domain Eukaryota; kingdom Metazoa; phylum Chordata; class Mammalia; order Rodentia; family Muridae; genus Rhynchomys; species Rhynchomys soricoides. The sequence continues at coordinate 4,040,488 of JADRCH010000051.1, read as the reverse complement.
AGGTGAGTATACATGATTAGAGAGAAGGGTCTTGGAGAGCCCTGGTCACAGTGGAAACTGGAGAACTGGAGCGGAAGCACTCTGGAATACTCTGGAAACTTTGCAGGCTTCTACTTGAGGGTACATTCCACCCCGCCTCTGCGGGAGTTCGGCTTATGCCTGAAGCATAGAATCTGATTGCCATTATCCCAGGCTGGCGACCCCAGATGCTATGACTTCTTGAAGCATCTATCAGCTGGAAGTTCCAAGCTCCATCTTAGGGCCAGCTCTCTGAAAACACACAGAGGTTTGGCCTCCACGGAGGCCTCTGCGAACCTGAGCTGAGGTCCCCCCAGGCTCTCCAGAATGTAAACTACAAACTGCACGTTTTCAAAGAAGCCACATGCCAGGCAGTGTCTGCACGGCCCATTATTCTCATAGACAATTGATTCTTGGACCTGCGTTATTTTCCCATTTTATCATCTCTGAAGTGAGAATATGCCTTTTAATCAATGCCAGCTCTCAATGGTAGTCACATAATGGTGGTTTCAGGGTACATCTGAGGGTTTCAGTGCAGCTGAAATCCAGTCTTTGGAAGTCAAAAGCTGCAAGGAAAGACCATATCTCTTTTATTGCTAGCCTCCGTCCTCACCTAGCTGTGACACATTTGTCACTGTAGCTGGTAATGAAAGCAAAGGCCTTTCAAATGGACATCAGTGGCCAGGACGAACGACCTACCCAAGCTACCTAGGATAACAGAGTCCATCCAAAGCTGCCTAGAATTCTTGAATTACTTCCATGATCCTCAAAGACCTCTAACTCCCCCAGCCTGTGCACATGTGTTCATACACACACTGCCTACACGTTAATAAGCACATTTTGCAAGGCTTAAAAGCCCAGAGACTGTCCCAGTGAGGCAGCTTCACTGAAAGCACTGTCACAAGCCCAATGACCTGAGGTCCATCCCTAGAAGCCCCAAGTGGAAGAAGAGACTCTCCATGATCTACACACACACACATTAATTAGTTAATTAATTAATTAAAATATAAGTTTATAAGTTGAAAGAACACCAGAGACCTCCCTGCTGCCTCTGAGCCAGGCTGGACCAGGATTAAACACCCAGAGCCCACCCCCACCCCTGGGCCTATGCTGCAACCTTGGCCTAGGCAGGGTCTACCACTCCCTGGACCTACAACTCATATCCCCTTCCCCATCTCTGTTCACCATCCTTTCTTAGCTCCTCCTACCCAGGTCACTTCCAAGACCTGAGGCCACTCACTTGTGCAATTGTCATCTACTCAGCTCCTATCACTTGCCAAAGCCTGAGCCCAATCCAGACCACAGCAAACCAGGCTGGTAGAGCCCTGCCCTTCGGGGCATGAACTCTGGAGAGGACTCATGGTCAGAGGCTGGATCCGGTACCTAGTGGCACACTGGGAATAACTGTCTCAAGCAAACACTCTCAGGAAGATGTATGAGAAGAGGCCTGGGTGTCAACATTTGAGAGTTGCCAGAGAACATCCTTAAGGAGGTGGCATCATAGACATAAAGAAGATAAGGAGGGAAGGCATCGGGCTCATTTAAGAAAGGACATTTCCAGGCCCAAGAAACAGTAAGTGACCAGGCCAAGGCCAGATGGTGGCCCATCGGTTATGAAGCAGTAGAGGCTGGTAAGGGTAGGAGAGAAAGAGGAAAGATGAGATCAAAAGATACAGTAACTCAATCCTTAGAGCCTTAAGACTCTCTGACTTGTCTCTGAGAGGGTGACAAAGTGGTGGATGTGCTCAGAGCAGAGAAGCAATGTCCCTGAAGCAGAGCAGGGGCAGTGCTGGATGGAAATATATCCATAAGACACCAATTGGAGTCAAGGAAATGTCTCAACCCTTCAGAAAGGGCTGTCCTTCACTTCTCTATGGATGAGCCAACCATCTAGCATGGATGATGGATGGATGGATGGATGGATGATGGATGGATGGATGATGGATGGATGGATGGATGGATGGGCATACATGAATGGATACATGGATGCACAGATGCATGGATGGATACATGGATAGATGGATGGATGGATGCATGGATGCATGGAAGGATGGATGGATGGATGGACGCATGGACGGATGGATGGATGCATGGACGGATGGATGGATGCATGGATACATGGATGGATGCATAGATAGATGCATGGATGGATGGTGCATAGATAGATGTATGGATTGTGCCAGAGAGCACAGAAGTTAACACTATCCCCTTGGTGTCTATGTCTAGAAGGGAGACTGCTGAGTCCTTGAGCTTCCTTCTCTAGGGACTCAGGGCTAAAACTCAGAAACAGAAGCTCTCCTTCCCTGACGTCCTCCCAGTCGGGAGGCCCCTCTGCTCGTGTCACATCGGGTAGGCACCCAGCTAAATCGAAAGGGGACTATTTTGGTGCTCACCTCCTTGACAGTGGCTTCAAGGGAACTGTGGCTTTGGGAAGATTCCTTTGCCAGTGAAACAGCACATTTTAATTTTAGGTTAAGTGTTCTAAGCCACAATTTTCTCAGCAACTATTCGTTGCCAGACGTGTCTTTAAAAATATCCATCTCCAGGAGATGGAGGTGGAACCCTAGCTGAGGGGGTGGGCTGCCCCCATTCTGAACAGGGCAGAGTCATGCCCACACTTGAGAGGACCACAGGGTGGCCTGTGGTCACATGTGTTTCTGGCATGCACACACATGCTCAAAGCCCCGAGGCCTGGACTTCAGTCCTGCTGGTGGGTGGAGTCCCTGAGCATGGCAGAAGTCTGGGTGTGATTTAAAAGCACACTAGTCCCTAGGGCTGAGGACAGGGCAGTACACACACGTGTGGCCTGAGAACCACAGGCATGTCTTTTCCTCACAGCTCTGGAGTCCAGAGTCTCAACTCAGGATCACTGGTAGAAGCCAAGGTGGAACAGGCTGTAATCTTAACACTGGAGGGGGGGGGGAGAGAGATTATGACTTGGGTTTCATGAGATTCTTCCTCAAAGAAGAGGAGGGAGAAGGATAAGAAAGAGGTAAGGGGAAGAGGGGGAGGGGAGGAAGAGGAGGAAGAGGTAGAGAGAAATCAAGGGACATACATGACAATCTGTAAGAGAACAAAGTCCTCAGGTTTTTGTGGCTTTAAACATTTTCTTAGCCTTTGGTTCACTTCGGATTGGAGACCTGTGCTCTGGTCTATGCCACATGGCATCCTAGGTGTCTGGTTCCAGACCCCTGTATGGCACTATGAAGCCTCCTGGGAGCAGCAGGAGAATGCCAGGCTTTGGGGTAAATACCTGAGACCAAGCCAGGGAAGGACCTCAGTGGAAGAAGCTAGAATTCACCAGACATGAATAAGTCTCATTCTGGCTACCTACCATAGCAGGGGATTCCCAGGAAGGTCCCGCTGTGGCCCGAGGCCAAAAGACCAATTCTTCAGGCATAGTTGGGCAATGCCCCAAATTCTGGCTGGATAGCTCATAAGACTCAGAACACACAGCCTCATTGAAGAGGGTGGTAGAAGTCACTACCATAGTGGATGGCAAGGAGCCAATGGTTGGTGATGGGTGGGTGGATAAATAATGGATGGATAGATAGATGGATAGGTGGGTAGATAAGTGAATAGGTAGACAAAGGAATGAAATAGTGGATATGGGTATACGGGTAAACACATGGATGAGTGATGACGAATGGGTGGGTATAAGTGGGTAGATGGCAGGAGAGTGGGTGAATGGACAGATGCGTGTACATACATATGACATACACACATATACAAATACATATGTATAGATACATAGATGATTGATAGATGACTGATAGGTGAGTAAGGAGGTAGATGACAGATGGTACATAGCAGATAGTGAGATGATAGATCTATACATATATAGATAACAGAAATAAAATGATAGGTGATTGGTAGATTGATAGATAAGTGGTAGATTGATTGATTGATTGATTGATGAATAGATTGAGAGATGGTTGGCAAATGGATAGCTGATTGGATGCTGAGCATGGAGAGGAAGGGAAGGATGGCAGACAACACCATAGCTTCCGTTGCTACTGTTTGCCCTGAAAGCTGCATGGATTCAAAAGCAAGATGAGAATCCAGAGGGCCTCTCGGAGGAGGCAGCCTGTGAGATGCCCCCAGAAGGCTGTGTGCAGGCTTGGAGCACACAGAGCTGTCTGACCCTGAATTTGTGCTGATTCTTGTAGAGTTTGCATCACCTGCCCCTGTCTTTCCAACACCATTTCTATGAGGCTAATTTCCTTATGTGCACCTCTTTTCCAAAGACCCCCATATCTTGCCCAAATCTATTTTGTATACACATAAAATGTATTTATCAATGTTGTTCTTTTTGCTGGAATGAAATGCAAATTGCATTCCATACATAATGCAAATCCCCCAAATCTGCACAAATCAGACAGAAGCATCTTCGGTCTGTGCTCACAGACAGCTTTTCAAAGCCAGAAGACAGAGATGGATGTCCAAAGAGCCTGCAAGAACCTTGGGACCTTTGCTGGGTCTTCTGGCACCTTCTCTGCCTCCAGGGAGCACGTCAACACCAAAGGCGGTTCAAGGGTGTTTTTCTTCCTTTATTAATGCTCTGCCCTGGTTCTCCAGCAGTGTTCGGCCGAGTGTTCAGCCGAGCCTCACTCCTCATCCACTGTAATTGAATAAGCAATTGCCTCTTCTTTAATAACTGAGTTTATTAAATGCAGAATATATACAGCTGATCACTCAAGGAACTAATTTGCAAGTCTGAGCTTTTGAGGGATTGTTTAAAGAAGGATCCATATGTTTCATAAACCCAGGGTGAGGTGGGGCACAAGGAGAGGAAATAAATTCCCACAGCGAGATCTGTGCTGCATGGGGGCAGCCTCAGTGTCTCAGTCCTGTGGGGCATCCCTGGCAAAGTAAACATTTACTCAAGAAGCCACACAGTCTGCCTGGCCCAATAGCTAAGTATAACACACTTATGACTGTCATGGTGTCCCATGGGGGCCGCCTGAGAGACCCATCTCCCCTGCACCCCCTCCACTGGATGTGAGGCCTATCTACAAAAATTAGCATTCAAAAACAGAGTGGACACCTGCCGGCTACATAAGACTGAAAGGAACAGAACACAGAGGCTCTACCTAGCCCAGCCCATCACAGCACCTGGCACTGGTAGATGGATCCAGGCAGGCATAGTAAGACAGTGTCCCATATGTGACTCAGACAGATGCTCAGGGAGCCTGTGATCAGATGATTTGGGGACTAGTGTGTAATGCTAGTACATTTATTCAATTGCAGGACTCATCGGAGCCTTTGAAGGCTGCTGTGCAAACTGACATATTCCCTAGCCTCGCTCATCTCTTTTCCCCCCAAATCCATCAAGAGGCTGTAGATCTGCCTCCAGAGAGGCCCAGGCAGGCTGCTGGGGGAGCTGGAAAGCTGATCCCTCTGGCCTGGAGGGAGCAGAAGCAAAGTCTGGTGTAGGAGGAGGAAGGGAGGAGTGAGCTCTATAGCTTGACAGGAAGGATCTGGAAACTGGACTCTGGATTCTTTGCAAGTGTTTTGGCTCCACAGACCAACCTATTGGTACTGAACCCAGTCAGGGAGTCTATATCCCCACAGCAGTTGGCATACCTAGGTCACCCTGAACGAGTAAAGGGCACCCAGAAACCTGGGTGGACATGGTGTGAGAATAACTGCCACCAGGCTTCCCTGCTGGAGGACACTGGACATGCTGAGCCACCCCCAACACTACAAGAGGGCACCTCCACACCCTCCTGGGGTCATAACTTGTGGGATAACTAACTCTGGACTCAAGATCATGGAACCCTGGTCAGGGCTGAGGGAGGGAGAGGGAGGGAGAGGGAGAGAGTTATGGATGCTGCTCAGTCCTGGGGCCTTCCAGGGGCTGCTCCAGAGAAGGCAAGGCCAGGAGGTCTTGGTCGCCAGGTGCTCACAGCCCCCTTAGGAGTACATGACAGGAAAGCATCAGTCTTGAGGAAGTCTAGGCTTAAGGTGTTGGCCAGACAAGTAGCCTCTGCTGCTACCCAGGGCATGTGGAATCTGAGGCTGGATGTCCCCAAGCAGAGACTCTCAGACCTCAGTGGGTTTCACTTCTCTGTGTATCTATAGGTGGCAACACACCTGCCCTGATTAATTTAGAAGGACCCACAGGCACCTGGGATAGAATTCATCAAAGCTCCCATCCACCCACCTCATTCAGCTCTCCATCCACTTGTGAATCCTTCAGTCATTCCTCCACAAACACCTGCTCAAATCCACTGTGTGTGGGGGGCAGAGGGGGAAGCTTCAAGGTCATGGTGTGATCCACAGCTCCTTCCCCTCACATCCTCTTCTGAGCTCCCTGGGCCACCAGTAATTTGCACCAGTGATGCAAATTACTCACAACACTGCACATTGAGTGGCATCCGAAGTCTTGTCACCATGGCTCTACTGATACCCACACGATATACACATGATGGCAGGGGCCAGCACCCTTGCTCCACCAGTGAACATCCAAGGCCAATGGGGAGCCTGAACCACAAGTTGCCAGTGCTGATCAGAAAGATGAGGGAGACCCCACTAGGTGAGCCACAGCCGGAGTGCCAGCATGGGAAACTGTCTGCAAGGCCATTCCAAGGAAGCCTTTGCCAGCTCACCTACCTCCCTGTGGTTGCTCATTCCAAGGCCTTGTCTGCTTCTGGAAAGGTGCAGTCCACACTGATGGCTACTATGAGTTCCCTGGGCTCAACACTTGGCTCAGCTACTGCTCATTGGGTGACCCACTACAAACTGATTAGCCTTTCTGTGCCTCAGTTTATTCATAGTACCTTCCTCTTAAAGGAAGCATGAGGACCCAGTAAGTCAGTCCTTGCCTCTGTCCTTGAGCCTTTTATGACTACAAGCAAGAAAGAAGTCTCTAGGGAAAAATGTAGTTTAAAAATTAATAAAGACATCTCGAGAGGAGATTGGCAGCTGATACTGGATCTGTACTTGAGTAGAACCCACCCAGACAACACTCAGAGTTGGCCTTAGCATCCCTCCAGAACTGCTCTTCAAGGTCATCACAGGGACCTTGGGACCCAGCTATGGTGCAGGCCTCAGCAACATGCCTAGTCTCAACCTGAACAGTGATGCCAAAAACTGTCTTGCCTGAGTCCTGGCCTAGGTAGAGGGAGTCCTGGATGTGTCTAGGGAGGAAGGGGGCTGGAGAAGGTATAAATGTCCTTTAGTGGGGGAGTCTATGATGTCTTCCCTCATCAAGCTGGGACATACAGGAAAGACATTGGGGATCCCTCAGCAGCAAACACAATCCTAACTGTCATGTCAGGATCTGCCATTGACAATGGGCTAAGGGCATCCCTTTCTCAGCCAGCTCTCCTCACATGACAGAAAATTAGGGACACAGACCACACTTAAGGAACAGAGTTCTATCCCGTCCCTGAGGACAGGCCTCCACATCAGATGTGGGGGCTTTTCCTGCACCTTACTCCAAAAAGTTTGAGTTCAAGTCTCCCAGGATGAACAGGCCCCATGAGCACCTATGCATTGAATACTAATGATGGACGAGTCACCCACCATGGCTTCTGATGACACATGCAGTTCTGACTGAAGGTCAGCCTGGGCCTCAACAGAAGAATCACTTGAATCCCAAGAGAAAGATCCCAACATCTCTTCCTGGCTTCCCACACTCCTCCACTATGGCCAGCCTCAACCCTATTCTTCCCACAAATGGACACTGACTCCCCCCCCCACCTCTATCATGAGGCCTCCAACTCCTGCACCCTTTCCAGACACCTCTGTCTTCATTCCCTGTGATGCAAGATTCATGGTAAGGGAGCCTCCCACCCCACATCAATGGTAAGGCTGCCTCTTCTTGGTCCTCACTGTCCATAAGTATCCCCACTATGTCTAAAGCAGAAGTTTTAGGTACTCATGACTTAACCCACCTCACCCCCAATTTCAAGCTAGAGGTCATATTCCACATCCAGTTCAACTTGAACCCCTATCTTAAAGATGCAGAACCAAAGAAGGGCAGAATAGTGAAGGAAGGGCAAATATGTCCCATGGCTTCCAGCTCCATCCCAAGGCTCAAGTTGAATGCACATAGATAGACCTGATGCATAAGTTCTGTTTGGGGTGCTATTAACTTGAGTGCATTGCCAATATCCACACCAAAATAACCCCCCAAATGTTCTCCAGAATCTCCCTACCCCAAGTCTATGGTCCTCTGGGGCAGCCCTAGCTGAAGCCTGAGACCAGCACTTCACTTGCCAGGCTTACACATTTCACATGCCACCACACATCACATGACACCCAACAGGAACTCAAACTCCACTTCTGTCACTCGGGACTGGTCCTCAGGACACACATCCACATGTCTGCCCATCTTCACTACACCTATGACCTACCTGGAACCCAAATGAGCAAGTCTGCAGCCTGTGGTCTGTTTCTCGTGGCTACAGCTTAGCCTGTGGAGGTCCCCACTACTGTCTCCATGGACGGGAGCCCTGTGTCTCTACAATGCCATTGCTTAGATAAACAGTGGCCAGGGATCAGGAGGCAGAACTGGCTCAGGATGGAACACTGGTGGGGAGCACGGAATGGCCCATTCTTGGGGATATGGCTGGCCTGTGGCCTTGATGCTAGGTTAGGTCATTTGTTATAGGCTACACCACTCACAGACCAGAAAGTGTACATCTCCTCAGTCCTCCAGAGGCCTCAAGGCCTGGGAAACCTGCCAGGTCTTAGCCTGGAGGGGTGACTCCAGGTTGAGACCTCTAGGGTTTGTGTCCAGAATACTGAAAAAGTCAGTACCCATCACCAGTGTGCTGAAACCCAGTGCTGCCAAGGGGATTTCCCATACACCTATTCTAAAATCTTCTGGCAGAATGCTGCCTGTGAGCCATGGGCCAGCTATGGACTTCTGCATCTGATTTACAAAGCCTCCTCTATCCAGGGCACAGGTGAGGAATGACAAGGCTTGACTGCTGTGGCCCTGGCTTGCACCTGGCATGCCACCAACCATACCCATCTCCCCTCAGGTATCCCAACCAACAAATGGTTCAGTCACTTGGCATGTCATGAACACAAGGGAACTGCCTAGTTCTGGGCCATTTGGGAAAACATTTATTGTCAAAAGTAAAATGTTCCATTCTTTGTTTCTCATTATAAAAAAAAATGTACATTCCATGAAAAAGTCCATCTGTGTAGATAGATACTCAGTACCAGGGCTGAACAGGGTAAAAAGACAGGCTTGATAATGATATATAATCCCGGTTCTGCAGGACAGACACAGATGGGTCCCTGGGCTCACTCACTGGCCAGCCAGCCTAACCTAACACATGAGCTTCAGGACAGTGAGAGACCCTATCTCAAACAAGGTGCACAGCTCCTGAGGAACAGCAGCTGAGACTGACCTCCGGCCTCTACATGCATATGTCTCTATGTCCACATGCAGCCATATTTCAAAACTGAGCAGAGGTGAGAAGCCATCTCCTGTCATGCCCTGCCGGATCACACAGATTGCTCTGAGCATATATATACACCTGCAGCCTCTGGGTCCTGCCCTGCTCCATCCGGGCCTATCACCCCACTTCTGTCTCCATGGCTACTTATTTTCTGCCCACACAGCTCCTCCCCAGGGTTTCCTGCTCAGGGCCTTTGTTCCCTCAGCCAGGAAGACTGCAGCTATGCCCACTCTGGGCGGTTGCCTCAGCTGGCCAGCTCTCTTACCTCCAGGAGGACTGGGTCTCCAATGATTGGGGTGTCTCAGGGTGGGGAGGACAGGCTTCCTGCAGAGGATGGTGCTATAAGGAAGAAGATGGTACCCCAAAGTCTTCCCAGTCCCCTCTACCTTGTAAGCAAAATAACTAACATGCTGTTGATACTGTGAGCCTCCTGCCAGAGTAGGACTGCTTCATCCTTCAGACCTAATCAGACTTCGTCCAAAAGGCAATGCACTGACTGAATACTGCGTCTTCAGCAACACTGCTCTAGGATGGCCATGTAACCAATTCTGACCAATGAGATATAAGCAAAACGCTGGGTGGGAAAGTTGTTTCAAATGCCTAGGCTCTCTGAGTTTATCCCTCCTCTTTATTCTCCCCTACTTTCGGGTTGGAATGTAGGCATGATGCCAGGAGGCGTGGCAGCCATCTTGTAAACATAAGGATGTGAGCCACATGTTGGGAGAAGCAAAACAGGAAGGCAGGAGATGTGCAGGGCAGAAGCCACCATGCTGGCACAAGTGAGCAGATCCCAGATAACCTTCAGTTCAAGGCAAATACACTCCTTGCCCTGTTCACCACCAAGGGTTGGTTATCCTCCAGAAAAGGGACTGAACTAAATCCAGCCAGGTAGACAAGAGGCAGCTGGAAACCAACAGGAACCATAGGACCGAGGAACGCACACTGACAAAGAGGCAATGAAGACAGTAACAGGTTGCTCACCATAGCCAATGACTGTTTTCTCCAGTGTTATCAGCTGCCCATTAAGGCCTCAGTGGGCAGCCAAGGTTAGCAGGGGTCGCCCTCCCAAAATCACCATCAGCCCGGGTCCTCAACCCAAACTCTCTTCCCAAATGCATTAGTACAGCATGTAGTTCACAAGAAGCTTCTACATTCCATGAAGCAGGGCTCCCTACCAGCTGCATAAGGCAACACACACACACACACACACGCACACACACACACACACACACACGCATACACACACATGCAATGCATGCATATATGTGAGTGTTTAAATGTCTATCTGTTTACTTTCCAATAAGATGCTATGAGGACTCCTTACTACCCTCAGGATAAAAATTCTTCACATAGCAGAGTCCAAAGACTGAGCAAGCAAAAGACACAGAACTCTAAAAGACATCACTGAGGCCCCTGGATCAAGCTACACCTGAAGCCACACAGCCACCCCTGGAAACTCTAGCATATTCTTGGTTTAATGTTTGTGTGAGCCAGCAATGGAAGTCTATTACATTAATGGACACTTTTTTTTCTTTTTTCTTTTTAATTCAGTACTTGTTTACATTTTTAGATGAGGTGATTATTTCAAGTAACAAATACCCATGGCTATAGAAAGCAATTGAATATATAATGATATTCATTATTCGTCTCCATTCACAGAAAGGTTTATCTCTTGGATTTTCACTCTTCAGGAACTTGCCCTGTGTCTTGATAATATATTTCCAACACTGCATTTATTCGCCTGCTGCTTGCATGTGTAAGGGTTTAACTCCCACGTGACCGCCCTGCAACACACTAATGTCCCACCAATGGCCACCATTGTTTTTGCTGATTTTGTTGCCTCTTTATCCTGGTCCCATTGAGATGAGCAAGCTGTGCCTAAAGTGTTAACAGCCTTTGCTTGGTTAGATTCGCTCCAATGTTTTTGTTCGTTCGTTTGTTTCCATTTGTTCTGTTTTGTTTTTGCATGCGCTCTCACCTGACTTCTGCCCACAGACTGGTTCTGAACATTCACAACCACTAATTTACAAGTGGCCTGTGGTAGACATTAAGTGGCCTGTGGTTCCTCAGCCGTCCCTCCATGTCTGCCCCATCTAGCACTCAGAAGCAGACTCCCTTACTGATGTGTATAAACCAGCATAGAATTTCAAAACATCCTTTTACACGATGCTTCCTCTTTGGGATTTCCGTTTATCTTTTCCTACACTCTCCTACTGCAGGTTTATCTACTCTTTGTTTCCCTTCCTGTCTGGTTAGAGCCACCTTTCCTACTGACCATCATCAAAATGATATTCCCACCTCAACCAGCTTGTGAGTTCGCTGGATGCATTAGGTTGGAAATCACTCTTCCTAAGAACCTGCCCCTCTCTCATCCAGAACCCAGGGTTTTAGGCAAGAGGATTCCTGTCTTGCTTTTATCTCTTGTCTTTCCCTTTTCAGTATTTTTTTATTCCTAGTTTTCTAGAATTTTATCTCCTTTTGCAGATGAATAAACTGGGGTCCGGTGAACTCGTTTCCATCCACTTAGCCTTCTGGCTTTCCCACAAGCTAAGCTAATCTGGTCCTGGTTTGTCTATCCTAGGTAGAAGCCTGGAATTCCACCACTCCCCAGCAAAGCAGAGAGGACCCGTTGTTCCCACTGTCTATGACACACATACCATGAGCATCCTGGTACCCGTTAAACCCATCCTTTCTCCCATTGATACAAACATGAGCCTTTCAGCCCAGGAGACCTGCAGACTATCAAGGGTCATCGTAAAGACGTCATTCCACAGGATCCAAGACATAACTCTGGGACATAAATCCTGGGAGGTCTCTATAGAAACAGGCAAACGTACAGACTGTTTTTATGAAGATTTTATATGCTGGCTAGAGCAAGGGACTCTTGAAACCCTACCAGGAGTTCTAAGAACTCCCACTGTGAAGGACCAAGGGTCCATAGAAACTTGGAAAGGAACACCACAGCCTACTGACCAGAGTGATGTGGAGACATGACTTCCAATGCTTGCAGCCTCTCCCTTGTCGAAGACATATTCTACCTCAACAGGCCTGTGTTCCCTGGCCCATGCTCACAGGATGTACTTCCTAAAATGCTGCCCTCACTAAAGAGGAACAATCAGGGTCTCAGCATCCCTCTCATATGAGACACATGCATCCCTACTGCACCAGAATAAACAGCTCTCCATCTGAGTCTGGCCTTACCACACACTCCTCTGCTCCTTCATTTCCACAATTATAAAACTGGGACTGCATAAGACCCATCTCCCAGCATATGCGTGAGGCTTCAAGGTGATGTTGTGGCCAGCTCACAACAGTGCTTGGCCCTATGAGAGGTCACATGTGACGGTTTGGGATGTAAGAAGGCAGCAGGTCCAGGCAGCTCTGTGACCTGCTGTAAGGTGGCACGGCAGCCTGTCAGCTTCTGCTTCCAGTAGGACATCGAGATGTGAGAAGGGCTGAGCTCTATGAAAAGGCTTCATAGAGAGCGTGGACCTGGCAGCTCTAAGCTATTAAAGTCTTTAGAGGACTCAGCCCTAGCCATGGACCCAACCAAGCAAAAGCCATAAAGGCAGGAGAGCCAACCCACAGTTTCATGAGTCGGACTAGCAAACAGCACTTTATGTCATTGAAAGTGTGGAATGCTTGTTACCGCAGGTACTCTGGCCAATGCCACTACATACTCCCACACGCTGTGGCCAAAACAGATCACAGTATACATGAAGGGCCCTTGATGCTTCTAGAGACAACCAAGGACACCCATGATGTCATGCTTACTCCAGCCCCAAGTACCACAGGCTCTACTTGTGAACTACCATCATGCCTGGCCTCAGAGAAGCTGCACAGCTGCCTCTCAAGGCTGCATGGTGTCCTATCAGAGCACAATTAGAGACAGAGTCCAAGACTAGCCAGAGACCAGCCCAGGTCACATGACCAGGCCAGCGAGCAACTACTTTTCCCATGCCAGACTCTTTTGAACATGGCATCAGGGAGGCCACCATCCCATTTCTACAGATAAAAAATTCAGGGCTCAGAGACATTAAGAACCTTACATAGACAGGATGCACAGTTGGTGTTGCTGTTTCGGAATCTATAGCGCCCTACTGTCTCACACCACCTTGGATGTCGTCAAAAAGGGGATCTGGCCTGTCACTCCAGCCCACCGGTATAGAGCACTCTCGTGCTGGCCAGGGTCCACCCCGAACTATCTCCTTATCTAGCTCCTCCAAAAACTTGAACAATCACAGAACTGCCCCAGTTTAGAGAAGGTATCTGGCTTGGGGACACTCCTTGGCTGCTGACCATAGCGGGCTGCTGAACTGGCCCTAGGCAAACCTTGAGAACTTTTTCTCATGCTTAGGCCTTCTGTGAGGGACAGAGCTCAGTACTCAGGTAAGTGAGCAATCCTTGTCTCTGGTGTCCTTCCCAGGAAGCCCTTTCTCTGGAAGAGCTAGTTTTCCAAACATTTGGGTAGGTTTCTGATAACTGGGCAGAGTTACACCATTGTCAGGTAACAGAGCCATCAGCAATGGTTGCTTGGCCTCAGTTACAGGAAGTCTTGCCCCACCACCATCTAGTGTTCCCACAATGTCCTCCAGGGTCAAAGTCCACCACCTGGCCAGGCCCTCCAGAGTAGCAAAGCCCAGCTGCCCCTGCCTCCAGGCCACGGTCCTTCTCCAGCCTCAGTCACATTTATAACAAAATGGGGCACCGAGCTGCCTGCCAGCTCTCCCAAGACTGTGCCCATCACAAAAGAAAAGCACACACAGGAAGTGGCTGCTGAAGGCTCACGGGTGTGTGTCTTAGCTTTGTTTCATAGGTCAAGCACAGCCCCCAAATTCACAGAGCAAGTGTAGAGGAAATGGGTTTTGTGACATTCAAAAGGAATGTTTGGGACCACATATGACTTCATTTACTCATTCTGATAATCTGGTCAAGGGTTGTGCTGAAGACCTGTAATGATTTCCTTCCTCAGGAACATTAGAGCCATTGGTAAGATGTCTGTCCTAAGAAGTGTACACTTGGTAATCCTTAGCCACAGCAGGCTCTATCAGATAAAATCAAACAGGGAGGCCATGACACCTCCATTCTGACACAACATGGCCTCTGATCACCCCTACTATAACATGAATGTTACTGATGGCAGGAGCTTCAAGAGCAACCAGGGTCTCCCCAACACCTTATCGGGCTCATACCTGCACTGCCACAGCCTGACATCAGCCTAGCTTTGCAGATGGCTCTGCCCTAAGTGGGTCTGCTGATCCCTCTGAGCATCCATTGGAGCAGGCCAGGTTCCAGGCTTCTGGGCTGCTGGGACAGGGGACATCTCTCCTGGGACAGAGCCTAGAGGAAGTATGACTGTGAGGTGGGTGGACAGGACTCGGGGCAAAGAGTCCTGACCAGAAACAGGACACCCTCTGAGTGCTCAGTGCCCCAGCCTCAGGGGACACATGAGGGACCCACCCACTAAGGTTAGGGAAGGCATTTCCTAGGTTATCAAAGTTCAGGGTCTCTGCCCTGCCCAGAGCCCAAAGGCACCTCCATTTCCACCAGCCCTCTAATGAGTCCTTCAAGGCCTGACTCTCAGACATAGTGCCTTGGTTTGGAGTCACTGGCAAGACTGGCTGTGGTCCAAAGTTTTTCTAAAAACACCTGGAAAAAATAGGCACATCTTCTCTGAGTACCACGGAGGAAGAAACAGAGCTCAATAGTGTCACATGACGGCAGCCACTGGATCCTGGCAGCTCTCGGTAGAGGCAGGAATGCAGGTTCCAACAGGGAAAGAGATGGGTAGTGGAGAAGAGTCCTGACTGGTGTGACTGGCTACTCAGAAGTCAGACCTGAGAGGCCAGTGCTGGGTCACAGAGTGCCTGGCTACTGAAGGAGCTGGCACTTCCTCCTGGCATCTATGCCCAGCTATAGCTTCTGTCAGTATTTACCAAATTTACCAAGGACAGCAACTATATGGTGTGAAGTTACCAGAGAGGCTGCAGGGCCTTCGAAATGTACTCTCAGAAGTAGCCACCCAGTCAGGAGTTTGGAACCAAACCCCTTCCCACCACTTCGGTAGGACCAGGGTGGCTGCTGTCATTCTGTTCACGTCTCAGAAAAGAGACCCCTCTGGGAAACTCTGGGGGCAAGGGTCAAATGGCAAACAGGAAGGGAGTTGCTTCCAGGTGCCTGTAGGATTCTAAGTGAGATAAAAACAGGCTCAGCCTCCATGCCCTCTTCACAGTAAATCTCATCAGATTGTCCAGGGGACAGGACTCAGATCCACTGTGGCCATCGGCACCTGTCTATGGCTGCTGGGTTCACAGGGTCCAAGCAAACAGCCACGTGGGTTCCCATGGCTGTTTCCTCTCCTCCCCTGGCTTCCCACCCAGTTGGCCAAGGAGGGGCAGAAGGCCAACTGGGTAGCCTGGCCCTGGCATCCTAGCTGTTCTGCCTTGCATATTAAAGTGCCCAGTTCCCCTACCAACACTGCCAGCCCCCACACCACCACCACCAAGAATGAAGCCTGCTGGGGCAGCCTGTGTTGGCTCCACACTTCCCTAATTGCTCCAAAGGATTTCCTTGAGTGTTTAACAAGAGTTTGGGTAGTGGGTAGTCAGAGGAGGGAGGTGGTCCCAGCAACAGCTCAGAGGGGGTCTGAAGAACTCGAAGCTCCCCTTGCTTCAATGGGGCCCTGGGGCTCAGAGCCAGCGATGTGGGGCCAGGCCGAACACCCACAGTGCCTTCTCCCTACTTACCCTGGGAATGCAAGCCCCTGAAAGGACCTGGCAGGCCTCCTGCTCCACCATTAATTAACATGCAGTGTGGTGGCCAGGAACAAGAAGGGGGCTGAGGCCTCTATCAAGGATGGACAGTTAGCCATGGAAGAGCGTACCACCCCACCGTAAAAAGGGGCAGGCTATCCTTGGGAAGTATGGGACATCTCTACTTCAGGGAGAGTCAAAAGCACTCACTCCGGCTCCCTGAGATACTCTCCACAGTGGGGGAGGGGGAGCATCAGGAGGCATGCTGGAATGCCACAAGCCCCAAGGCTGGGAAAGGGCCCACTCTGTATGCCAAGAAGAGGGCCCAGCTCTCACAAGGCCCCTATCCATATGCTTTGGTCTTCGAAGATCTGGTTCCTGCTACGGGGACTCAAGTGGGAAGAGAGGCAGAGGCAGGCAGCTCAGCAGAGTGGGGAGGGTCAATTCCACACTGCAAAGGGTGAGTATTTTCCTCCTGACCATGGAATTCAGCATGCCCAGCACACACCCAGTTCTCTCTAGAATCCCCTTGTCAGCCAGCCCTGCCTCAGTTCCAGAAAGAAGCATGGATCTGACAGTGGACGAGCAGGCTTCATGGGTGGGCTCTGAGGCCTTGCAGCAGACAGAGTGCCCTTTCTCCATAGGGAGCCCTGCTGCTTTGTAGGCAACAAGAACCTAGACTGGGGACAATGTCTGCCAGGCAGGTAGGTGCCCCTCCTGGCACCTGCTCTCCTTCTGAGAGCCAGGAGATTGAGCAGAAGGTAACCTTGTGACCAATCTTCAGAGAGAATCCTGGACACTGCATCTTCCCTGTGTCCCTGGATGTGGGACTAAATAACTATGGAACTTCCCTGTGAGAAGATTCTAGAAACTGGTGCCCGGTTTCCTGAGCTTTATCAGTGGTCAATCCCTGTCTGCTGATCTGGTGTCTTCTCTGGGATTGAGCTTAGCCCTGAGTGTAATCATATACCTTCTCTGTGTGTGTCCTAGAGACAAGACGCACCCCTTTTACCTCCCAGCATGCACCAAGTCCAGGTGCTGCCATTTCTACCCTGGGGTCCTGGGAGAAGTAAAACAGAAGAGGGAATCAGTCTGTCAGGACATTGGAGGAGGCTTTACCCACATGCTGACAGGGTCAGAACTGGGTCTCAAGAATGAGCAGAAACAGAACAGAGGAGGGTTATCTGTCCATAAAGATAAAATAAATGAAAACCACAGTTGGCTGGTACAGGGCGAGGCAGGGAAGAGAAGGTGGAGGGGTGTGCAAGATGGAAGGGCAGGTCCGGCTGAAGATTCAGGGGTGATTCAAGGTTTCAGAGAGGAGCACCTAGTCCACCTTCTCCCAAGGCCCTGCCCATGAACCAACATGGCAGCTATGGTCAGGGTGGGAGTGTTCAGTGATGTAACAACCAAAAAGAACCACCAGCCCCAGATGGCAACGTGCTTGCCAACTAGAACAACACTCCTGGGGCCCCAGACAGTCCAGCTGCACCTACTGGAGCCAGAGGCACCATCAGCTCTGATTTGTCCCTCTGCATCGGAGTATTAGGGTTCGGTACTGAGTAGACCAGTACTGAGTACTCAGTTAACCCACAGTACAAGGAGGAAGCATCTCTGAGCTCCCCAATGAGCCTTACCTGACTCTCACCTAGCGACTGCTCTCCCACTCACTCCTTGTCTTGAAGAGCCATTTGGAATAAAAGCATGGCACATGGTGCCCAGGAAACCCTGAAGCTCGTGGTAGACAAGATGGCCCCTTGTATGCCACCAACCAGAACCCACAGGAGACATAGAGAACATCAGAGCCAGAACAGAGGCAGAAGCTGGGGCTTTACAACGCTGGACATGCTCAGCTGACCAAACCCAGGCCCCTCCAGCCTAAGGCAAGCTATCCACCTGCATGAGACAGGGGACAGTAAGAAAGAACCCTGGGGTGGTCCAATTTCAGAGGCAGAGGAGAGCAGGGCGGGTGTGTGGGCTGAGCTAGGCCTCCCCAGCTAGTGTGGCAAGTAGAACCTCCACATAGTGTCTATGTTTCCAGCTACCCCGGGACATAAGTTCAATAAGCATCCAATCTGATGGACCCACCCCACCCAGGAAGGATGAAGCACTGGGGCAGCAACAGAGGGAGCCATGGGCCCAGATAGCTAAGTGCCAGGCTGCAGGGATAACCAACAAAAACTAGAGGTACAGGTAAACCTGGATTTCAAAAGAACAACCATCTTTAAAAGTTGTTTTTAGGTAAGTATGTCCCATGCGATATTTGAATTTGAATTTCAAACAGAGAACCATTTTTAACATCTAGCCCATGTGATATTTGAATTTTAAGTTCAAATAAGCTGAATAATTTCTTAGTTTAAGTCTCTCCCCAGGCAATATCTGGGATATTCTTATTCCAAAACTTGCCCATTGTTTATCTGAAACTGAGGTCAGCTAAGGGTCTTACACAGGGTCTGGTAACTTTGGATCAAGGTGGGTGTAAAGCACACAACACACCTTCCCTGGCAGCTACCCACAGAGGCGGTCTGCAAATAGCAGCCTGGCCCATGAGCCCTGAGGTTGAGACTCACACATCGAAGCTGCCCCTCCAGGGAGACATTCACAAGTTGCAGCTTCAAAATTCCAAATGAGCTACAACAGAGAGGTGAAGGCCACATTAGAAGGTAGCCCTTCAGGCTGCAGAGTCAGCAGGGACCAGAGAAGACCACTTGGACTGGCCAGACCTGAAGGCAGCACCCTGAGATCCAGCCATCAGTATTTCCGACCTCCATGATGAGGGGAGGGAGAATGTCACACATCAGAAGAGGAAAATCGCTCTAATTACCCTCACTCCAGAGGCACCGAGCTCCCAGCAAATTAGAGTTTATCTTTCATTCCGACTGACACCGCGTTACGTATCAAACAAATTATGAGTCCCCAGGAAAGACTCGTCAAGGTAATTTGCGGGTGAAACATTTCTTAGAGAAGCGAAGCCTGATTAGAGGGGATTCGGTGGGCTTCCCCCTCTCCTTTTTCCGGAGTAGGTAAAGCGGGCTTGGCCAGGGACCAGGCCTGGGGCCACCACCTCCTGCTCACAGGATACAGGAGGCTCTGCAGTACCAGAGATATGCACAAATGCTTGGACCTTACTCTCTGCTTGTTAGTTTGTCTTCTTTTTAAATGAGGTTTCATGTAGCCCAGGCTGGCCTCAAACTAGCTATGTAGCTAAGGATGACCTTGAATTTCTGGTCCTCCTGCCTCCCTTTCCCACTTGCAGGCATTACAGGCAAGCTCCATCAGACCTGGTTTTCTGCAGTACTGAGGACTGAACCCAGAGGCTCGCAGATGCTCTACTAAATTAAGTACACTCCATGCTTTCACACTCTACCTTTGGGGTGAGTACCCCACTACGGGAGGGAATAGAACCATTACCACAACCCAGAAGGCCAGAACTGAAAGTGGGACTCACGCCCATCAGGATACTGGGTCCCTTCTTGTGGCACCAACCCTCCCCATCCTGCCCACAGGGGCCAGGTACAAAGCAGGCCCTACAATGACCACCTTCACCAAGGCAGTTTCAGTGAGTAAAGACAGGTAAGGCAGCTGCCTCGCATTCTTTGATGAATCACTAAGCTTTTTACTTCAAAAGACAAAGACATCAAAGGGTAGTCTCCTTCCTCCTTTGCCTCCTAACAAGGTAAAGGGCAAATGTTCCATTCAGAGCTTGGCAGCTGAGCCTCTGCTTTCTATTTCACTGGCTTCCAGAGCCACTTGCAGGTCCTGCCCTGACACCATTCCCAAGAGGCTGTTCCTACCCCTTACTATCTTCATTAAGTCCCTTGGGGATCTCAGGGTCTGCAGCCTGAGGTGCAGGCTTGGGTGGGGTAGGGCACAAGGTCAGGAAGAGTGAGAGAAAACACAACTCGTCCCAGAAGACCAAGAAAATCAGAAGGGAAAGCGCGGGTCTCTAGAGCAGCCATTGGCCAGGAGCCCGGAGGTTTCCAGGAAGGTAGGTGAGCTTCACAGGCAAGGGGACTTGGAACCAATGTCCTGTCATAGGCCCTTCATGACTGAGCTCTGGCCTTTCTCTCTCTAGAGCCCAGTGCTACTACTGTCTTGGGCGCAGAGCCCCTGCGAGTGAGGACGAGCTACTGTGTGGGTGTTTATCTTCACTGTCAAGTTGGCAGGATTTAGAGTCACCTAGGAGACAGGCTTCTGAGGTGACTGTGTGTGTGTCCAGGGAGGTTTAATGGAGCAGGGACTGTGGGCAATACCATCCAATGAATCGGCGTTCTGGACTGAATAAAGCAGAGTGAGTTGAGTACCAACATTCCTCTCAATCTGCTTCCTAGAGAGGGGAAGGGTTGGGGCATGAGGGTGAGAGGGAGGAAAGGAGGGAGGGAGGGAGGCAAGGTGAGCAAGAGAAGAACCCAGAAGTGGCAAGACAGTGATGGCTCTAAGGATGGCCAGAACCTCCAAACAGTGTCAGAGAGGAGTCCCTTGGTCTCAGGT
Organism: Rhynchomys soricoides; assembly: GCA_019843965.1. NCBI lineage: Eukaryota > Metazoa > Chordata > Mammalia > Rodentia > Muridae > Rhynchomys > Rhynchomys soricoides. The sequence goes on along the minus strand of JADRCH010000051.1, from coordinate 4,019,805 downwards.
CAAGTCATGTGGAGTATGGGCACAGGACCGGAGCAGACCTCAGAGAGAGGGCATGTGCTATTAGCACTGGCAGTGAGGCAGTCACTTCCTGAAGCATAGGGCTGAACAGAGAGAGAGGGATCAAATCCAGTCAGACTCAGGAGGAAGCCCTCACCCCTGGTTTAGCTATTTAATGACGCAGGCACAAAGAGGCTTGCCCAGGCCCAACTTCTGCTTCACCTGCTCCCTCCCCCGTGTGTGTGTGTGTGTGTGTGTGTGTGTGTGTGTGTGTGTGTATACTCACCCCAGGTTACATCCCAAGTTCAACCCAGCTGCTCTGTGCCAACGGCACCCCTCAGTGGCCAGTTCAAGGAATGGTCTGCCTGTGGCTCTTCCCTAACTAGCTCCTTCACCAGGGCCTTGGCTTCCTGAGTCATACCTGTGACTTTTCATGAGTACTGGGATCTAGAATGACAGCAGCTGGTACCCCGGGCCTGCACAGCAATGCCCCTCTACCTCAACAGCCTCTTCTAATTTCATCTAATTGAGCCTTCTCAAGTCCCAGCACCCAAATTTTAATAAAATCACTGTTTATTCTTCCTAGGTCATCTTGCTTATGGAAGAACATGATGATAACTTCATCTTGCTCCTGCAAACATGGCCACATGCCATTCCTTGTCTTTTCCTGCAGAGCCTGAGAAACTATTCTGAGTCTGGGGGGTCCCACGGGGATTTTAGTCTTGGACCTACTGCTTTCACTGGCTGGGTATCTAGAAATGACAAAACAAACAAACAAACAACAACAACAAAAAACTATTGTTAACATGGATGTGTCTGCCCCTGCCTCCAATCCCAGCCTAGGAAGGCAGGGGTGGGATGGGGCAGAGTGGGGCAAGAAAGCAAGGCCAGCCTGGGCTACAGAGCATAGTGAAAGGATCATTCTAGTCTTGAAGAAATTCTCCTACAAGAAGATATGAGTGACTGGCTCTCCAGGTGCATCCTCCTGTGGTCCTGTGAGGCATTCAACACAGGATCTCAGCATACTGAGGTTATTCCCTCTACAGATGGGAAAACAGGGGTTCAACAGTAAGCCATGAATCGCACCCTCTCTCCTCACTAGTGGCTTCCCCTGGGGATGGTGGTGAGCACACGGTTTGCTCATGCAGCCCGGGAGTGGCCCTGGAGCACACACCTGCCCATGGCAGGTGTTCCTGAAACCTGGTTAAATGGATAAATCATTAACAACCCCAATGCTGAGATTGGAACCAGGCCATGGGGTCAGGGGCTCAGGCTAGATGTTCCTGCCACAGTTGTGAAGGCAAAAGTGGGTGGGGTCCTCCTAGAAAGACAGCTGTGGTGGGCAGAGGCCAGCAGCCATGGATGTCTCTTCTAGAGAGGTCTGCTGTTGGCCCACAGAGCTGCCAGAAGAAAAAGCCAGTTTCACAATCACAAAGGAAAACAGTTTGAAGCAGGAATCCCTTTGGACTGCGGGCTTTCTCCAGCATCGTAGGGCTTTCTCCAGCATCGTCGGGCTTTCTCCAGCATCGTGAAAGGCCATCTATTTTTATTGCAATCAATTCTGTTAAAGTTGGATTTACTAAAGAGAACGGTGGAAATCATCTTGTTATCTTGTAGCTCAGTAGAAACTTCAATTTCTATTTCTGTTCCTGGCTGGACTCTGTTGCCTCTGCCAGGAACTAAATATAGCCATCTGCAACTCTGTATCACACAGGCAAGCATCCTGAGCTAACTGAACTAGGCGCCGCCCCTTGCCCTTCACAGAGGAGTCTGGCCCCCAGCAAGTTCCCCAAGGCTAGGTCTCCATCTAAAACATACTAGAAACATCTTATCTGTGAGGGAAGTCAGCCGAGATTAGAGTCTATACCACAATGACTGTTGAGCAGCAATGGAAGCCAGGGTGCTGGTATGCCCACACTAATATCCCTCACCTGGGCCAGCTGCCCTGCTGTCTATCACCTCCTGGTAGGGAAACACTCTCACCAGCTAACAGCCCTGCTGCCAAGAGACACACCATTGGCAATCATACCCACCAATGCATGACTACCTCAGAGTCTCTGAACCTGCTGTTCTGCTGCCGGTAATGCTGAGTCCCAGACTCCCCCAGCCCCTCTGTTACCTCACAGAATTCCATGGCCCTTTATAATAAGATCTCCTCTGGCCTCCTTATTGAAAAAGCCAACTTGATCTATGTCCACAAACTCCCTCCCCAGTTCGTCTCTATTGCACACACATGCCTGCACACTGACATGTGGCTACACAAGTGTACATGTGTGACTACACACACATGGCAGTGCACAGGTACATGTGAACCAGTGTGTGTTTACGGCCTCATCTTGTTTGGATCCTGTTTAGAGAAGGACCTTACCGGTTTTGCTGCCCCACTCTCAGCCCCTGGATGGATGCCTCACACAGACAGGAGCCCAGGAAGAATTCCGGATGTGTGATCCGTCCTGTGGGCTCAGTAGTGCCTACGCCTGTCTGTAAACTCAGTTATGACAGTGACAACACAGCCTGCCACAAACCGTTTGGCAGTGGCATCCAGCCAGCCACCTCTTGTCTCTGCAGGTCTCTGCTTCAGACATTGCGCTTCCCACTGAGCCTCCCATGCCAGCCGCTGAGGGCTGCAGGTGCCCACAGACCCAGGTGGTACAACCCACCCAATCTGCAACATGGGCCAGGTCCTGAGAGCTTCCCACCTACCCCATGTTCATGGCATCCAGAGATGTCTTTGCAACACAGAGACTGACTTCAGGGCTAAAAGGACTGGGCCTGGCCTTTGAGTGACCTTAGCAAGAGCTGCACATCTCGGAGTATTCACTGCCTATTCTGGAATCAGGGTCTTCACAGCTCTAGACTCAAGGTCTTTTCTGCAGGTTCTACCAGAGCCTGGCCTCCCACCAGATACATTTCTGCCCACTCACTGACTGCACACTAGCCACACTTGAGCCACTGGCAGAGCATGGTGTGGACTGCATCAAAAGCAATGCCCACAGAGGTGAGCGTGTGGAGCACCTTCCAGAGGCCAGCACAGGGCCACCATCCACTGAGTCAGTGCCTCCCCTCACTCCGAATTTAGATCCCGAAGTGGCATTGAGTCTCAGAGGAGTCACTGGAGGCCAGGAGGAGACCAGCAGGACCCATGTCTGTCCTACCACAGAACCGAGCTCTCGGCTCTCAGAATTTACTTCCTGCTTCCCAGTCTAACATCTCCTGCCACATCCCTCCCGCTGGCCCTGCCAGGAGCAACCACTTCGTCACTGGATGCAGCCCTGACCTGTGATGACGGGGACAGGCTTACTTCAGAGTCAGACCCCAAGGAGTCATTCATCCAATGGCAGATGAAGATAGAAAGAGACAACAGAGTTCAGCCAACACTAGACACTGAATGACTGTGTCCGTACCAGCAAGGAGCCTACTCAGACTCAGGGCTGCCTGGAGCTGCCCCTGCTCCAGCAGGCTCAATTAGCCATGACTCTGCCAGGCCATTCCTACTGCCAAAGTGCTATGTCTCCTATAGTCACTTGGAGACATCTCTCTCTGCCTGGGGAAAGAGGGTCATACCTGTTCCTAGCTGGGACAACCATCAGGGAGGCCAAAACTGCACAGACAGGCACTAAAGTCGGGTTCCTGGCCTCAACTAACATATACCACAGGAAGCAGAGTGGATCTGGCACAGGGTGGTTTCAGTGTTGGCTCCATAAGCAGGAGTCACCAGGACGCTGCCCATCCTGGATCTTGGCCTTGACTCTGCTGATGCCTCTTAGTTCTCTGGGCGGACGTGGACTGAGGCGCTGGGGCACCCACAGCACTGCTGTCCACAGAGTGCACAGTAGCCCACAGTGGCTTGAAGCAGGATGAGGAAGAGCAGGCAGTCAGCTCACAGCAGGGCATCCTCCTGCAGAGGCATGACAGCTGGTGCGGGCTAGGGGGCGGGGGTACACATTATGCAAAGCCCCAGCACAGGTCCAGATCCAAGCAAGCAGCTAAGTCTAAAGGTCATGGACCATGAGGCTTGGCAGAGAAGCAAATTAAGAGCTTGGATGGAAACCCTGGGGGGCCGTAGAGATGAGAAAAAGAATGAATGGGCATCCTGGACTGCCCAGGCTGAAGCATAATGATACCCCCTGCTTCACTAAATAGAGCACCAGAGCTTGGACCCCTGCAACCAGTAGCACCCAGAGAGGAGCCCAGAGGGACAGCCCTGCACTGGCTTAGATTACTACAGCCTCCCAGGCTACTGTGGCAGTGTCACCAGGGCATGCCCATCCTCTTCCCTCCCATCAGATTGGGCTCTCCCTGCCCCTCCTTCCTCATCAGTCTTGCAAGAGCCGGTGCCTCTTCTCACAACCCTGTGTGGACCAGCCCAAAGGTACCTCAGGGCCCATAGACTCAGACCCTCCAGCCCTTCCCCATGCTGAGCCCCAGGACGCATGGGATAGTGGCTTCATTGTTGCTACTATTGCTCCCTCAGCACTCTCAGTTAGGGTTTCTATTGCTGTTTGATGGAACATCATAACCAAAAGCAACTTGAGGAGGAAAAGATTTATTTCCATTTACAACTCTCAGATTATAGTCCATCATCGAAGGAAGTCAGAGCGGAAACTAAAGGCAGGAAAGGAAAGAGCCATGGAGAGCGCTCCTTACTGACTTTCACTTCCTGGGTTACTCAGTCTCTGTTATACACCCCAGAACCACCTGTCCAGGGATGGCATCCCCCCAACAATGGGCTGATCCCTCCCACATCAATCACTAATTAAGAAAACGCACTACAGACTTGCCTGCAGGCCAGTCATATGGAGGCATTTGTCAGCTGAAAGTACCTCTTCCCAAATGACTCTAGCGCGTGTCACGTTGGCATTAAAACGAACCAGTACAGCATCAAAACTCAGCTTTGCAAACCTGAACGTCCCTATGGCACCTGAAGTCCTTGTTGGAGTGCAGAGGAGACCAGAGCAGTGGTGTCTCTAACAACTCTTGGGTAGTGGTGATGTCACAGGTCCATAGGCCCTGTGAACCTGGCCGTAGAAAAGTAAACTTGGGGCTGAGTAAATGGGTCCATTGCTAAAGCTCTAGCCTTGTACTGGTGAGGCCCTGAGTGTCATCCCCAGAACCGAAATACAAAGGAGGATCTCTGGGGCCTTGTTATCCACCCAGGACCTTCTGCCCAAATGACACTACCCACAAAAGTATTCTATGCACACATACAAATATAAAAACATGGGTGTTGGGGCTAGAAAGATGGCTCAGCAGTTAAGATCACTGGCTGCTTTTCCAGAGGACCTGAATTTGATTCCCAGTACCCATGTGGTGGCTCACAACCACTGTGACTCCAGTTCCAGGGGATCTTACACTCTCTCAGACCTCCACAGGCAATGCACTCACATGCAGGCAAAATACCCACAGACGTAATGTTTAAATGAATGTAGGCGTTATCTATCTGGATACCTATCTCTCTCCCAGTCGTCTCATTTCACTCGAAAGCCTGATTGAGATCTCATCAGGCTGAGATGAGGGGGCTGTTTCTCTCATCTAGAAGCATGGTGACACTGTTTCCACTTCAGTGACACAGATGTGACCCCGAGACAGCATTCCTCACCAACCACAGCCAACCTTGTCAGTTGCTCTTAGACCATCTGCCAGAATGACCAGCCATCCTCTGTCCCCTTAGAGTAAGCAAAGAGATCCAGCCTGGAGGCCAGGAGGAGCCCAGGCTTCCAAGAGGAACATCACAGCCTCCAACACCTGGAGGACCAGTCCGCTTCAGCAGGGCTTTCTGAGCTGGAAGACAATCTTCCCACACAGGGAAGCTCCTTCTAGAAATGCCCCCAGCCCCAACATGGAGGAGGAGGCTCCTTCTCCCCCATGGGGATAAGGGGAGATTGGCATTTTGAACTTTCCAGGTGGGGGATTCCAGTGGGGGCCATTTGTTGCTAGATCCTGGAAGGGGTGGGAAATAGAGTAGGAAGAAGAAATGGGGTCACCCATGGAGAAGAGGCTCCCTGTCTCCTGAGCACAGAGAGCAGAAGGGAAATTCCCACAGACAGATCTGACCTATGACCCAGGGAGGACCCAAGGGACAAAACCAAAGAAGCTGCAGAGCTCAAGGACCTCAGAGGCCAAAAAGCCTGTGAAGCAGAGTGAGCTTCATACCCAGCCCCTTCAGGGACTGGCCCAGAGCATTCTGTGCCACAGATGCAGGTGTTTGACCCTGACTGAGTTAGCAGGTACATATCCAGCCAACTGCATGGTGCTGTCCCCTTGTGAGAGGCATCCATAGGCCTTTTTGACTAGATGATAGGCCTGGGCCATACAGGCAGAGTCTCTTGCCCCAGCCTAGCGAATATGTAGCCATCACAGAAATAGTATAGCTAAAGGGTAGCTAGCCAAAGCCCTGACCACAGACAGAACGTCCTGCCCTGGATGGTATAACAGGTTCTTCCTAGAACTGGCTCAAGGCCATGTTTCTGCTTTCTCTGTGACCCCCTTCCTGCCAACTTGTGTGGGCAGAATCACCACCCTGCTGTTTGGTGGGAGCTTGGCATGGGGAGGGACAGATGGGCACAGAATCAGCGTGTGGTGGGGAATAAGGAAGTCTGAGGCTTCAATCCCACCTCAGCTCCCCGACCCAGCCCACACACAGGAGAGTAGCCCTTATAGGATCGTATCTTTGAATGATAGGTCAAATGATAGAACTGTTTTGGAAAGGACCAGGAAGTGTGGCCTTTTGAGGGAGATGTGTCACCGGGGTGGGCTTTGAGGTTTCAAAAGCCCACAATAGGCCCAATTTATCTATCTATCTATCTACCTATCTATCTATCTATCTATCTATCCATCCATACCTTCAACTTGTGAATAAAATGTAAACTCTCAGCTACTGCTCCGACACCATGCCTGCCTGCCGCCATGCTTACCACCATGATAGTCATGGATTCTACCTCTGAAACTGTAAGCAAGCCCCCAATTAAGTGCTTCCTAAGTTGCCTTGGTGACGGTGTCTCTTCACAACAATAACTAAAAGTAACTAAGACAACAAGAAACTGTTGAAAAAGATGCAGCTTTCTCCCCCATATTCACAGACTGAAGCTAACTCCAGGACTCCAGAACTAGACAGAGTCTTTACAGAGATCTTAAGTTACAGGTCACTAGGTAGGCCAATGTCCAGCGACTGGCATTTTCAAAAGCGTTTAGGACACAGAGCCACATAGGGATGAGACTGTGAGGACCCAGGGAGAAGATGCTACCTGGAAACCAAGAAGAGAGGTCGTGGGAGGAGCTGGGTCTGTGTCACCTTTATCTTGGAATTCAGCCTCAGTCTATGAACACAGAGAAGTGACAGTAAGGAAGGAGAGGACACATGAGGCTTGTCCCCAGCCCCACAGCCCCCTACATGGAGGAGTTCAAAGCTCCTCCTCCCTGATTATGTAGAAAATCCCAAGTGCCCCTGCCACCACCTTAATTGGCCCATCTCTCACCTCGTGCCTTCTCACCATGGGGGGTAGAGGACACTTTTCTAGAGAATCTGAAAAAAAACTTGACAGACTCACTTCCATCCACACAGTGGGGTGTACAGTCAAGGAGCATATAAGCACCAGGCCTTGGACATGCATGGAGGGTCTTGGGGACATCTTCAGTTGAAAAGGGGGTGGATTCAGGGTTGAGGTCAGTCTTGTCTAGTCTGAAGGACTAAACAACAGCTAAGGTCTGGTTGCCTTCAGGTGCTAAACAGACATGTTCGATCTCCGAGCTGAGTAAGTGTGAGGTGTGTATGAAGTGAAGCTGACATCTTTCACCTCAACTGAGTTCATGAATCACCCCCTAGTGAAGCATGTCAACCAGTTAGACCTCTGCAACACAATGACAGGACCAGCTGGAGGTGCAGGGAGAACAAAAGAAGAAACAGCCACACCCAGAAGGTCCTGGATATCCTCCAAGCCATGACCTAGAGAGGAATCCTGAACTTGGGGCCAGTCTCTGGCCCTCCCTGTGTGCTGTGGCCAATGGCAGCTCCACCCTGCAACCTGCGGTCTCTCTGCATCTTAACCAGAGCCATGACTCGTGGGGACAGATGGCCTCTGGATTAGTGGGTCCCTGGGGAAGGGGCCTCCGTGTTTTGTTATCTTCAAGGCATCTAGCAGACTGCCTCTGGGTCTCCAGAAATGCTTGCGCCCTCCACCTGTTAGTAATAAATCCCCTTCATAAATTTCCACACCAGGCGACCCTCAATGAGACTTAACTATTGAGAGAACAGGACTGTTCTAGCTGGTGCCTGGGGAATGTGGCTCATCACCACTACATCCTGCTCTGATTCCAAGTGCTGGAAGGATATTCAGAAGCTGTGGGGTCAGGCCTGGGGCAGACTCTGGCTATGACCCGAGGCTGGCCACAGGGCACTAGGTCACACAGAGGTCAGGATGCTGTAGTCTCAGAGGCCTTGACCTAAGGAGACTGTTTATGATTCAGATTTGCCATAGCCATACTTCCTCACTATGGTGGTGTTCAAGTGAAGCCACAAATTCTGTAGTATTTCTTCACCTTCACCGGAGAGGAAACAGCATCATTCCCCTTTGAACCTGGACAAGTATCTGATAATGGAGGTGACTCCTACTGATTTCTAAGACTGGAGCCTAGAAGGCTCCTGACACACTGAGAGAAGGAAGACAGTGGGCCAAGGCAGAGAGCCGTGATAGAGAGGCCACAGCAGAAAGCCCATGGCAGAGATACATAGCAGAGAGCCATGCAGAGTTCTTATAATGGAGAGCCACAGCAGACAGCCACAGCCGAGGTGGGATGGAGCAAGAACGATCTTCACCACTGCAGCTCCTCTGTAGGGCCCCTCCCACTGACCCAGGAGCCCTGGGTGCTCTGCCACTGTGCCTGCTGTTGCTATGCCAGCTCTGCTCTCCGCCCATTCTCCTTTGCTCATGTGTCCCTCAGCAAGTGGCCCCTTCCCACCACCCTTTGGTCTCACCTCATGGCCTCTCTTTTGAAGTTTCATAGAGACTTCACCACTGAACTCCTCTCATCTTGGTACGGCCCAAGGGCTTGGGGACAGCTGCAGGTCCTCCCCCTTCCCCCCACAACTTCGGAGCACTCCACTGCCTCAGTCTCAGTTACTGATTCCACCAGTCTACTTCCTGTCTCCTTTGATTTCCCCTCTGTAATCATTTCACAAGGAGGAAATCAAATAATATGTGGCCTGTTGGGACTCACTTAGCATAAGTCTCTTGGGGTGCAGCCATGTTTTACTATGTGTTTGTACTTGTTCCAAATAACAGTCTATTGTAGGACTATGCCACATGTCCTTTACCCAACACATCTGCAGCTGGACAGTAAGGTCGCTGCCAGCTCTGGACTATTAAAATATGACAGAGAATTATGTGCAAGTTACAACATAGACATGAGCTTCACAGACTGCTTCAGAGAGAGCCATGTTTTGTCTCCCCAGTGCCACACACTCATCCCTACCTCTGGCTCTGAAACAGCCCCCAGCCCCAGCCATCCTAACTGCTCAAGATCCTTCAGGTTGTTATCTAGATGTTTTTAACACAGTGGTGACAGGGTTTATGTCTCTGTCTGTAGGTCTGTGGTAGTACTACCCAGTAAGATCCACCCTCTCCTCTGAGGCAGGATAAACCCTGTCTGAGTGGCTACCTCTTGCCAGACATTTGGAAGGGACTCGGAAAGTTGGGGCTTAATGTCACTTATCCCCCAAGGCTTCGTGAGAGTCTCCCCTTCCGGGAAGCTGCTGGCCCTCTTCTGGATGAAACTGTCCGTGATGCACCAGCTTTCCCAACTTCAACTGTGCAGTCTTCCTAGTGTCCTATAAGGCCACACCAGCCCAGCACAGTCCCCTTGCATGTTCCAGCTGCGTGCTGTATCATTTATATTGCTAGCAGTTCTCACTGGCCAGTGGCTAGTGGTCACTCTCCCACGACCCTAACTACAAACATTTTTTTTTTTTTTTTGAAACAGGGTTTTTCTGTGTAGCTCTGGCTGTCCTGGAACTCACTCTGTAGATCAGGCTGGCCTCGAACTCAGAGTTCCACACCTCTGTTTCCCAAGTGTTGGGATTAAAGGTGTGGACCACCACCACCTGGCAACTCCAGCTACATTTTTCATCATCACAGGCCTGGGATGGGAAGAATGCCATTTTAGAGTCCTTGTGCCTCTGGCCATGCTGCCAGAGGTGGAGCCTGCACCCTGCTCCCCACCCCTTGCAGGAACTAAGGTAGCTCCCATGTGCAAAGCTGAAAAGCCACCAGAAGGTGGCTGCCAAAGGTCAGGAGCGACTCCTCTGAAGTGCTGGTTCTGTAACAGGAAAGAAGGCAAGAAGAGGTGGTAGAATTTGTTCACAATACTGGGCAATATGGCCACCCCCCAGGGGCGTGACCAGCTCAGTCAACACAATTAGATGCTTAATCAGGCGCCTCCTCAGCCTGACGCATCTGCCCACGTGAGTAACTGTGATTTATTAAGACCATTAAAGCTTTCTCCCCCGTCTCTGACAAGCCACTGAAGCACTGCTTTGTTTTAAAAAAAAGAAAGAACATTCTTAGGGAAAAAAAAAAACTGTGTGGGTGCCACTTAATTAATCATTTAGTTTCTACGGCAGTTTGGAAACAAGAAGAGCAACACAGGTGTGCAAAAAGAGACACTGGATCTGGCCCCCTGTCTCTTGCCGTTGCTCGGAGCCCAAGCTCATGGGGGGAAGGAACACCTATCCAAAAGTCCACAAAGGCCACACTACACCCATGAAAACAGCACCTGACCCAAATCTCTGCACACTGAATTTCCCAGAACTGCGGAAATATCCACGGCCCTCCTAAGCCAGAAAGCAGCCCATCCACTTGCCTGAACCAACCTACTCGTTGAAGTGAATGATGGGCAGATATTTTCAGAAAACTGGTTTGAAAATCTACCCATACCTCAGAGGGAGCATCATCTCCCTCTGATGCTCCACCCACACAGACTTCCTATCAGTCAATCCCTAAGGCTTCGGTACACCCAGAAGGCACTAGGGTACAAACCAGAACAGCATGGTGGGCAGATGCCATGTCCTAATTTAACATGTGCCCCACACAGGAGCAGCATGGGCTGTCACCTGTTGTCCCTAAGCTTTGGTTTCTGCTTCAGGACAGTTCCTGTCACTGAGCTTGTGACCTCAGCACTGGGCATCTCCACACCAGAGCTCCCTCTGTCAACCAAGACACGGTAGCAGCAGGCCTCCAACCCTTGGCTGGACTCAGCAGGTTCAGACTCTGCTTCCAGGATTGGAGGGGGCTGTGGCTGATCTCTGATTGCCGGTGAATTTGTTCTGAAACCATCAGATGTGTCCCCAGTGGCTTTCAGAGAATGAGACACCCGTGCTTATCATCACAACTATGTGGTCTCATCTCTCAAGCGTCCATCACCTCCTAAGGACATGGACAGGAGCAGCAGGTAGAAGGGTCTGGGCTGGAGGCATCAGGGACAGGCCTGCTGTGCCTTTAAACAGCCCTGGATTCCTCAGGCCCACAAGCCCACCCCACAGAGGCTGAGAGTTGCCTGGATTCAACAGGGAACTGTCGTTAAATGCCTTCAGTCTCTGCAGAGAACAATTATTTTTGCTGGGCTGGAATCAATATCTATAATTGATGCCTACGAAAAGTTAAACGCAGGAACGCAAACCTCAGCTTACCAGTCCCTGGGAGATTTGGTTGTGACAGAAACAGACGAACACATGTGTCCTTCTGCACTTTTAGAATTTACTGACTAACGATAAATTCACATTTAAGCAACATGGAATAACTTAGGGTAGGGCATGGCCTGATCAACAGCTTTCTGGGCAGATAGTTTGGTGTCCTAACAGTGAAAAGCAGGCTTGCATTCGACACAAACTTCCTTTTTTGGCTCTGAGGCAGAGGCAGAGAGAACCATTAAGATCCACCCTCGGAATACAGATGGGCAACACCTGGCCACAGCAGGGCGGCTAGCCAGGAGCATGGACACCCCTCACGAGGGTTTCTCCAGCTGTCTAACACAACGTTCATCTTAACCAAGTCCTCAGGAACACGAACATCCAGGGCAAGACATTGGCTTCTGGTGACTCACACTCAGGGAAACCAGGCCTTGAAGGCCACCACCTGCCTAAATTCGCCCTGTTAACTGTGGTTAAGGAAGACTTGACCCTCTTATCCCTGTGATGCCAGCCAAATGTCCCTTCTCAAAGGCTTTCAACTGCACACCCCAAAGCACATATATCCATGGAAAATCCCCCACCGTATTTGGTGTTTTCCTGGACTTCTGGGCCACAAGCCCCTATACAATGTGAGTCCTCTTCTGACTCATCCTTAACAACTGGGTGCTCTTTTGGCCTTCTGTTTCTATGTTTGTCACACAACTGAGTAACCCAAGCACACTAGCAACAGACTCTGGACTGTTGGTGGCAGGTGCAGAGGCCACTCCCCTCCCCAGCACAGGAGTCACCTGCCACTCTAGATGCCACAGCAGCCCAAAGTCCTCAGTGTTGACAAGTAGACGACACTGAGCCTCCAGCTGTACAGTGTGTTCTGTGAAGCCAAAGCCGAACAGAGAGGCTTCAAGGTGGTAGGCTATCAATGGCTTTACCTTTGACATGAGTCTAGAGAGAGGGCTCAGAATTTAACAGTGCTTCATGCTCCTCTACAAGACTTGAGCTTGGCTCCGAGAACCACATCAGGCAGCTTACAATCGCCTGCAACTCTAGCTTCAGAGATTCTCACACCCTCTTCTGGCCTCCATGGGCAAACACACACATGGGCACATACATGCACATGGGCACAGGCACCTAGAGTGGCAGGTGGCTCCTGTGCTGGGGATTGGAGTGACCTCTGCACCTGCCACCAACAGTCCAAGACAGAGTCTGTTGCACATACATATGTGCACAACACACACACATACATACACACACACACACACACAATACAGTCATTTTAAGCCTTTTTTCTCTGGTTCATCTGTAGCTTCTCCTCTATTGCCCACACACAGCCCCACACACATGCTGAGTACCGCAATGCCTATGGCTATGATAGAAACTAGTCCTAGCTAAAAGAAACAGCCAATCGGGCAGGGGCTCGACAGTAGTCAGTAGAAGGCTTGAGAGGGTAGAAGGTGGCATGGCCCCAGTGTGAAGGGTAAGCCTGATCCTGAGCTAAGAGGACAGGAAGCCTCTGGAGGATCTTGGGTTAACATGTGACATTAGAGCCAAGGCCTCAAAGGACAGCTACAGTGTTGACAGTGGATCTCCTGAGCTCTATGAGGAGCCCAGAGTTCACAGTCACTCCCCTTTTGCCTTTGTACTGGAGGAGGCAACAGGACTCCAAAACACCCACAGCCAAGTCCCAGAGACAGGCTTAGGTTCTCTAATGAGGGACTCTGTGGATGATACTGAAGAGCTAGGAGTGGGAGTCAGGATTGTCCACTGTCATCACAGGTCATCCCTGAGGGTTTGGAAGGTTATTGTCAGAAAGAGACCTGCAATGTTATGAGCAGAGAGGCAGCAAAGGAAAGTTCTCAGGGTCAGAAACTGTGGGGATCTGCAGCAGCTGAGCGGATCATACATACACGCGCACACACACACACACACACACACACCTCTGGAAGAGCCAGGCCTATCCACCACTGACTTTGGCTCAAAGTGGCTAACTTCTGGTGTCCAAGACTAGACAAAGACAAACAAACCTGAATTGTTTGAACAGCCATTTTTTGTGTGGCCTTTGCAACAGCCAGAAGCCACACAGTTCACATCTGAGCTTCGGTGGACTCACGATGACCTAGGTGTTCTGTGAGGTGGGAAGTCCCCCCTTCCAAGGCTAAGGAAACCAATTTCTCTTTGATATCTCCGTCTTCCATCTACCAGAAACTCAGGCCACTCGGCTGAACTCAGCATAGAGCTCAGCAGTGCTGATCATTGAGCCCATGCCACCTTCCTAAGCTTCCTATGTAGAAATGCCCACAGGCATGGAGTCTGCCAGCTCCAGGAATCCTCCAGTTTCCTGTATAAGCAGCCCTGCTGTGGTCTATTCACCCAGCACAAGCCCAGCCCCATGCTGACCTCACCTTCTCTCAACAAAGACCAGACACACTGGAATGTGCTGACTCAGCCAAGGGTGAACTGCCCATGTCTGGGGGTATCCCAGCAGGCACCCTCTAAGCACCCTAGAATCTCTAAATGCCTGTGAGGGCCTTGGCACTCCTTGGAGACCACCACAGACATGGCAAGTGCCCACATGGCATTTGCTGAATGGATCTGCCTTCCAGCTGTCCCTGGCAGGCGATGCTGTAGGCAGAGGCTGGTTTCCTTCTTGGCTTTCCATAGGATCTCCATCTGGGGTTCACCTCCACTCCAACTTCCTACAAACACTTCAGCAGTCACCAATGCCAGGCTGGAGGCTGAAGGCACCCAAACAAAACCTCCCAGCCGGTTTCCTGGCATAGGAACCAACCCCACCTCCAGGTATAGTGAGACTCATTCACTCATTCAATGAAGAAACCTCACAGCTCTGCTGGGAAACTAGGAAGAAAATCCACCCCCGGGAGTGGGGAACTATGAGCAGTCCCGTCTCCTGAGACCCTGAACCACTGTTCTCAGAGATATCCTAGCTTCTCTAGGTCCCTCTAGAGAGGTGCTGGCCTGGAAAAAATAGACCTCATCGAGAGCATGTTTAGTCTCAGAGGCTGAACCCTGCTGAGCCCCCACTTCCTAGTGGGCCTTTCTCAATTCTACAATGGGAGCTCTGGCCAGGTTCCAGGACACCTTACAGCCAGTCCTCCCTAACCCTACACAAGGATTCTCAACTTCTTTGGGTTCTGATTTTTTAGGGGGTGTACCCAAAGCTGCTGAAATACATCATTAATGTTAAATAGAGGTGACCTCAAGGTCCCTGTCTTCAGAGATATGATAACCACACCACACTCAGTGCCTGTCCCAATTCCCCAACTCCTTCTTTCAGGGCTACCTTACATGACCAGGAAATAAGAGTTCCCCATGGGCACGCATGTCATCTCACCTGCATGTCACCCTAAAACCTGTCACCACAGTGTATGCTGATCCAAAAAAAAAAAAAAAAAACAGACGCATCAGGCAGGACAGCCACTGAGACACAGGTTTCTTTTAAGTGCAAATGGCCTCTACATGGGCCAAGTGACTCCAGGACACCAGATCTGGGAGCCACCAGGTGCACACTGTAAACCACAGGTATAAAGGGTGCTGTGGGCACCTCAGGAACCACTGCTGACACAGCCCAGGGCTGACCCGGCTTGGCCCGGGTTGTTGAGGTGAGATGGCATTCTCCTTCAACAGGGATAACCCTCAGTGAAGAAGCCAGAAGGGGTGGGAGATGGTTGCTGAGATCGTTCTGACTCCTTCCTCTACCCACAATGCATCCTGCTCAGAGCACCCTCCTGCTCCGTTAGGGGTACTTGGACTACTCATAGAGACAAAACTCCACCCCCAGAATCCATGCTTGTGGTTTCAGGGTGGGTCTGCAAGTCCAGACTGCTCATCCAGTATTTCAGCCTCTGGCCAACAAGAGGGATTCAATAGAATCCAGAGCTTCAATTGTAGATGTCTTGGCAACCTTGGGAGATGCAGCCATCTTTAACCTAACTCTCACAAAGTGACCTACGAGACCTGTGGGAAGAAAGCAAAATAGTGAACCAGGGTCCAGACAGCTTGAGGGACACAGACTGGTGCGTACATTACAGTCTCTGGAGGAGACATGCCTGAAGCCAGTACCAGGGTGATTCAATCTGAGTGGATTCCAGTCTCTCCCTTCAGCTAGCCAAAGCTGGGCTCCTGTGACCCATGATCAAGAGTCCTAGTTTTGTGGACAACATTACAGGGCATACAGCAGAAAGGAAGTGAGAGCATGCACCCAACCCTCACTAAACTTGAAACCTAACTGGGGAGAGTTGTCAGCCAGAACACGGACAATCAGAGCCAAGGGTACAGTTCGCAGAAGCTGGGAGATGAGGGAGACTATGCAGCATCCTGGGGATGAGTGACTCTCGGGAGAAGCCCTGCACCGGGCTGCACCCATCTTCAGTTTCCATGTGAATCACACACACACACACACACACACCACATACAAACACCACACACACGCATACACACACACACCACACACACATACACACACACACACCACACACACATACACATGCAAACATATCACACACACACACTATACACACATACATACACACCACATACACATACACACATACACCACACATGTGCAGATATAGACACACCACACACACATACACACACACACACACACACGCATAGGCACATAACCATGCACATACAAGAACATGCATGCATTTGCGAGCGGGCACACACACACACTGCCACCACCACGTGGACAGGAAGCTGCTTGGCACTCAGGTCACAGGAGAGGGCTCCCACCCAGATAACAGGACACTCTTGATAGAATTACGAAGACCAACACTGGAGCAGTCATTATCTTCTTCCATCACCATAAAATTTCCCTTTTCAATTTCTTCCAGAGGAGAGAGAATAAAAGAGATTAAGGATTAGAGGATTAGAGCCCACACAGCCCCTTCTGCAGGTGGCCCCGCCTCGGCATGTTTGCTTCCCTCTTAATGGCCCTTGGGATGTGTCTGTACTTGGTGGAATTCCACAAGAGCAAACCTCATCCTTTAAAAAGCAACCTCAGCAAGTGGCAGGGAATGACCACATGCCACATGTCACGGCCTGCCCTGCGGATCCACCCTAGGTGCCTCTCTCTTTGCCCCCACCACCTTTAGAAGCTTTCCGACTCCTCCAGGCAGAAGATTTGGGGACTTTCTTTCCTGCAGTGGAATGATGGCTCAGTGTCAGAGCCCCCATTTATTGCCTTAAGAAAAATATGCGGGAATGTGAGATTTCTTGAACACAGTCTGTGGCCATGACTCAACTCCTCTGTCAGCCAGCAGGGTTCTGAGAAGTGCTGCTGGCCCCCATCCTCTCAGGGTCCTGTGGTCACCACATTGTTTGGAGTCACTCAGCCTCACTATAAGGCTCCATGGCCATGGCCTCCTGGAGAGAACTAACAGGTAAAGGGGTAGGGAGCCCCGACAATCTTCCAAGGGAGACACCTCATATGCCTGTTCTATATGGGGGCTTGTTCAGGGAGCCTGGGCATCATCTGCCTGATACAAACAGGCAGGATGGTCTCAGTGGTCACCTGTGAGCCAGCATCAAGTCAGCAACTGAGACACAGACCCCCAGCAGACAGAAGGCAGATGGGTAAGTAGGGTGAACAGGATCCAGCATGACATTTTTCCTGAATGTCCTGTACTTCCCAAAATTCTATGTTGTCATCCTCTGCCGATGCCACACAAACACATACAGAGAGAGAGAGAGAGAGAGAGAGAGAGAGAGAGAGAGAACTCCTTACACCCTCAGTGTGCCCAGGTCACCCTGGGCCCCTCCCACTGAGCTGTAACCTTAGGCAGGCAGATACCAACCTAGCCACATCAACCCCTTGGATCCTGTGAAGGGTCTGGCTGGGACACCCCTTATAGCTTCAAAGATGAATCAGCTACTCTAAACACGTCACTATCTCTGAAACACTAACTGTCTGGATCAAAGTCAAATTAGGCCAAGCCAGGCATAGCAAAGGCTGGCAGACTGGCAGCTCAGAGGGCTCACTTGGCACTCCCCTTCTTCCCCAGCCATGCCCAACCCTGACCCCACAGGTTGAAGGGGAGCTCAGGAGACAAGAAAAACCTGACTGGGGTGGTCTTAAATCTTACAGACCAGCTCCAGAGAGGTAAAGCAGCCACCACACCTGAAGCCAACCCTCCTTGGCTCCAGCATGAAGGGGCCGTTCCACCACAGAAGCTCTTTCAGCACAATGGGGCAGGTGGGCCGGCTGGCATCCCTCTGATAGGAGAGGAGGTTCCAGGCTTCTCAAAGACAATCCTCCTTTCTTCAGGACCAAAGGAGTCAAGGATCCAAGGATGGGGCACTTAGACATTGGGACAGTCAGACCCTTTGAGAAAGCCTAGGGAAGCAGGCACAAAACCAAGTCCTCACAGACTGGAGGCTGGGATGACAGTGTGGGTGAGGGGACAGTATATGAGTGGGTCATGGTCACTCAGCAGAGTCCCCAGTATATGTGCCTCCCCCAGGTCTACCAGCTCTGGTCAGTCAACAGCGAACAGAGGCTGCACAGCCCAGAGGACAGAGTATGGTCTCAGGCAAGGGTGGCAGCAGAGCCACTGAGGCAGGAAGGGTAAACTGTCCTTGAGGGGATAGATGTCCCTGTGTGTCACCCTTTCCCTGCCCACAGACTGTGCATCTTGCTCCTGGCCAGTCTCAGAACCCTCTCCTATTGCTCAGTAGCTTATAAGCCAGCAGGAGAGTAGCAGCTCTCCACAAGCTCCACAGCAAGAGCAAACAGAGAGGTTCTCAATAGAAGTTGACAGAGGCAAGTCCTGCAAATGCCAGAGGAGGGGAGGCCAGGCTCCCAGGATGGAGGCAGAGCACAGAGTCACCCACTTCAGGGCTTCCAGGATGCAGGCAGCAACACACATACAAGACAGTCATGCTTAGCAGGTGTCCCTGGCACAGAGCCACTCAGGGATTGTCTCACCCCAACACATTAGCAGTGCTGACTGGGCATGGGACTGGGGCCGCAGGGCCTTCCTAGAGGAAGAGCTCTAGTTATAGAGAGAGAACGTGGGCAACAGGGTTGAGGCAGGAACCAAGTGACCAGTGTTGAGGCTCACATAGTAAGAACTAAGAAGCCACATCCAAGTGGGAGCCTTTGATTTCAAGCATGCAAGGAGTCCATTGCAAAGCCCTTGACCAAATTCCCACCTTCTGTGGGTGGCATCCCAGTTCATCTCACACATACCCATAAGACTGAATCAAGCAAGCCATGAGGGTCTTTGCATCTCTGAGCTCAGAAAGCCCTTAAACCAAGTCTGACACACAGTGTGTCTACATGAGAGGAAAGAGTAGATTAGCCTTGGCACTGCTCTTCTATCTGACCATGCTCAAAGTCTCTAGCAAACAGTAGCCTCACCACCACCACTGCCGCCACCACCAACCTCTAGAAACAGAGTAGGAATGCATGGCTTTCCCTTGCTCTGGAAAAGAGGGACAATAGGTCTCCCTGTCATGCCACAGGTGGCCAGAACCAAATGCCAAGCTGGAGCAGTCAGGTCAGAAAGAGGTCACCTCAATGCCACAGCTTCTCCTATACCAGTGGCTGCCACCCAGAGCCTCGCCCAAGGAAGGAGCAAAGCCACCCACACCAGCCCCCTACACACACACACACACACACACACACACACACACACACACACACACCAGTGTAGGGTTTCAGGTTTCCTGGTCACTGCCAGACCTCTTCTCCGCCTCCAGTGACAGGGAAAGAGATTCTGACTTGCTCTTAAGAGGTAGCATTCCAGCCATAACTCTGATCAGGAAACTTGTGAAAACCCAGATGTCAACAGGAAAGGTACTCTTCAGAGACAGCCTCTAGAGATGAGTGTTTCCTGAGGGTCCAAGGGCCTTTGTTTCAGTTAAGTGGGCAACTTCAGAAACAGGAAAAAGTGGAACCACGTGGAAGCCTGTTTTAAGAAGCAAGAAAATTATAATTTCTGGCAACTGTGTGACTGGCCCCTTACCTTGTGGTCCAGGGGCAACAAACAGTACCTTAATGGATGGAGAAACTGAGGCCCAGTAATGCAGGGGAGAGAGGCTTCTTCAGAGTGGGTACACGGCAACCCAAGCCACCCCCATTAAAGAGGCCACCAGGAACACCTGAGCTCAGCACATCAGAGC
Organism: Rhynchomys soricoides; assembly: GCA_019843965.1. Taxonomy (NCBI): domain Eukaryota; kingdom Metazoa; phylum Chordata; class Mammalia; order Rodentia; family Muridae; genus Rhynchomys; species Rhynchomys soricoides. The sequence goes on along the minus strand of JADRCH010000051.1, from coordinate 3,999,983 downwards.
ATACACAGAGAGACCCCTAACCCAGGCTGCACAGTGGGGTGGACAGGAGGAGGCAGGAGGGGGCCGCAAGCAGGAGGGACCTAGTCACTACCTCCAAGAACAGCAACTCTTCAGCTTTTTTAGAAGTAGTATATCAATTCCTGGAGACAGAATGAACCCAAGGCCCCAGATACATGCAGAGGTCATCTAAGGGGCTCCTCCCCAGAGGGTCCCCAGGATTGCAAAGCTGGTATCCCCTGGAGGCTGACCCCAAGGCAGTGCTCCAGGAAGGACTGAAGGTGACTGAGTAGGTAGGCAGTAGAATAGATAAGTGCTCTGTGTGAGAGCCTCCCCCCCCAATAACCCTGAGCCCCTGATCCTCCCACCTGCTCTTTCCAGAAAGTTCTCCAGTGACTTCACTTGCCCACAGCCCCCAGTCTCTGTCAACCCTCTTTGTCAAAGGCTAGGCAGCCATGTCCCCTGGGTTTTCTGCTTGGCTCTGTCATTCGTAAGTGAGATGGGGCTGAGAACAAGGACACTATTTAAATGTCTCAACTTCCTTTGGGAGCCAATGTTTTCTCCCCACCGAGCACCCTGGCTCCTGGCTGACCCAGTCAGGTGGGAGGGCCAAGGCTGGTCCAGCAATGGGCACAGCCTGTGCAGCAGTCTAGCTACACAGCTTCCAACAGGAGTCAGGAAGCTGTTTCCCTTCAGCATGGCTCCTCTTGGGAAGGAACATACATCTCTCTTTTCTCTTTCTTAGTTGCTTCTTTGCAGAGGTGTACCTTGGGCCTTGCAGCACAAGACGGAAATTCCTTTATGCTTACAGGAGCTCAGTAGCTGGGCCTCAGTTGGCTCAGTGGTCCCTTGTCATAGCAAATTGTAAGATACCAGATGTTAACTGAACATCTACCATGCACTGGAGGCCAACATCCATGGAGGCTCAGTTTTCCATGATTCCCATCCTTGGCCCAGTACCATGATTCCCAGTACCTTGGCCCAGTCTCGGCATGTGTCTCTCTGATGGATCTTCCAGAGCCATGACCCTTGCCCAAGAAACAACCTTTTTATTTTCAGAGACTACAAAATGAGGTTGGTTCCTTCCATTAGCGACAGGATGCAGGTCACGGCAGCATGAGTAGAACCAGGGTCCCCATCACCAGGCAGCTCCCAGTTATCCTTTATCTCAAAACGGTATTTACACTGCTCACAGCTTCAAAACTCTCATGTCTCTTCTCAGATGTTTTCAGAAAGATTAGTTGTGTTTTGATAACTTCACAAAGAGCTGGCTTCCTTTATGCCTATCCATTTTACAGTCACCATAACATCCACATGCCAAGAGAGTGCCTCTCCCCCATTTCTCCAGAGGTGAGGTGGGTGGAGTCCATGGCACAGAGAAATGCCAGGATGAGGGGTCCATCAAGCCAGGAAATTCCATACTGTGTGTGCTGCAGCTCCCCTCAAAGCCTGACTCTGAGGAAGGTGGGGACCCAGCAGCTGACTCAGCTCACAGAGGGGATAGTATTTGGGATGCAGGACACAAAACCCCCGGAAGCCCTGCTTGGCCATCAAATGATAAATCAGACAACAAACTCCAACAGGGTTAAGCGGTATTGATGGGAATAAATTGAGAAAAACATAGGGATTTTTATTGAGTGCTTTATTTTTACGGAGTGAAAATTGAATTACTTAGCTGGTCAATGAGGAAGTCAATAGGGAAAAATGCCTAAAAGCTAAAAGGAAGAGAGGGGGGGCCATGAACTTGAAATGTAACCTGCAGCTTCCACAACACATGGAGGACACGTTCGCCATGGGCTGGTGACTCCCACCCTTGACCCAGCGCCATGCCACACAGTTCTCCGCCACATAAGTTACAGATGTGGATGCCTTGGGCTTGCCAGTCGCCTCTGTCTTGAGTCACAAAAGCACACTAGTTCCAGCAACAGCTATGCCACCTTCCTTCCTAGGCACAGGCAGGCCATGGCATGCTCAGGCTTCTCCGGGGATTGTAGCCACACACAACCTGGCAGGTGTCAAAATTCAAGGCAGCACAAAAGAGATTTTGCTAGTTCAAGTTCATGCTCGATTCAGAGGTTAAACATACTCGCCCTGTTACCCAGTAGGCAGTTCAATTTCCAAGCAAATACCCCAAGGATCTGAAGCTGGGACTAAGCAGGTTCCTGTGACTCTGCACCTACAGCTTCGTTCACTACAGCCAAAGGTGCAAAGAATTTAAACACCCACCATCAGACGAATGGACACAAAATGTGATCCATCCATACTAATGGAGTACTATACAGCCCCCAAAAGAGAGCATGCTTCCACGTGTCATAACATAGGAAGGTCATGGAGGACAGAAACCAACAAGCCAATCACAGGTCAGAGACTGTAGCTCTCACTCACGTGAGGTCCAGAGCTGTCAGATTCACAGAGTGATGACTACCAGGCCTGGGGAATTAGACAAAGTTTCAGCTGGAGAACATTCTGGAAATGAGTGTGAGGATGGTTGCACAGCAACACAAGCGTCCTGATGCTACTGAGCTGTGCATTTAAAAATAGGTACAAAGAGAAATGTTATATAACCACAATCAAACCATGAGAGAGAACAATAAAAGTATTTATTTTAAAAACGGTTTACACTTTTTATTTTTGTCCTATATATGTGCACATGTGTGTGCATTCGTGCTTGCTGTGGCATGTGTGCAGAGGTCAGAGGGCAACTTGCAGGAATCGGTTCTCTCCTTCCACCACGTAGGTTTTAAGGATCCCACTCAGATCCTTAGGGTTAGCAGTAAGCACCTCTACCTGCTGAGCCATCTCAATGGCCCCAAAATATTTCTTATATTTTTAAAAAAGAGAGAACTTGTGTTCAAGACTAATGAACCTCAAATCATGCCTGGGACCCTTAATGGCTGTGCCCTGCAAGCCCTGAAGACAACCGTGTGCATGTTGGTTCATAAGTGTAAGTGGTATGGAAGTATCGTCTCTACAATGAGAGGGCGCAGGCAGCCTGATGTGGCAGGTACTGAGGGGCTGCCGTTATTCATTTTATTGTCCCTAATCCAGAGCTCTGTGAAACAGAGGAGAACACTATGAGATGGTCAAATTGCATCAGAGGCAGAGGCAGGAGGCGACCCAGACTGGCAGAGGCCACTTCCTCATGAGTCTGGTGTGACACTTCACAAAATATGGCAAGCTCAAAAAAAGACTCAAGAAGAACTCTCAGACTTGAGATTGATCCACACAGGAGCCTACACTTGGCCCGGCTCTCTTATGGCTTTCATTTGAACTCTAACTATGAGCATCAGGAAATGGCATCTGAGAGAGCCAGGCTGTGCTCAGGTTGAGGCCACCTCAACATCGGAGCAAATCATCTGCTTCTGAGAGAAAATTAGTAAGGACGGCGAGTGTTGTTATTTTAAGATCTCCAAAGCGGTGTGAGGAGAAACTAATTAAATGATTGTAATTTTCCGTGCAAATAAGCAACCAACCGCTACAGAAGCACAAACTAGGAAGGGGCTTTTCCACCTTCCAAGAACGGTAGGTTTTTTATTTCTGATTCTCCCTTTCCAGGGCCTGCTCTTGCTCCCTCAATGTTCAAACGATGAAGGAGCTTAATTGGATTCAGGGTGATGACCCCTCTGTGGACTGCAAAGTGTCAGTGATCCTAGAGTGTCACAGAAAAGACCTGGTGTCTGCTGTCACCAAGCACCTATGCAGGCTGGAAGCCAGGTGCCTGCATCTTCAGTTTCCAGCCTTGTGGGGCAGGTCCAGAAAGACGTGTGATTGCATAGACCTGCCATGCGGGGCATGCCCGACCCCAACATGTTGTGGCTTCTTTCACACTCAAAATCCAGATCACACTCAGGAAAGACCCTGGAAGGGTTTCCCATACCCACACAGCCATGGAATGATCTGATACAAGTATACACTCTGCTGATGCCCATAATGTGCAGACCAAAACCAGCCTAACACATAGAGATTAGTATCCACATTCGACAAACCATAAATTCTGCAGGGTCAGAGCACAGCCCTGTTCCCTGCACCCTGAAGGAATGACCCTGAGTAGTAGTTATGACATCGTTACACCCTCAGTGCTCAACCTCCCTTGGTAACCCACAGAACATCCAAAGAGAGTCATCAAGATGGTGAGCAGACATGGGCCTTAAAGTATGGGTCCCAGAGGACTCCAGACAGAAGGCAGCCTGTAGCTCGGGACCCACGAAGACACCCAAATGCTTTTCCAGAAGCTTCAACTCTGTGCTCATTCGCATCACCCCTGGAAAGTCCTAACCTGACTGGAAAATCATCACAATGGAGTAACGACAACTCCGGAGAGGCCTGAGCAAGCCACAGACTGCACTCTGACCCTGTGGGTGAGCTAATGTACGACCTCCTTAGAATGTGCTCTGGAACCTCCTGCAACTATAGACTAAAGAGTCCCTTCATTAAAGCAGAAGTGGGAGTGTGAAGTGTGTCAGGAACTCTGCTGAAGGGCTGTCCTGGCACCCCTGAGCCAGGCTTCCTGATGGCAGCCGTCTCCCTCCTCCGCCTGCGATCTCTCCAGATTTTTCAGCTCCTCACCTCCCTTTTGGCCTCAATACCCTTGCTTTCATTCCCAGTTTCCACCTCAGGGTGGGTGAGGCTCTTTTCCTTGTCCTTCAGACTGGTTCCATCTGCACCTTCTCCAGGGAGTCTCCCCAGATCCCCAACCACATGTTCACACAACCCTGAGGACACTCTAGGTAGAATTCTGTTTCCACTCAGCATCTCACCAGGCAAGGTCTTAGCTTCCTTGAGCTCCATGCTGCAGCCCCAGCAGTTAACCCTGCCAGGTACACAAGAAATGCTCAGCAAATATTAGCTGAGTCCACAGCTACTGGGGGCTGGGACCTGCACTGTTGCTAGAAAAGAAAGAACAAGGAAGTGATGTCCAAGGGCTTGGAAAACCACAGAGTGGAAGACTGCATTGGCAACCTGCTGGCCAGGCCCCACCCATGCTGGCTATGTTCCAGCCATGCTGGTCAGGCTCCACCCATGCTGTACAAGCTCCACCCATGTTGTACAAGCTCCACCCATTCTGGCCAGGCTACACAGGGTGCCTAAACTGGACAACTAGCCTGACACAGAATTGTTATCCTTGCTTTACTAAGTAAAAGCAGGCTCAGAGAGGCTCTATCCTCAACCAACCAGAACAGCAGAAGCAGGGGAGTCTGGCTGCACCTGATGCTGGCTGGAGTCCACACTGGAGCCTTCGGGCATTAAGGCCTGCACCTACAGCATCATTAAGAAGAAGAAGCTGTGTGTACCAGCAATGGGGTTTTCAAGCCCTTCCCAATGCTGCTCACCATATCTATAAATAAAGTATGAATAAATTAAATATATGCACCAAGTCCATAGCAGGGTCGGTAGTGATTTGGAAATCACCTGGCACTGCTGCTCATTTACGAACGAGGAAACTAAGACCCAAGAAACGTTGGGTACACGGGTACAGCGCCAGTGGAGGCAGATACTGGAGGGGTGGGCTTCTGACTGAGGGTGGAGAGGAATGAGATCCGAGGATTAGTGGGGGGACAAGTGGGCACGCTGGTGGATGGGGCAGGTCCCTTGGGGTTAGAGGCTGAGAGGGCAGCATGAGTCCCACATACAGGGGCTCATACTAGTGACTCTGTCCCTCAGTCTCTCACCCATGCCAACACTTACCAAGGGTCGCACCACACAGGGACTCACATCAGCACCTCTGCCTGGCCAGCTTCATCCTATCCAGTGCTGACAATCCTCAGCAGGGCCTAGAGCAGACATCTCATCCCTTCTCAGACAGGTCTAACTCTCAGAGCTCAGCGTCTCTACAAATGCATGGGAGCCTCCCAAGCACGGCTCCTGTGCTTCTACCGGCCATACACAGAGAAGCTGAAAGTGAGAGCCCTCCGAATATTCAGTCCAGTCTATGTATATGCACATGTGTGTGCAAACACACACACACACACACACACACCACATATATACATACACACCACACACAAGTGCGGAGGTGGGGAGCAGGTCCTCTGGACTCTGGGTTGCCCACTAGAGAGCTAAGCAAGACAGGACCTTAGGGTCTATTGGAGGGCCTGGGGGAGTGGAGCTGGGGACCATCTGGGATCAAACCTGAGGTGCCCAAAAAAGATGACACAAAGTACAGGGAACCTCAATCCACAGTGACATCCCACCTGTTGACATTGGACAAGAACAAAGGAAGGCAACTGTCCACCACCAGCCAAAGGAGATGTCCAACAGGGAAGGAAGAAGTGGGTGGTGTCACCAGAGTCAAGAGTCTCCCTCAGATCCCAGCTGGGAAACCCCTGAGAGAGCTCCTGGCTCAGGTGGCACACACTATGGCAGAAGGAGGCCTACAGTCCTTTCAACCCAAACGGCCCCTCCCATCTGGGCCGCCACTGCTCCCCATGCCTAGCTCACTGACCTAGTCAATTGACTTAATTTTCCTCAGACTTCACAGTTGAAATGAGCTACCCTGTCCCCTTCCCAAACCTCATCTGTGCCTCTTCAGCTTCCCCAGCTGAGTCTCTGTGAACTACAGGCATCAGGGTTCTTTGGGATGCTCCCACTAGACTTCAAAGATTTGCAAGGGAGAATGCCATCTCATAGGCTGCAGAGCCTTCTCGCTGACCTGAACCTCAGCCTGGACCCAAGTGAAAATGTAGCATGTCTTCCCTGCCCTCAAGAGCGGCCCTCAGTGTCACCCTAACTGCCTCCCTCACAAAGAAAGTTATACAGGATGCAAATGATCACCCTTACACACAGATTCTGGCAGGGTCCCTCAGCACCTGTGATCCTGCTGTTCTACACAGCACAGGACCCTGGGGAACCCTCAGCACAAAACAGGAGAGCGCTAGAGTATGCACCTGTGGTTTGCCTCCATAGACCCTGTGCTATGGTACACTTGCTCTTTGACTGCCACCTGTCCACAGCACAGGCATCGCTGTCTTTCTCCTCATTCTTCATCCAGACACTAGACTTAAGGTCCTGACAGGCTTGCACGCCAGTGGCAAGCACCTGACAGCCCCTGTGACAGACACTCAGCATGAGCCACAGCATCCTTGGTCTCTGTCTCACTTGGGTGACCACTGGATGCTTTGGTAGTGGCTTCAAGGACAAGTGCTCAGTGCCTACAAGCTGCCGGTCTCAGCTTCCACAGGAAGCCAGACTTCTGCTCCAGCCATAGGACAAAGGGAGACTAGCTCTCAGGAACCCTGATCTCAGGAACTCGCAGTGCCCAGGAGCCACTGAGATACTTCTAATACAAAAGCATAAAACCACAAACAGCTATAGGAAACAGGGCTGTGAGTCAGTTTCATGCCAGGCCTGGACCCATTCACTTCAGATCTCAGAAGGTCTCAGTAGGTAGAGACTGACTTGGAGCCTCAGAGCCCAGCACTGAAGAAAGTAAGAAGCTGGCACAGCGGGGGACACCATTCCTCCTAACCTGGACACCCCCCCCCCCCGACTTCCTCTCCCCAACACAGCCAAGGCACAACACAGACCAGAAGCCTCTTCCTAAAGCAGTACAGAGTCCCGCTAGCCGCAACCCTGTACTTCTCCTGTGGTCTTTCTGGCCACACCCAAGCTGGATGCCAAGCTAACCTCTAGCTACGCACCATGCTGTGATCTATGCACTTCACATGGAAAATCTGACCCTTGTACAACCAACCTATGCGCCTGCCAGTCCCCTTCCAGGGCGAGGACAGAGCCCAGAGCATCTCCTCCACTTGTCCTAGGATCCAAGGAGGGGGAGATCGGGAGACAAACCCAGGCCAGCAGGCTTGGGAGCCAAAATACTCACCACCCTGACACTGCCATGGGCTCTTCAGCCACACATTTGGGGACCATGGGCAACCTTTTTCCCTCTGAGCTTCTTGCTCAGGCTGCTGCTCCCACACAATGTATCTGGTGTCTCTGTGTGGCACCTGTGACCTTCAAATTCCTACCTAACAGGCCTCACTCAAACTGTCCGCCCAGTTTGAACACCCTCTCTCCTCTACTCAATTACTCATACTTTGAGGCAGCCCTGAGGCCGCCTCTTCCATGCTGTCCTCCCTGATGACGTCCTTCTCATATCTGCCTGTTTATGGCCATCTCATCTCTCCCATCAGGTGACTCTGAGCTCCAAGATGACAAATGAGACCCACTCCCTGCTCTTGGGGGCAGGACTGTGTTAGCCCCTCCTCTGAGGTCCATAAATTGAAGCCCAGGAGTAGGACTTCTAACCATGCCTCTATTGTATTGAGCTTGTCATGGTGGCCTTAATTCAGTGGTACTGGTGTCTCAATAGGAGGAGAGATCACATTCCAGGTACAAACAAAGGGTCAAAAGGACACTGCTGTCCAGGACCCACACTATCATGGTCCTTTGCCACAAAGCCAGAGCAAACTAATGCACCTGCCTTCAAGGAACCTGACCTGCAGCAAGTCCCATACAACTGAGGCAGAGGCCATGATCCCTCTATACAAGAAACCGAAGCCGACAGCCTGCCCTTGGCCTTCCACCACAGAGAACCCACTGTCTGACCTGCCCTGGGTTCTCTGCATTTATATAGCATGACACAGGGTAGGGAGTCCAGCCAGATGCCTAGAGTGATACTCCACTTAATCTGCCCAGAATTATTTGTGAGCGACCACCACCACTTCTGGAGACCCAGCACAGGCTAGAGACTGAGGAGCAGAGATGGGACCTGGTTGTGGAAAATTCACACCCAAGTTAAACCATGAGTTGTATTCAAGTGTTATCTGGGAAGGAGCCTAGGTCAGCTGTGCTTAAAATAAACCCCATCGGCAAGCAATTTCCCCTAAAACAGTACCTCACATTCCTACCAAGCTAACAAGAAAATTCCACCCCTCAGATGGAGCCCAGTACAGTGGTCTATTTCTCACCTCTCTATAACCTCTCTGCCTCCAAGAGCAGTGTGCATGGCCCAACCCAGGCCCATCAAAAGGCAACCCTGGTCGGTTTCCACGAAGGATTCATCTCACTTGTAACAATGTGTTGCCACAGCTAAACGTCAGCTGGAGAGGCTCTGTTTGAACTTCCAAGCGAGTCCTCTTCCCTATCTCCATGGGAGCGGGAAGAATCGAGCCTTTGCAGTGAAAACTCACATATGTTCCCAGAGCTGGAGTGACAGAGACTGTCTGGGAACCAGCTTGAGTCCCGCCATCCCTCAGCCCATCCCTTAGCGGGATGCTCGCTAATGCCATTTCGGACAGTCTGTGCCCCTCCCCCCAGCGCTCTCATTTTGAAAAGCACCTGACATGATAAAGCATGATACAGCAAATGCTCTGCTGTGGACCACATCTGCAGAGGGCAGGGGCAAGCAGCAGAAAGGTAACTTCATAAAGATAGCACTCACAGAGTCCCTCAGTCTGCTCCCCGTCTCATCCAAGCCTGCAGAGGTGGTGCTTCAAGCAAGAGGTACAGTCAACTGCCAAGTGCTGGCTCTCATCTTTGTCCCTGTGGCTGCACACTGAGCATGAAGGGGGAGCAGCGCACTTCCAAGACACTTCATGTGTCAAGAATGTGCCATGCACAACCAGATCTGAGAGAACTGTGGTTCAAAGAACCGGTTTCCTCAGGTGGCTCCCAATGGCAGCCCTCACCCATCTTTTTCTATTCCTGGCTTTTCTGAGGCAAGGTAAACCTATGAGCACATCCGCAGCCATGGGCTGTCGGTCAGGGTTTTGGGAGAGAATCCCATCTTCCACATGGCCCAGGGCTGAGTGCAGTGAGTAATGCAGTGAGTAGGGAGAAAGGAGGAAACTGAAGTCAGAGAGGTGCCAGGCAGTGTTCCCATGCTGCCCACACACATGCATCATAGCTAGGTGACAGCTAAATTCCAGGCTGGGTCCAGGTGTCCACATCTTACACCTATCCGATGTCATAATGGGTCCCTCAGAGCTCAGCCAGTCATTCTCCATTCTAGCTCTAATCTCATAAGGGGTTCAGCTGGACAGCAGCCCATCCTAGAGGCAGCTGGTCCCCTTTCCTGTAGATCTGTCACCCCCACCTGGTGTCTCACTCCCTTCTTTCATACCATGAAGCTAAGTGACAAAGTGACAAGTTAGTTGGATTAACCACCTCAGCACCACAGATCCATGGAGCTTACTCTCAGTGTGTTTCTGTCCCTTTCAGTTCTTGTGTTCTGGGCTATCATTCGGTCCTCAAGAATGACCAATGGCCAGGGGGTCCCAGTTTATCTTTAGGTACTAGCCCGTGCTAAAAGGCTGGGACCAGCGGCATACCTCGAGTTGGAGGGCTTGCTCAAGGTGCCACTGAGAAGGGCATCAGGGAACCTCCACACCCTTCTTTGGGAGGAGCACCCAAGTACTCTGTTCAGCACCCTGACTGCCCCCTGCTGGCCAGCTGCATCCACAGCACCAGCTCTGCCCTCCGAGGGCTGCTAGTCTTCCGGGAGGTGACAGTGAAGGCAACTGCACCCTGGACACAGCCAGTCAATAGGGAAGGGGCCAACATGACTGGGGTTTGGGCCTGCCAAGGCCACTTGGTTGTCCCTTTTCGAGCGCAAATGGAAGCCCCCTAGCAATCACCAAGAGTTCGAGGAGAGGATACAGGGGTGTCTGTAGCCCCATTATGTCCACCTGATAACCCCAAAAGGAAACCCACTCACTCCACTTCCCAGTGTATGCAGGGACTCTGGCCCTATGTAGCCTCCTCAAAACTTAGAAGACAAGGAGAAGAGGTGGAATCACCTACTGGGAGATGGGGGAGAAGTGGAAAGTCTGAGTGAACTGTGGTGCAGGCAGTGAGGAGGGATTCCTAGCTCTTTCTTCATGAAAACACACTTCCCTGGATAGCACAGACTTGCAAACCTGGAGTGCACACACCTGGAACTCCCCAGAGGGAACAAAGTGACTCTGGCCTTTAACACGGAAGAACAAACCCCTTGGGGTGTACTACCAAAGAGGAAGGAAGTGGATCCTAGATCTGGAAGTGCAGGAGGGTCCCTTGGGGTGTACTACCAAAGAGGAAGGAAGTGGATCCTAGATCTGGAAGTGCAGGAGGGTGAAGGATGCTGGAATCTCAGGGAAGAGAGAGAGATAATGGGAGAAAGGCAGGGAGGGAGCTGGCACCCCGCATTAAAGACCACAGAACGTTAAATAACATTAAACACCCCGTGGTCCAAGCTGACCAAAGACAGCCGTGGGACACACGAGGAGAAGCAATCCTAGAATTAAGAGTCTTCGAACAGGACATGGAACTGACAGGGATATCAGCGTAGATGAGGTAGTAAGGGCTCCAGAGCAGACAGTTCCAGAGGTGCACTCTGGAGCTGCTGGATGCAGTGCAGTGTGTGGGCGACCCACCTACTACCCACGCGGCACAGAGCAGGGTAGCCCTCAAGGACCTGGAGTTGTCCCATGCTGCCTAGATCCTGAAGACTCTAGGAACCTTCCCCATAGCCCATATCTAGAGGCCAGGGATGCTTGTGGTCTCCAGATCTTCGGAAATGCTTTCTGAGAGAGACCGAATCTCACAAATTCGAGGACCCTTCCAAAAGTAACCCATAGCCAGAAGCCAGTAGGGGCGCCGCCGAGGTGACCCGCGTCCCCCAAGTAGCCAAGAATGCCCAGCAGGAGAGACCGCGGGTGGTCCGGAAGTAGGGGGCTGTGGTGGTCTCCCTGGATATCCCAAGGTGTCCGGGCAGGGCCGGGGACGTGCGGAGGTCACTTACGCTGCTGTTCTCTCCTGTCCAGTGTACCATCGCCTGGTTGTGCGTCGCGTCTCCCTTGAGCACGAACGACGTACTGATGAGCGAGACCTGTGCGCGCGAAGCCGAAGCCGCACCGGCCACCGGCGCCGCCCGAGCCCTGCGCCCCTTGCCGGGAGCTGGGGCGCCATCGGCGCTGGGACCCGAAGCAAAGCCCGAACCGAGACCCGGGGCGCCGGGCTCCGATTCTCGTGCCTGCGTATCCTTGCGATCGCCGGACTCCATGCGTCCCGCCGGCAGCAGCCTAGTGACCTGCACACCGGGACCCTGGCGCCCGGGCTGGGGGGAGCGCCCCATCGCTCCGCAGGCAGCCACCAGCACCAGCAGCAGCAGCAGCGGCCACGAACGTGGCCAGCACAGCGGCGGCAGAACCTGGGAGCTCCGATCCGGCGCAGTAGGTCCAGGACGCTTCGGGGCGCTCGGGGGTCCCCGGTGCGCCATGGTCGCCGATAGGTAGCGGCGGTGCGGTGCGGGCGACACCGCGGCCGGGAGAGCGGGAGGGCGCTGGGAGCTTGAGCAAGAGCGCAGAGAAAGGAGCCGAGAGGGAGGGAGCGCGGGAGGAGGGGACTCAACGCCGCCACGCAGCCAAGGGAGCACCGCCACCTGCCGGCCGCGCGTGAGCCACCGCAGCTCTGGGCCGGGCCAGGCCGGGCCAGGATGTCCTGAGCGCAGTCGCACCTCCAAGAACCCCTTCCTTCCTTTACAGTGACTCCCAACCTTATTCTCGCTCCTTCTCTCCCACCCTCTTTCCATCCTCCCTGACATTCTCGAGGCGTTTACGAGGCATCTACACTTGACCGGCCAGAGTTCCAGGCACTTGGGGCACAACGGGGTGCAACAAAGGAAAACAGGCCACACCCAAGTAGCCCGCTTAGAGGCCAAACAACTCCAGAGCTGCGGGTCTGCAGAGGTGGGGAGAGCGCCTCCTCTGGACGCTGCTGGACAGAGTCAAGGGGATGCCTGCGAGTCACGAAAACCGGAAAGATGTTCCGGGCAACTGAGGAAGGTGCAGGAACCTTGGGGTGTCACCCAAAACCAACTCAGTCCCTCAGACTCTGGCTTTATCTCCCACCTCCAGGGGGAGCCCCTGAACAGAAGATTACACCTGTGTAGCGGTAGCAAGGAGCGAACAGAGAGGCGAGGTCCCAGCCAGACAGGCCAGCGCAGAACATATGGAAACTAGACACAGAGCCTCAAGTCCTTAATTTAATGTCAATAAAAGAAGCCATCCTTACCAGCCCCTCTGCCATCCAGGGCACAAAGCAAGAGCCTGCCCAAATAAGGCCAAGAATGCAGTTGAGCTTTGTCCCCTCGGCATCTTCTCAGACTCAGGGTCCAGGAGACAGGGAGACTTAGAGATAGACACTGAAAGGCCCTACTGCCTGCTGGGTCTTTTCACTCCAGAGAACCCAATAGGGCAAAGAGCAAAGTATCCAGCAAAGTCTGAACTTGCTACCAAGATGGAACTCCAGTGTCCCCTCCAGAAGTTCTTGTTCAGCACAGGTCACTTTGCCAGGGCTCCACTGTGCCGAGCACTGAGCAGGACTGGAGTTCCCGCTGGGTGTCCAAGGTGTCCTCCTGTGGAATGTGCCCAGGCTGCACCCCGATGTAAACTTCCAACCCGAAAATTTCAGAAGCTGAAGTCCAAAGCCCGGCAAGAAGGTAGGGTGTACAGCTGTGGTAACATTTGGTCTAGCAAAAAAGGCCGGTGGAGCCTATCAGTATGGGGCTGAAGGGGGTGGGGAAGGACAGGGAACTAGGAGGTAATGTGACTGACTCCCATTTGCCTTTCAGATCTGGGGTGGTTATGGAGAGGGTTCCAAGACATAACTGTATACCATCACAGCTGTGGTCTCCTCCAGTTTGGGGCAAGTTTGGCTTTCTTGTACTTTAATTTTTTTAGAAAAGTTTCTAAGTAATAAGAAAGCCTCAGACCATGACAGTCTACTGAACACCTACTATGTATTAAGGCCTCTGTGCCTAGCAGGTTGCCACTGCAGATTATCATATTGCTACTTCATGACTAGGACAGGTAGTGAGTAGAACTGTCCCCATTTACAAATGAGGAAACACATTCAAAAGTTCAGTTACAGCCTGAAGTCACCCAGACTCTAACCCAGGTGTTGTGATCAGAGGTGGTCTCTTTTACCCCACCTATACCTCTTATCATCTGTGGAAGGGGCTCTGGGACACTATACCACTCAGGGACAAGCCAGCCAGTCAGGGGGATATGGGAACCACCACTGGCCATCCCAGCCTATCTGAGACTCAGGTCACAGAGACTTGGTCAAGGTCCCTCACTAATGGAAGAGTCCAGGCCCGATGTACAGGTGTGATGGGGGCTTTTTTCCAGAACAATCTACTGCCTCTGCTCCAGTGAGGATATGGGGATTTGGGAAAGTATGTCTGGTTCATCTCTTCCATGATGAGCCCAAAGCTGTTGGGATCATTCAGTTTACAGCCATGGCTGGACCCAAGGACACTGATGAAGGAGAGGAGGCTCAGATCCAGCAGGATGGACAGATGCTTATGTAAAGGCTTTTCTCAGCTATTAGCTGGCACCCAGGAGAAAGGAAAGTTGATGTGTGATGAAGGGTGAAGCCAGGGTGGAGGGGAAGCCCCACTTTATTTTGAGGTGACATGGAACTGTCAACCAAAGAAGCAAGTGTCCAGAGGGAGCCAGCCAGGGCCATCACAGGTGCTGTCCTGGCAAAGGGAAGAGCCCTTGAGAGCTGATCTTACTGCTGTGCCCAGGAGTAGCTCAATTGATATTCAGAGGCTGAGCAAGTGGATCTGGAGTGCTGGAAGCAGGGGAGTGAGATTATTAGCTTTTTTATAGCTGCTACCCTGGCCTTGAGGACAGGCAGAGAGACCACTTAGGAGGCAACTCCGGCAAAGGGCTAGAGATGTGGGGGCTGGAGCAGAGGAGAGGACAAAGGAAAACTCTGCACAGGTCGTTCCACTTCCAATCACTTTACATTAACCTTCCTCAGAAAGCCACAGCAAAGACTTGTACACAGATGCAAGTGGGAGGTGTAGAAAAGGGTGGACAGCAGAGAAAACTGTCTGGTCGCCTCTGGGCATCACATCTGATGTCTCCAGCTAGAGTAAAGAAGGCATGCATGCACTGTCAGCAGTGTCTGCCAGGGTGGCCAGAGGCTCAGCAGACACAGGATGTGAAGGGCTGAAAGAGGTGCCGTACGTGAAGCCTTGAAGGAGTCTCTGGAGCCAAGCACACATAGATGGTATGATTCCGCATTGCCCCTGCATGGGAATCAGAGAAATGCAATCCTCTTCAAAGCTCTAAAGCTCCTGGTATTCAAAATACAGAGATACTGAGATGGAGCCTGCCCCAGATGTCCTCTGGCTCTGCTCCTGCTCCATACCCCACAGGGGATGGAAGGTCGATCCCGCTCCTGGGACCTCATAGCCTCGCAGTGACACTAAGAATGTGCTCCAAGGAAAGAGTCTGGGAGTCAGTCCAGTGATGACCTCAGGCTCTGGTCCTGAATGTCCACAGCAAGCCAATGTGGCTCCAGGTGGACTTACAAACCTCACATATTGTAGAAGTAGAGAATGTGTCCCCACCAGAAGCTCACATGAGACACAGTAAGGGACCCTGACTAGTCAGTGTCCTGCCTTCCTGAATATTACACCTCCACCTGCCCCTCTGATGCCTCGACTGTCAAACAGACTCAGCATGTGCAGTGCTTTCAGGAAACTGGTGGGAAATGAAGGCTCCTGGCCCCTCCCAGACCTGGGAACCCAAAAGACCCCAGGTGTGACCCAGGGCTTAGGTTTTATCACATCCTCTGGTAGATCCCATACACCCCAAACTTGAAAGCCAGCCCTATCCCAGTGTCCCAGGCAGCATTTTAGACTTGCCTGGGAAATAAGAAAAACTCCTGGTCTCAAGTTTTCTGAGATGAAGACTGACCACAGCATTCGGCCATCTGAAGTTCCCAGGGTGATTTGACTGCACATCCAGTAAAGACCATTGTCCTCATCACTTCTCCCAATGCTGGGGATGAAACCCAGGGCTTTGAACATGACAGACAAGTCCCCCCCCCCCCATCCTGAATGATGACACGGGCTTTTCTATTTCTTTCTTTGCTTCTTCTCCTTCTCCTTCTCCTTCTCCTTCTCCTCCTTCTCCTCCTCCTCTTCTTTTTCTTCTTTCTCCTTCACCCCCCCTCTCCCCCCCTTTCCTCCTCCTCCTCCTTTTGAGACAGGGTCTCACTCTGTAGCCCTGTCTGCCTGGAACTCACTGTGTAAGATGGCCTCACACTCACAGGGATCCACCTCCCTCGGCCTCCAGAGGGCTGGAACCAGAAGCAGATACCGCCACATCTGGTCCCAGTGATGGATTTTTATGAGAGGTCAGGGAAGATGGGAGTGACCGTGATAGGCCTGGAACCTCAGCACTAAGGAATCTAGACAGCAGGTCCAAGGTCAACCTGGGCTACAATAACAATATAATACACCCCAAAATTGTAAAGGGGTGATAGAAAGAATAGGAACAAAGATAAAGGAGGAGGGAGAGGAAATGACAAATATAACAAATATTTAAGGTAGAATAAAAAATTATTTAGTAAGTCTAATTGGATTCAGGAGGCAACAAATATTAAGGGCCAAGCACACAGTAGGATCCCAACTGAGAGGCCTGTGGGACCCAGCTATGCTCTGACTTTCTGTTTATAAAGCCTGTCCCTTGCCAGTTCTGTGACTACACTGTGTCCCAGAAAGAGGAGGGGAGTTGTCTTACATATATAGTTACTCACTGCACTTGCTCATTACGAGTCACAGCTTCCTTAAGTTGCCAAGGGTCTCTAGAGGTGATATTTTAGTCTTTATACATGTGACAAAGCTAAAACTGTGCATCACCCCAAGTGGAGTCTATCTCAGAGACAGATAAGGGACCCAGGAGTGAGTACCACCGGAAACAAGGGACTCAACCAAGCAGAGGCCCCTAAGGCACGCCTCACATCTTCCAGTTGTCTCTGGAGGTGATGAGTGGCAGAGAATCTCCTAAGGACTGCTAAAGATAAAAGGCAATAGCTCTGAGCCAGGAAGATCAAGTACGACATCTCCTTGTCAGGTTGTCAGGGGCAACAGAGCAAGGCAGTAGGAACTGTGGGTCAGATCCTTAACTGGGACCAAGAGCTAGAGTCTGATGCATAACAGCCACCTCTGTGAACCAATAGAGAGAGGAGAGAGGTGGGGTCTGCAGTCCTGTGGTGTGGTGCATTTTAAAGGGCTTGCTTTTCAGTGGAGCCAGGGGCTCCTTGATCCTTGGAACACATCTCTGTGGACCAGCAAGCCGCAGGGTGTTAACGAGAGGTATGGTTAATGAACTGCAAAGAGAGCAGGTTTGTTTCTTCCATTCATCAAGGGTTTACTGAGCACTTATTGTGCGCCAGTCCCTGCTTTCCTGGGCTGACATGCTGGTAGCCACTGGTAGACCAGGAAGAATGAGAAGTGACAATCACATCACAGTTCAAACCTGGAAGCAGAAAGAGATGAATGCATGTACACACACACACACACACACACACACACACACACACACCAGGGCACACCCCAGATGGCCTCTTAAAGGGGCCCAGCCTCCAATCCCAATGGAGTCTCATTTATCATGCAGATAACTGAACCTCTGCACCAAGTTCCAAAGGCCATTTAGAAAATAACTGTCAAGGGGGCTGCTGCAATGGCCTCTTTAGGACAATAGTGGGATAACCCTTGGGGTCCCACTGGCAGCCTATCCATTCTAATAGCTGCCCTGCAGTCAGAGTACACAGTCATATAAAAGGCAAGCATTTACTGGGCACCATGTTGTGCATAAGAACCTACCACCTACCTCCCTATGTGCTGCTGCTGTTGCTGTGCTGTGGCCCGCCTCTCCATCCTTCCACCCTCCCCCAACCCCCAGAAGCATGCTTCATCCCTCCAACATCTCCTCCAATTCTCTTCACCTGTAGACTTTGGGTCTCTGTCTCATCTGTCAGAATAGAAGATGGCTTCCCTTAGGACTCCAGAAAACCTTAGCCCCTGGCACTCTCCACACAGAAATTGCTGCTGACTCTCTGCGGTCACATGACTTTGCACACTAAGGACTGCAAGGTGCTGCAACTTAAAACCCGATTTGACTTTGCTTAACTCCATTGTTTCCCCAACTTTTTGACCCTGTAGCTCTTTATTTCTGTTTAATAGCTACAAACACCCTGGAGAGCTCAGGCCATTATAGAAATATGTGCTGAATGTGGCTGAAGGAAAAGTAAGAATTTATTCTGCCTGAGGTGCTGGTGCCCAAGAAAAAGCACAAGTGTGCAGGTCTTGAGTGATGAGTCAGGACCCAGTGAAAGCAAAGCACGCACGCGCGCGCGCACGCACGAGCTCATCCACGCACAGACGCACACATGCACGCACCCCACCACCACACACATACACACCACACACTACATAACACACACATGCACAACACACACACACAACCCCACCCACCCACACACACACACATTTAAGACTGGGTAGAGAGGCACCAGGCTACCCAGGGAGCAAAGCAGGTCCCTTGGTAGAGGCCAGCCTCTGGGAAGACAGGTCTAGAGGCTTCAGATCTCCATTCTAAGGTGCCTATGCTCAGATCTCCATTCTAAGGTGCCTATGCTTTATTCTGAAGTCCAAGAGAACCTTTCAGTGTGTTTAAGAATAGCAATCATATGTTCAGATCTACGAGTCAGAAAGTGAGTTCTGGCAGCTTCTAAAGGCTGGAGAAAAGAGCAGAGCAGCCATAACAATGGTTCAGGTCAGGGCCAACGGAATGTGAACAGGGGGAGAGGCAAGTAGAGGAGAGGAGACAGAAGCCCCAGGACCCAAACATGGGAATGAGAGAGCAGTTGGGAGACCCCGTGGTGTTTGGAGACATGATGATGCCCTTCCTTCCAGAGGGGAACTGTGTGAAGAAGGTGTCAGTGTATCTCTGTGTAGCTCTGAATGCCTGGGAGTTGTCCTGGAGGGATGAGCCAGGAACAGCCAGGTGGGGCTACCATGCCCAATTATCCTCACGTATCAGTGTGTATCCAAGAAAGGTTCTTTTTGTCTCTTTCCAAAGTCTAGTTCCAATGAAAAAACCAGGGGTCTTTCCTCCACCTTTAGCTTTACCTTCTAGAACCTGTGGCTCTGAGATTGTATATGACAGAAAAGAGAGAGCCAACAAACTTCAAGATGTTCCAGATGCTCAGGACCTGGGAGTCCCTCCATCCATCCCATCACAGAAGATGGGATCAGCATGGGAGGCTGGAAGACACAGAAGCATAAGATGACATGCAGGCACTGATATCACTGCCCTAGGGAGGGCTCAGGAGCCCTTCAGAAAGAGCCACAGGGGACTCATGACTGCTAGAAGTCTATGGGAGGACTAAGCAGGCAGTACTCTAAGTACCTCTGAGGCTGTCTAGGAACTCATGACTGCTGGAGGTCAATGGGAGAACTAAGCAGGCAGTACCCTCATTCCTCTGAGACTGTGTCTAGAGACACATGACTGCTGGAAGTCAAAGTGGAGCACTCAGAGTCTGTCTAGGCACTTTGAGAGATGACTCGGAGTTAGTGCAAAGCTCCTATTTCCAGAGATCCAATTTCTAGTCACTTAGAGCGTCCCCACCCTCTGCTGAGCTTCTTGGTTCCCATACTAGCAGCCAGGAGCAGTTGGCAAGGTCTGAGCACAATGCATCCCTGGAGCTCACCACAAGCCTCCCCATTCTAGATTTCTCTGGAGGACTCTTCCAGAGCTCTCCATTTTCACAGGCATTTGGAAAGCAGCCTCACGGTGGTGTTATTTATAAGAAATCACAAGGTTATGGTTTTGGTTTTTTTTTTTTAAACAATTTACTCAATGTGAAACTGATGCTGACTTAAACTGTTTTCAAGTTTAAGAGTTCTTATCATAAAATTTTTGTGGAAAATCATGGCTTGAACAGTTTCAGCTTGGGGTTGATTAAAACTCAGTTTTCCTCAGAACAATTTTTTTAAATGAAAACTAGTAGACATGCACACACTATGTCTTCACACTGCACCTGTGAGGCTAGGTAAAGCACCCCCAGTCTGACTGTAGGAGTCCTGAGTCCAGTTCTTGTTCACCATGGCAGATTCTTGCATTTTGAGGTGGGTAGATGGATGGGAAGATACGTGGGTAGATTGACGGATGGGAAGGTAGGTGGGTAGATGGCTGGATAAGTAGGAGATGGATGGATGGTTGGATGGTTGGATGGTTGGATGGTTGGATGGATGGATGGGTGGATGGGTGGATGGGTGGATGGGTGGATAGATGGTTGGATGGTTGGATGGGTGGATGGATGGATGGGTGGATGGGTGGATGGTTGGATGGGTGGATGGGTGGATGGGTGGATGGATGGTTGGATGGGTGGATGGGTGGATGGTTGGATGGGTGGATGGTTGGATGGGTGGATGGATGGATGGGTGGATGGATGGATGGGTGCATGGATGGGTGCATGGATGGAAGAGTGGATGGGAAGGTAGGTGGGTGGATGGTTGGATAAGTGGAGAACAGATGGATGGATGAACGGATAGAGGTAAGTGAGAAGGGTGGATGAATGAATGAGAAGGTAGGTGTGTGGATTGATGGATGGATGAATGGTTTGGTGGATGGGTGGATGCATGCATGCATGGGAAGGTAGGCGGGTAGATGGATAGATGAGTGGGTAGGGAATCGGTGGATGGATGGATGGATGGATGGATGGATGGGAAAGTAGGTGGGTGGACTGATAGAATCATGGACAGATGAATGAATGCATGCATGCATAGGAAGGTAGGTGGTAGATTGATGGATGCATGCATGCATGGATGGATGGATGGATGAAGAATTGGGAGGTAAGTGGAAACATGGGTGTCTATATGTATGAATGAGTGAGTGGACATCCATATGGATGAATGAGTGATCAAGTGTATGGATAGATGTATAGAATGAGTGTGTAAATGGGTGGATGGATAGGTATAGGGTAGGTGGATGGATGGCTAGGTAACTGGACGGGTATGTGGACAGGTATATGGATGCAGGCATTGTGAGAGGGTTAATGGGTAGATAGGTAAATGTGTAGGCAGGTGTGTGGAAGAATGGCTAATAGATAGGTGGTGGGTGGACGGATGGATCAGCAAGTGGGTAAGGAGAAAGGACAATGGTGGAATGAATATGTAGGTGGATATGCCTGTCACTGAAGTTTTCTAGATCTTAACTTCCCAGCTATAGCTAGTGCTGTAGCAAGCAATGAGTTCTAAGGGAAATCCCAGGTTGAGAGTCAGGTGTCCTGTCTACTCCGAAGTTAAAACATGCTGAAATCCTTTCCTTTCAACCTCATGTCCAGCCACTGCTTCCTGCTTCATCCTTCTTAGGTCTCTCCTCTCTACTCAGAAAAACACCTCTGGGATACAGCACTTAGACTTGACATCAACTGTGGAAGTTGGCAAATCCT
Source organism: Rhynchomys soricoides (assembly GCA_019843965.1). Classification (NCBI taxonomy): domain Eukaryota; kingdom Metazoa; phylum Chordata; class Mammalia; order Rodentia; family Muridae; genus Rhynchomys; species Rhynchomys soricoides. Next base: position 3,978,746 of record JADRCH010000051.1, on the reverse strand, counting down.
CCCCAAAGCTGCATAGGATTGATGGAGACACTGTCTCCATGCTCTGGAATCACAAGCCAGAACTGAGGAGATTTGTGCCTGAGAGCTTCAAACCTTCAGGGAAGAGAAGAATGGAGTGCACAGGACTCCAGCCCAAGGCCTTTTCCATTTTCCCTTCCTTGCTGGGTAGACACGGAGATTCTTTCCAGTGAAGCAGGCAACAGGAGTCACCTCTGCAGTACTGAGGATGAAATCCCAAAAATCTAGAGCCGACAGCAGCATGCCTGTCTGGTGGTACTGACACTGGAAGTGGCAGTCTGAGAGGCTCTGCACTGCATGGCTCTGCACGGGTGCAGTGGGACCTGAAGAGGACCCAGGCTAGCTCCTGGTTCTAGCTGACCCTAAGGTGAATAAGGCATGCAACAAGCATGAAAGTTCCAGCAAGAGGAAGAGGGCTAGCAGATAGACACGTCTACACCCTGAATGCACCCTTTCCACACAAAACCCTTAACAACTTACACAAGGCTGATGAGACTCAAGTGTCTGAGGCTAGCCTGGTCTCTGAGCTGGAAGACATATGGCATAAGGGCCAGCCTTAAAAATTAGGCTTAGAAAAGAAAATAAATAAATCAACAAACAAGCACCAACAGAAACAAACAAAGAAAGAATGCCACAGTTAGCACAAAATCCATGAAGGGAATCACCACACATTGATGTTCCATGTTAGCAAAACATGAGAAACGCAAAGACACAGGAAAACACTATCTGTTCTCTACCTGGATAAGGTAGGTCACCAGGTGTTGGACCTGGCAAGAAATAAACCGACAAAAATACACACTGTGGTTCACAACCATAAATCAGTACATTGAATCTCAATAAGGACAGGAAAAACAACATTAAAGAAACAAAAATTTCTACAATTGAAGAATACAGCAATATGGAAACTTCACTTCCAAATGTGCTTCAACAACAGATCTGAGAGAGCAGAAAATCAGTGAAACTGAAGTAATAAAGGCTTCCATGACCAAGAACATGGGAAGGAAAACCATCATGTGCTGCCCGTGAAGCAGCATCCACACACAAACACATAAGCAGGAAGAGTCCCAGTCAAGTGGAGAGAGAGAGAGAAAGGTGCTAACAGAATATTTAAACGAAATGCAGCAAAATTTTTCTAATATGTCTTCTTACCTCCTACAGGTTAGACTTAGGTGCACCATAGTCAAGCAAGTGAAAGACACAGAAAACCATGAAGGAAGCAAGAGAAAAACACTTCATCATATCAGGAGGGACAACAATGTCATAAACAGCCTTTCATGGGGTGGGAGCAGAAGGATGGAAGGATGAAGAATAGCTTTTTTAAAAAACTGTCAACTAAGACTTCAATACCCAGAAAAACTATCATATCAAAATGAAAGTGAAAAAAAGCAACAGAAAAAAAAAACCAAAAACAAACCACAAAAACAAAGTGCTTAAAGACATAATGAAAAACTATTAATAGAATTTCTTGCTGGTAGAAATGCCTTGCTCTAGATAGATAGATAGATAGATAGATAGATAGATAGACAGACAGACAGATAGATGGATGCTAAAAGCCACCAGACAGAAAGACTGGGAAAGAATGGGCAGGGGTTAAGTGCAGTCAGCAGGAAGAGATTTGGTAAGGGTGAAAGTTGATCTGAGATATTTTCTCAAGTGTGCACTTCTCTGGAATTATTTTAAAGATATAGACAACAAGGCTAGCACAGAGATGGGGAAGAAGAGAGCCATACTGAAACAAATCTTTAAAAGTTAACATTGATCTGACAAGTTAAAAGTTCTCTTAGTCCACAGATTATTTAAGGAAATAACTCTAATACATAGTGTCCTAGTTAAGGTTACTATTGCCACAATGAAGCACCATGACTGAAGCAAGTTGGGGAGGAGAGGGTTTATTTGGTTATGCTTCCACATCATTGTTCATCACTGAAGGAAGTCAGGACAGGAACTCAAATAGGACAGAACCTGGAAACAGGAGCTGATGCAGAAGCAATGGAGGAGTGCTGATTACTAGGTTACTCCCATGACTTTGTTCCAAATGCTTTCTTTTTTTATTAACTATTTTATTCATTTACATTTCAAATGATATCCCCCTTCCAGATTTCCCCTCCACAACCCCCCATCCCATGCCCCCTCACCGTTGCTTCTATGAAGGTGCTTCTCCACCCACTCACCCACTCCTGCCTCTCTCTCTAGCATCCCCCAACACTGGGGCATCAAACCTCCATAGGACCAAGGGCCTCCCCTCTCATTGATGCCAGACAAGGCCATCCTCTGCTACATGTGTAGCTGGATCCATGGATCCCTCCATGTGTACTCTTCGGTTGGTGGTTTAGTCCCTGGGAGCTCTGGGAGTCCAGTTAGTTGATATTGTTGTTCAATACTCCTATGGGGTTGCAATACCCGTCATCACCTTCATTCCTTCCTCTAGCTCTTCCTTTAGAGTCCCTGAGCTCAGTCTGATGGTTGGCTGTGAGTATCTGCATCTGTATTAGTCAGGTGTTGGCAGAACCCCTCAGGGGACAGCCACACCTGGCTCCTGGCAGCAAGTGCTTCTTGGCATCAGCAATAGTGTCAGGGTTTGGTGTCTGCAGATGGCATGGATCCCTGGGTGGTGTGGAGACAGGGACAAAAAAAATGGAGCAGAGACTGAAGGAAAAGCCATCCAAACACCACACCAACTGCTTTCTTATAGAACCTAGGACCATAAGCCTGTGGTGACACTGCTTACAATGGGATGGGCCTTTCCCCATCCATCACTAGTTTAGAAAATATCCTACATTACTTGCGTACAGCCCAATCTTATGGATGCACTTTCTCAATTGAGGTTCTTTCCTCTTAAATGACTAGAACTGTATTCAGTTGACATAAAACTTTCCAGCACACACAGATTTTTAAAAAGCAGGAAATAAAATGGGATATTAAAATATTCAATATAAAAGAAATCAGTAAAAAAGAAGAAAAAAGAAAAATAAGAGATATACAAGGATAAAAAAATGATGACTATAAATATTAGTGTGATGCAACTGCACACTAAATATGAATGGTCCAAACACCCCCAATCAAAGGCAGAGAAATAAATAAGATAAATTAGGAACTATAAAACAAAAGCCATGCCAAAGACACAAGTCTATCAGAGACAGCAGGATTGAACTATATATCATGAAAGCACTAATCACAATAATTATAATATTTGACAAAGGAAACTTTAAGATAAAAATATTACTAGCCACAAAGTGATCATTTCCAGCGATCAATGAGTCAAAACATTTTAAAAAATAGAAAAATTATAAACACATTCACCCCTAATACCACAGTCTCAAAATATGCAAAGCAAAAACTAATAGAATTGGAAGACCCAAACAGTTTTATAGAAATAGACCAGACTATGCCTTCAATAGCTTATGAGGCAATTAAGTAAGAAAAAATCATGAAGGAAAGAAAAGATTGAAATGTCTCTTCACTCATCCCACACTATTGACCCAAGCCTTCTCAACCAAACAGGGGTCTTCCTCTAGGTGTGAAGGTATGAATGACATTCTATGACTATAGGAAGACTGGACTAGTGAATACTGTGGCCTCTGACTACGCTGCAGCTAGAATAGACATGAACTGCGAATGGCCACAATTCCAAAGTAAAATGCCACACTTCAGAATAACTCCCAAGTCACAAAAAGAAACCATGAGAGAAATTAGAAGAAATTTTAAATGCATGTAAAAGACTCACAATATATGAAATTTTACGGAGTGCTTAGGAAGAAATCCATACCTTTAAACAAAAGAAAAATAGAAAGAAGAAAAATAGAGAAATCAATAAAGCAAAAGGTAATGTTTTAAAATATCACAAGCTTGATAAACTTTTGGCCAGATGAGAGACAGAGAAACACAAACAAATTCTACAACAGAAATAGAAAAGGAGACATCACTACCAGTCAAACAGAAATTTGGTGGATCATAAGTTCTATAAGGAGAGCCAAGGGCAGTGGGGCAGGCTAGCCATCACACAACCAAGAGGCTGAGGCAGTGAGTTTGGGACTAGCCTGAGCTGCATAGCAAGACTTTGGAAAGAAAATGGGGAGAAGAAAGGATGAGTGTTCTATAAATAGTTTTAATGTTTATGAACTAAACAACTTAAGACAAACAGGTAGATTTCTGGAAATACTCAAGGTGTCCAAGTTGACTCAAGATGACAATTAATAAAGAAATTGACAATTCAGAATCTTTCCACAATGGCAAGCCAGGCTCACGTGGCTTCCTTGATGGATTCTGGTAAATATCTAATTTACCTAATGACACCTGCAGCTACTCAGGGAACATTCCCTTCACTGCCTGATGCAGGAAAACCAGAGAAGAAAAACATTTGCTAAATGAATGCAAAGGTCCTTGAAAAAATACTGCAAACTCAATGTTTCATCAGAAGGACTCTGCTCAATGAGAATTATCTAGGAATAAGGCTGTTCAACTCTGGAGCATTAACTAATATAACATCACACAAAGAAAAAATAGCTATCTCAAAGAAAAGGTGTTTGGAAAATTCAGTACCATGAATGTAAAAATCTTTTAATTTAATCTACAAAGAGAACTCCTAAGCCTGGTTTAGGTCAGCTGGTAGCAGAAGGGGACTGTGTCACACTGGGCATAGCCTGAGCATATAAGAGACCTCAAAGCCCACCCCCACAGTGACACACTTCCTCCAACAAGGCCACACCTCCTAATAGTGCCACTCCCTATGGACCAAGCAATCACATACATGAGTCCATAGGGCTATGCCTATTCAAACCACCACAGAAAGATTTTGTTTGTTTGTTTGAGGCCAGCAAGATGGCTCAGTGGGTAATGGAGTCTGCCATGAAGTCTGATAAACTGAATTCAATCCTTGGAACCTATATGGTAAGAAAAAAGAACTATAATACCACACACACACACACACACACATACACAAACACACAAGACAGAAACACAGGCAAACACTGACAACAGAGTAAAGACACTAACACCCTTAGTCATTAAAAAAATCCCCACATTCATCAAAGTAACTAGGAAAGAAGGGACTTCAAGTTTTGTGTTGCAGCTCAATAATAAAACACTTCTATGAAGCCCTGTTTTCAATCCCCAGCCCTGCTAAAATAAAGTAAGGAGATGTCATACATGGTCAATGTAATGTGTGATGTGTAATAGCATGACCACTCAGGGGGCATAACAGTTTTAGAAAGTTCACATGAATGTCTCACCACACAGTATTTTGGACCCAGTGTTAGGGTTTTACTGCTGTGAACAGACACCATGACCAAGGCAACTCTTATGAAGGACATTTAATTGGGGCTGGCTTACAGGTTCTGAGGTTCAGTCCATTATCATCAAGGTGGAAGCATGGCAGCATCAAGGCAGGCATGGTGCAGGCAGAGCTGAGAGTTCTACATCTTCATCTGAAGACTGCTAGCAGAATACTGGCTTCTAGGCAGCTAGGATTAGGGTCTTAAAGCCCACACCCACAGTGACACACCTACTCCAACAGGGCCACACGTCCTAAAAGTGCCACTCCCTGGGTCAAGCATATACAAACCATCACAGACCCTATTTAACTATCTGCAAAATGGGGTGACATTAAAAGTCTGTGAGAGGGGTGTGATAAACCAGCCATGCACATTTGAACTGTAGGTGAGGGTCCTTTCAGTCATTCTCCCCCGCTCTGAAAGACAGGCAGTGTCATCAAGCAGCACCCGAGGATGGTACAGCCCAGCCTGACATGGTGACATACCGGGTACCACCTAAAACTGACTGAGGCAGCAGGGATGCACCTCCCAAATATCTTTTCCCAAGTGAAAGCAAACCAGACAGAAAATCCCCACAGTGCATGTATGGTTCCATTTATTTGGAATTTATAGGACACAGCAAGTAATGCGGTATTGCCCAGGGCCAGGGTGGGAACAGCGGCTGCTTGTAAATGAGATAGGGGTAGAATACGAGGTTCTCTTAAGCAGGACCATGGGGTGGCTGCACACAGTTATAACTGGCCAAAAAAATCACTGAAGGGCAGGCTTTAAGTGGATGGACTTTATGGTGTGTAAGTTATGCCTCAATAAAGCTTTCTTTTTTAAAGACAGTAATGTGCTTCCACGTTGGCTGTCATTCCTTGTGACTCTACCCCATGTTGGACAGAGTGGAATGACTGTACCTATAGCTGCTGGTGCCCGAAAGGTCAGCATGTCCCAGCCTTCCTGCAGCCCCCACCTCTGTTAGTAGCATCCCATTCTACAGATGAGAAAAGTAAGGCTCTGAGACACTATGTACACTGTGCCAGGTCCCACCAATTGTCAAAGTCTCACCTTGAACTCCATAGCTTTCAGCCACCCCATCCTCATCCTCATGCACTGGCCTCCAAATCTAAGGGCCTCAGCTTCTCCAGATCTGAGCCAGCTTGTCTCAGAAGCCTCATCTGGGACCACTCTGTCATAGCCCCGTCCTGCTCCTTGGATCCCTGGGGTGGTCCTCAGTCCCCTCACCCCAGGATAGCTCTTCTCTGACTTCAGCTTCCTCAGCTCCCAGACAGCCTGGTCCCTTGTTCAGAGGTACCTACCCTCTGAGGGTCATCTTAATCATTGGCTATTGACACACCTGTCTTACACATCCACTTCAATCCTGAGAACCACTCCAAGAAATTGTGTTCAATAATGTGCCCATCACAAAGATGTGTCCCCACTTAGACCCTAAGAAGCTGTGGATATAACATTATCTGGAAGCAGGGTCCTTGCGAGTAGGGATATGCTAAGGATCTCAAGGTTAAACTCAAGCAGTCTGGTTCAGAGTGGATCCTAAACCCCTGACATGACAGGGCCTTAAACATAGGAAACATAGGAAGCATAGGAAAGAGAGCTAGAGAGATGGCTCAGTGGGTTAAAGCACTTGCCTCACACACCTGAAGACCTGAGTTCGAATCCCCAGAACCTATGTGAAACCCAGTGTGGAAGCACGTGCCTGAAATCCTCATGCTGTCTTAGTCATAGTTCTATTGCTGTGAAGAGGCATCATGACCACAGCAACCTGTATAAACGGGGTGGCTTACAGTTTGAAGCTTTAGTGCATTATCATCATGGTGGGAAGGATGGCAGTATCCATGGCAGACATGGTGCTGGAGGACCTGAGAGTTCTACACCCAGATCCACAGGCAGCAGAAAGCAGCAAGCCACTGGCCCTGGCCCACTTTCTCCAACAAGGCCACGCCTCCTGGTTCTTCTCAAGTAGTGCCGCACCCTAATGACTAAATGTTCAACTACATGAGCATATGGGGCCATTCATATTTAAACCTCATCATGCTCCTACAGCAAGAAGGCTATGAGGATAGTAGAGCCCCTGAACCTGCAGATGCAAACAGCAAAGAGATGAGAGCTCTGGACCAATATTTGGGTTGGCCTCAAAGCTCTGCATTTGTGCTTTCACAAGCAAATGCATACATGCATGTATCTCATACATCATATATGCAGAAAGAGAGGGAAGGAAAGAGAGAGAGAGACATCGGTCTCTTCAGACTCCCTCACAGATGCCGAAGGAGTCAGCCTGCCCACCCTTTGACCTTGACCTTGTACTTGTAGCCTTCTCTCCTGTGACAGAACACTGTGGTCATTTGTAAAGGCAGCCACAGGATAGGAAGGTAGGGCCCCACACCCCAGCAATGACTCAGCCTCAGCCAGTTCTATTCAGAGGAACCAGATTCGTTTGGGCCCAAGCCTCAGCAAGTCTTCAAGTTATCAGCTAGAGCACCCTCCCTGAGGCCAGTAGGCATACAGGGCAAGTGATTTTATTCTTTCTGAAGACTCAGATGTGACACAGTGGCCCAAGGGCCATACCTGCCAGATCTCTGCCTCCATTTCCTTGTGGTAAGCTCTCTGCTGCTTTTCTCAAGAGGCTCCTGTCACCAGAGCCAGCAGAGGTCTCCTGCATGAACCAACTACAGCAATCAGAATGACAGGAAACAGGGGAGGTGGCATCCTCCCACACAGGGTGACTCAGGATGGATGGGAGCTGCCAGTCAATTCCTGCTCCTATGGTGTGCAGAGTCTGTGGAAAGGCACATAGGACCCATGGAGGCAGCTTGTTACGTTCATCAAAAGGAGCTGAGGACTGTGGGTCTAAACTGGCTTCCCTCCATATCTAAGAAGTTCACACACACACAGCTAGAAGGAAGCACATTTTCAGGGCCAGCCAAATAGAAGACCAGGTTCAGGGAAGAGTGTCTCGTGGTGGGATTCCCTAACAGAGTTCCATGACAGCAGGACATAGCAACCTCCCTTGTGACTTCATCACAGCACCATTGTGATGGGTGACTTTGTGTCCATGTGACAGTGAAAGTCATGCAGCTGGTTCAGCATGGCTCCTGAGGTGTCTGTGGTAACATTGCTGGGTGAGAATCATATATGAAAGGGTGGACTGGTTACAGCCACACATACTCCAGGGTGGCATCCCAGGAACCAGGGTCTGGATAGAGTGGGTGGAGCAGGAAGGGACGATCATCCCTGCCACCTGTTTGGCTAAGATGTCACTGTCTCCTGCCCTTGGCACTCACTCCCACCACTCAAGTCTTCAGACCCAGGCTGGGGTCTACACCAGCCACTCCCTGCTCTCAGGATGTCACACATACCACAGACTCTTCCAGTGCTCCAGCTTGCAAATGGAGTATCATGGGGCTACATGACAGCTGTAATTGAATGAGCAGATTCCTGTAATAAATACCATTCTTGAATTGATAAGTAGATAGATAGATGATAGATAGAGCCGAGCAGTGGTGGCGCAACACCTTTAATCCCAGCACTTGGGAGTCAGTGTCGGGTGGATTTCTGATTTCGAGGCCAGCCTGGTCCACAGAGTGAGTTCCAGGACAGCCAGGAAGGACCACACAGAGAAACACTGTCTCGAAAAACCAATAATAATAATAATAATAATAATAATAATAATAATAACAATAATAATAAATAAAAGTAGGGAAGTGAAGTTTTAAAAAAGATGATTGATTGATTGATTGATGACAGGTAGATGATTAATTGAAAATGAATAGGTGATAGATAAATGATACGTAGATGATAGTAGGTAAATTGATAGCCAGATGATAATTGAAAATCAATAGTTAGGTGATAGATAAATGATACATAGATGATGGGTAGATAAGCTGGTAGACAAAAGACAGTGATGATGAAGGTAGATATATAAGAATGGAGAGGTGAGTGATGGGTTGGCTGGCAAATGGTGGATGGAAGGACGGACGGACAGACAAACATACTAACTGTTGCCTCTCACAGCTCTGACTGGGGAGAGCCCCACTCGGATTCCTCTTAGGGAAGTGGGCTCATGCCACAGGAGCCACTAGAGTTGCGGCACCTGCTTCAGGCACCAAGCAGGCCTGAAGCAGGTGTCCCTGTCCCCCACTGCCCACTGTCCTTACTCCTCACACTGTTCAAACACTTTATGGGGTGCGACAGGAAGGGCTTTGTAGGACAAAGAATGAAGAGTCATAGAGCAACCAAGTGCCTGCCAACAGGTGAATGTGGACCAAAATGTGTTCCACATCCACTGTGAAATGTCACTAGCCTTGCAAAGGAAGGAGGGTCTGGTAAAGCTTGGAGACCTTACTCTCTCGAGCGTAAGCCAGTCACCAAAGGATAACTTCTGTAAGCTTCCCTTCTCAGGAGACAAAAATCAGACTCGGAGAAGAAAATGGTGGCTGCCAGGGGCTGGAGAGGGGCTCTGAGTTGCTGTCATGCTGACCTTAGGAGCTACAGAGATAGAAGGTGGTGATGTCACACAGCCGTGTGACTCTGCCTGATGACACTGGACCACCTGCTGGAAAATGGTTGCATGGTTGGACGGAACGTTTTATGGTGTGTATATTTGAATTATGATTTGTGGGTTGTTTGTTTGAGACAGTCTCACTATGTAGTTCCAGACTGGCCTGAACTCCCAATCCTAACTCGGCATCTCAGCTGTCACTTCACCTGGCCTTCCTCCTCATGCTTTTAAACCATCAGTTTGCCCTTACAGACTTTACAACTCTTCCTTGCCAGCTCCAGCATGTTTCAAGGCTGGGAGAGTGTATCAGGCAGAATCTTCCCTGAGCAACAACTGAGGGGAGGACAATTTTGTTCCACCTCTTGTTTTCAGAGGTCTCAGATGTTGGCCCCATCACTTGGGCCTGTGGTGAAAAGGATATCACAGCTGAAGAAACAAACACCAGGGCAGGGAAACAGAACAGCTTGCCTTGTATCATCGGGAGACTGAGGGATAACAGGAAGGAGCCAGAGCAAGATACACCCACAAAGACACACCCCTAGCCAGGTACCTACTTCCTCCAACCAGGCCCCACCTTCCACAGTTCTACCTCCTCCAATAGCCAACTTAGATGTTGAAGTCATCCACAGACATTGGAAACATTTTTCCCCCGACCCCCTTTGGCTTTTATTAAGACAGAGTATCGTTATGTCTCTTTTGCTGTCCCGGAACTCACTCTGAAGACAAGGCTGGCCTTGAACTCACAGAGATCTGCCTGCTTCTGCCTCCTGAGTATTGAGTTTAAAGGCATGTTTCTGCCTGGCTCGGATACACCTTCACAGAGGAGCCCAGAAATGTACTTCACTACACCCCCAGGTGTCTTACAACCACAATCCAATCAAGTTGACAATATCAATGATCCCAAAGGCTGATTCATCAGGAACATCTGCCAGGAGCTCCCAGTTAGAGACCAAGGTTTAGTGGGAAACCTGATTCATTAGCAATGTCTGCCATGGGCTCGGGAACATCAACAGCCATGTGGCATGGCTCACCATGACTTAGTCTTCCGTGGACACGTGACCTTAATGCAAGGCTAGCGGAAGGCATGCTGGATGCTGGAACTTTCATGGAGTCCCCAACTGATAATACCAGAATAATTTCCAACTCTAGGTTGAGGTCAGGTCTACCACAGTGCCCTCTGCCACACGCAGAACACCCGATTTGCCGTAAACCAGAAATTTCCTTTCCTCCCTTTTCAGATCAATGAAATGAAATATGGTGTGAAGAGAGGGCAGGATTGTAGAACTCCACAGCCAGCCTGTTTCTCTCTTCCCAGGAGCCTCTGTTCAGTGACCATGCTAAGAGGTGACTGAGCGGGTGATTGAAATACATTTGTACTAAAAATATTTTAAAGGCCCTTCTCTTGATTTATACCCAAAGAAAATATCACCAAGGAGAATGAGTTTTCAACTCAAGTAGCTCTTATTCCTGATCTAACTAAATTAGCCCCTTTGAACCAGTGGTTTTGCTCTGATGCCTGTAATAAAAATAACAATAATGTGCATTTAGAGGGCGGTTTAGCCTCTCCAAAGCACAGGCCTTTCGTGCCGTACAATTCCCCTCATCCATGCTGGTGATCAGTGTGACAGGGCCAGGGGAGGGGGAGCTGGGGTCTTGGGTTTCCCAGAGGCTGCTTGCATCCAGCCAAATCGGCACAGCTTTCAAATGTGAATGAAGGCTTATTTCATACGCTTCAGAGATGGAGAGAGAGACAAGACAAACAGGTTAGAAGGGTCTTCTGCTGCTGCAGACTGAACAGGTGTCTGCTGACTCACACCCGGAAGCCAAACCTACAAGAAGATGGCATCTGGAGGTAGGGCTGTTGGACAGGGTGAGATGAGCTCATGAAGGTAGAGCCCCCATCCAGGGATTAGTTCCCTTATAAGAAGAGACACCAAGCTGCCCTTCCAGAAGACCAGAGTTCAGTTCCCAGAGAGTTCAATTCCCAGCACATACACTGGGCTGCTCACAACTTCCCATAACTCTCGCTCCACCTCTGGCCTCTGTGGACATCTGCACTCATACACACAGACATGTACACTAACACATAACTACAAATAGAGTAAAATAATGTTTTAGGGGCTGGAAAGATGGCTCAGTGGTTAAGAACATTGACTGTTCTTCTAAAGGCTCTGAGTTCAATTTCCAGCAACCACATGGTGGTTCACAACTATCTGTAATGGGGGTCTGATGCTCTCTTCTGGTGTGTCTGAAGACAGTGTACTCATGGTCATAAAATAATAAATCTTTTTTTTAAATGTTTTAAAGAGACGCCAAACAACATCCCCTCTTTCTCACACCTTCCCTTTCTCCTCCCCCCCCCCGTTCTTCCTTCCTCTTTCTCCCTCTCTCTTCATCTCTCCCTGAAGGCAGCTACCTGTAAGCCCATGAGAGAGCCTTCACCAGCACCCACCCACATTGGTACCCTGGTCTCAGCCTTCAGCTTCCAGAGTGCTGAGAAATAGATGCTGTCTTAGCCCCATTGGTAGTAATAAATTACACCACAAACCAGTTGTGCAGATGAAACACACAGGCTCAGCTCCGCCCTAACATCTGCCTTGGGAATCCTTTGCTTAACAGAAGAACACTGCCCTTTGTCTGGACTATGGGACAAACTGGCTCTCAGACCCACCATGTCTCTCAGACCATCATGCGTCCCACCTTGGTTTGGGAGCTATGCTCATGTTCATGTTTCCTTGGCACTAGCTTGCATTCCTTCTTGCTCATCTCTTAAAACTGATGTTCATTTTTCCAGGAATTCCTCCCTGATATCTACTCTGTGATAGGTGGTGTTCCCCAGTCCTACTGTAGCTTCACACAGGCCCTGTCATTCCACTGTTCCTACATGTGTGCTTGTCCATCTTTGCAGACTGCAGCTCCCCGACATAGCCTGAATACTGCCCCCACTTTGTGGCCACACAGACAGCATGGCAGGTGCTTGTAGAAATAAGTTCAGAGTGGTTTGGCTGGTCCTCACCTGCAAGTTCAGTATCATTGCAGACTCATCACAAATGGGAACAGACCATCTCCAGAGGGCTTTTTTAGGGGTTGGTATTCAGGAAACCTATACCTGGCATCAGTTCCCAACTTCCACTACCCCATAACCTGCCCAAAGACAGAACTGCCCCTGAACACTGTCCTACATACTCAGGGGAGTTTACTGGCTATGTCTGTGGGGGGATTATATTAGTGATATTAATTGATGTAGGAAGACCCAGCCCACTGTGGGTGACACTATTCCCTAAGCAGGAGATTTTGAGCTGTATGAGAGTGTATATAAGGTGAGCTGAGCCCTACATACATTCATTCTCTGTTCTTGACTAGGGATGTGACCTGCTGTTTCACAGTCTTGCTGCTTTGACTTCCCTATAATAATGCACTGTAACCAGGAATGTGAGCCACATGAGCCCCTTCTCTCCTGAATTGCTTTTGGATGCCTAATCATGCATCAGATCTGAGACTGAACTTGGCCTATGCAACTCTGGACCCAGCACTCACATTTACATGAGGTCGAGACATATAGGCAAATTGGTAAGAGAGTGAGAATGTCTTGGTTGGGGTTTCTATTGCTGTGAAGAGACACCATGACCACTGTGACTCCTATAAAGAGCAACATTTAATCAAGGCTGGTTTACAGTTCAGAGGTTTAGTGCATTATCATCATGGTGGGAAACATGGCAGCATGCAGGCAGACATGGTGCTGGAGAAGGAGCTGAGAGTGCTACATCTGGATCTTAAGGCAGCAGGAAGAGAGTGACTCTAGGCCTGGCCTGAGCTTCTGAGATGTCAAAACCCACCCCAGTGACACACTTCCTCCAACAGGGCCACACCTACTTCAACAAAGCCACATCTCCTAACAGTGCCATTCCCTATAGGTGCATGGAGGCCATTTTCATTCAAACCACCATGGCCTTCAGATCCAACTCTGTGGGGTCCCAAAGGCCAAGGAGGAAACACTAAAAGGAGAGGCACTGCCATGGCTTGCTGTAAGCAGCAAACTGCTTTACTTTCCCCAGGCCAAACCCCCTTACACTGCCAGCATGGTACATTAGGTCATCCACGCTCTGCAGAAGCTACACTGCCACCTCCGGCTACTTCCACACATTTGATTCATGAGTTACAGAGTGATAGATGAAGTCTGGGAGGCAGCCTGATCATACAGCAACACAGCATGAGCCACAGGAGACACCACTAGTCCACTCGGCAAGTGGGTTGTGCTTCCCTAGAGTGTTGCAGGACCCACTGTCCCCAGAGGAATCTGCTCTTGGCTAGAACCTGAACCTCTCTGCCCTGCCTGGCTGCTGCTTCCTAGGTCAGACAGGTGAACTCCGCAGTATTTAAAGGTAAACAAGACACCCGGGAACACATTTCAGCCCCTGGTAAAATCATGAACTTCAGCCAGGCTAGTTTTGTGCCACAGACCTCCCCCCCACCCCCGACTTGGCTCTCCCCAAAGTTCCAGTAGCTTGCAGTCCAGAGGTAAGTCCCTCTGCAGATGAGGGGCTCAAACAGCCTGTTCCAGTCTATTAAAGTTAGACCTTTGCAGCTTCCATGTGCATCTTAAGATGAAGCAGTGTGGTGAGATGCCTTCCCAGGAGGATGCCGCATCCTTGCCAGAGTGGCAGGACAGTGGCAGGCTGAAGGACCCGCAATCACTGTTTCTTACCTCCTCTTCCGTATGTGTGATGGTTTGAATGAGAATATAGGGAGTGGCACTGTTAGGGGCTGACATAGGTGTGGCCTTGTTGGAGGAAGTGTGAGGGGGGCGGTGTTCCTGAGATCTCAGAAGCTCAAGCCAGGCCCAGGGTCTGTCTGTCTCTCTCTCTCTCTCTCTCTCTCTCTCTCTCTCTCTCTCTCTCTCTGTCTCTGTCTCTCTGTCTCTCTCCATGCTGCCTGCAGGTCCAGATGTAGAACTCTCAGCTCTTTCTCTCCAGCGCCATGTCTGCCTACATGCTGCCATGCTTCCCACCATGACCATAATGAACTAAACCTTTGAACTCTAAGCCAGTCCCAAAGACATGGTTTCCTTTAAAAGAGTCACTGTGGTCATGGTGTCTCAGAGCAATAGAACACTGACTAAGACACTACAAGCAGCTGCTCACACTGCCAAGTCTATCTGCTTCAGCCCCCTCTGCCACAGCACCTGCCCACAGTCTGCCCTGTCTTCTCCACTCCTGGACATCTACTTCCTGATACTTCTTGGGTCTTCATTTCCTTCTAAGGGCTCCCATGCCCCACAGAACATTTGGTCCCCAGTTAGTGGCACTGTTTGTGGAGGTTCAGGTGATGCAGCCTTTCTGAAGGAAGTATATCAGTAGGAACAAGCTTTGAGACTAAAACCTCAGGCTGCTTCTAGCTTGCTCTCTCTGCTCCTTGCTGATAGTCCAAAATGGAAGCTCTCAGATCCTGCTTTAGACACCATGCCAACCCTTCTGCCATGCCTCTCTACCGTGAGGAACTCTGAGCCCAAATAAACTCTGTCTTCTTTAGTTCCCTCAGCCATGCTTTTCCTCACTTCTGTATCCTTTCTGGGCTCTGCTTGCCCACCCCTCCCATCTCCTTCATTCTCTTTTCTAAGTGCCTATAAATCAAAAGCAAGTCGGTCCTAGCTGGAGGCTTGCTGTTTCAAAAGTCACCACTGATTAAGTCTGTCCTCAGGGTTGGCTGGGCTCTGCCCATTCTGCCCACCTCTTACCCAGAGACGTCAGGTCATGCTGTGGTTTAAATGTGTCCTAAAGGTGCGGTGTTCCAAGACCCCGCTGCCAAAGCTAGGATGTGAAAGCCACGAGCTCTGCCTGAGGGATAGCTTTGCTACCGAAAGGTTGTCCTCTTGCTCTGCTACATGGACGTGTTTGCCATTCTGCTCTCTACTCAGGGTGAAGCTACCTACATTCAGGTCTTCACCAGACATCTGCCTCTCACCAAATGTCGTCAGATCCTTGACCTCAGACTGCCTAAGCCTCCAGAACAGTGAGAAATGAAGTTGTTCTTTATAACTCGTCTTGCCTCGGGCAGTATGTCATAGCAACTCCAAATAGACCCAGTAATGACATGCTCAGTCTATATTCAGGGCACAGCCTCCGACACCCCTGAAGTCTAGCTCTGTTCCTACAGGCCCTGATGCCCTCAGTACACCTACCTGAGTCTCAGGAAACGTGTAACAGCCCCGTCCCACCCCCACTAGCCACACCTCCCCGACCCTTCACTCTGCAACAGGTAAAGCATTTGCTATGTAGACTGACAACCTGAGTTTGATCCCTGGCACTTATGTGTTGGAAGGGAAGAACCAACTCCCACAAGTTGTCCTCTGACTCTACAACTTACACCGGCATGTGTCCTAAGAAGCCCCACCTTCTAGGAAACAGAAGTCCCCCTCTGCTCACTTTGTGCAGGCTGAGGTCAGTCCTAAGGTGGATAGTTGGGCCTTTCTGTGCTAACTGTGGAAAAGCTGAGAGAGAGCCCCACCCCACTTCTGTTAGCTACTAGCAATAGGCCCAGTGACCACACACTTCTATGTGGTAAAGCCCACAGCCACCGTTGATTAGCCACAAAGCACAGATTCTAGCCAACTCTTTCCTATTCATAGCTTAATTCACACTAAGCCTGAGGGCTGGAACAGGTACTATCACCAGGAAACCAGGCCCTAGGACCTCCAAGTGGCTTCCTCACCCAGAGTGACACAGCCAGTTATTGGAAAAGGAAAGCTGCTGGGCCCCTGACCCTTCCTTCTGCTACCTGGGAACTCACACCCAGCAACATGTAAGCAGGGGTGTGCAGCCAGAGCACCCAGGTGTCCTCCTAATCAGCCCTCAGTCTTCCTTCTTCCAAATGTGGCTTCTGTCCCAGGTGAGTCAGCTGGGTTCCTGGAACTTAGAAATGAGGCCAGGTGACCCCGGCATAGAGAAGCTTCTTCCTTCCACAAGCATTCAGATGAAAACTGTGGCTTGGCTCAGGCATGTCTCTCTCTCTCTCTGTGAATGATGAATCATCTCCCCTGACCTGCCTGAGAGACAGAAGCAAGGTGAGACTACAGGCCTGGGAGTTCTAGAAGTCTCTAGATACAGTTAGAAGCCCACGCATGGGGAAAGCTGTAGCCTAACCAGAAACAGTGTCAGCTCAATGCATTCCAAGAGGCAGTGTGTTAGACTGTCCTCTCCACCTGCATGGGGTGCTGGGAGCACCTGCATTTAGAAAGGAAAACACCCCAGAGAGGCCAGTCCTGGGGAATCTCAGCTGCTGGAGGTAGTGCTGGCTGTGAATCTGGCCATTTGCTTTCAGCCCAGTCTCTGGGATAGGGTTAGGGGATAACTCAGGCCTTTAATAACTGAGCTCTCTAATGCCAAGACCCTGGACCCCAAACCACTTTTATCAAAGAAAGCCAAGCCTGAAACTGGGTAGATGTGGCTGACTGGATCCAGAACACCGCACTGTATGATGAGAGTAATTAATAAGAACTTTTAAAATGGCAAGGCTTTCTGATGGGCCGGCTCCTCAAAATCATTAATATAAAGAAAGGACAGTAGCAATGGTGGATTACCACACTTTGGGAGAAAGGGGACAGAATCCAGCATTGGCCAGGTGAGAAAGGGGATCTGGACTACCTGCCGAGCATGGCTACTACTAAAGTAGACAAAATAATGCCGTTCTGAGGTCATCTGGACCAGCCGGGAGCTCACTGAACCACCCAGAGGGAAAGTAACCTAGCCCCAGGACAAGCTGAGGAAACCACCCAGCCAGTACTGTAACCAAGCCACAGCTACAAACTGACCTCCTCTGCTGAGTCCTATGTTCTAAGAAGACACAGTAATGGCTCTTTGGGATCGTTTCACAGGCTGGGTGAGATTATGAGACCCATGATGTGGGTGGGCTTCATTCAATTAGGCAAAGGCCTTGACACAATTAGAAAACCCGGTCCCTGAGCAAGAAGGGGTTCCCCAGCTCCCTCAGCTCTGTCCACTGCAGGTGTAGGCTCATACCTCCACTCCTGTGGAAGTCAGCACCTTTTAATAAATCTTCCCCACAGGTCTACACATACAAGGCTCTCTCCATCTGCAGATTGCTGCATGATATGACTGGCCATGTGGACATCATCCTGAGGAATTGCAGCAAAGTACTGAGGAGGGAATCATTATGATACCTTTGCCTGACTTAAGCAAGCAAGACTGTGTGGTGTGGTGTGGTGTGGTGTGTGTGTGTATGTTGTGTGTATGTGTGACTATCATGTGTACCTGTAGATACACCACATATGGTGTTCTATTTGTGCCACAGGAATCTCTACCCCTAGGTATGATTTTTGCTGTTTCAGTTACCCATAGTCAACTGGCTTTGAAAATATTGAGTGGAAAATTCCAAAAATAAGCACAGTATTTTCAAATACACCACATAACTGTCACTGTAATAGGATACAATTATAATGAGTTATCATTTTCCTACTGTGCCTAACACATAAGCTAAACTTCATCACAAGAGCATATGTCTAGGAAAACAGTGTGTCTGTACACACATGTAATGTACATGCATGCCGTCCTCACATGAGACTGCAAGCAATAATTCCACATGTCACTGAGAGCCTTGAGCGTGAACCTGCAATGAGGGGGCCTCTGTGTGTCTGTGGTGAGTGAGCTCCACATCCTCTCTAAATGTATGTGAGCGCGTGTACATAGCATATATGCTAACAACTTCCAGATCAACAGTGATACACGGGTTTATGCTGAGGTTTGTTGTGTTTATTTGTGTGTGTGTGTGTGTGTGTCTGTGAGAGAGAGAGAGAGAGAGAGAGAGAGAGAGAGAGAGAGAGAGAAGGGGCATGTAGAGGTTGGAGGTCAGCTTCATGGGCTCAGTCCTTTCCTTCCAGCTTTGCAGGGGTTGAACTGAACTCAGGCTGTCAGCCTTGGGCAGTAAATGCTTTACCTGCTGAGCCATCTTACCAGCACGCTGTTCTAGCCTTTCAACCTGCCTATAGGTTTTTTGATCTTTTCAGGCTTTTGTGGGCAGGGGGTTTTTGGGTTTTGGGGGGTTTTTTTGTTTTTGTTTTGTTTGTTTGTTTGCTTTGCTTGCTTGTTTTTTGTTTGTTTGTTTGCTTTGAGACAGGGTTTCACTATGTAGCTCCAGCTAGCCCCAAACTCACTATGTAGACCTGGTTGGCCTTGAAGTCACAGAGAACCATCTGTCTTAGTCTGTACCATGTTGGGATTAAAGGCACGCACCACCACATCTGGCTAGGGATGCTTTTTGATACCCTCTTCCTATGACTTTTGTGATCACATCCAGACTCAGAGCCTGTTTTGGGGGCTGTTGGGGGCTGAGGAACCATTAAGCTGAACACCACATTCCCACCCTGATTCTGGACCAGTTGAGAACTGAGATGAGGAGCTGGTACCCTCTGCTGTGTGATCAGTGCATGAAGGGATGGCCCCAAATGACAACCACTGGCACATGATCACTAGGTGAAGAGATGGCCCTGAATCCCTGAATGGCAGCTGTTAGAACTTGGTCACTCGGAAGAGAGATGGCCCCATGTAACAGTGTCTAAGGGAAGCCTGAGTCAACCATGTCTATTGTCCTCCTTGTCACTCATCCAGAGAATGGGAAGAAGAATGGCCCAGACCATCCCAAGCTCAACGTTAGTATCAGGATACACGGAGCAAAGGGAATCACCCAGCCATCAGGTTAGCCTCTACAAATGAGTAGGGGACAGGACAGGGACCAGGGCAGAGCAAGAGCTTCACAGATAGTCCCAGCTCCTCCAAACCACATCAGCAAATCCTCCTGAGGTCTGCCCTTGAGCTTCCAGGACCTCAGAGGCTGTAGGACCCTGCACCTTCCTGGTTACCCCCTGGCTCCTTGCAGACTGGAGAGTCTCATCTAAACTGTAGCCTCAGAGACCCATCCTTCGGGGTTCTCTGCTCCCCTAGCCCACTGGAAACTTATAGCCAAGGAGAGCCATGCTACAGAATCAACTCCAGACCTGATTGCAGCTTGTGTCACAGTCAAGGGAGTCCCTACACCTACCAGCTGGGAGTTTAAAGGTTGCTAATATTCAGTGCTGGCCAAGTGGAGACATGAGAATTTTTACAGCTTGTTCCTAACCGGCATGGCCTCTGGGAGGTACTTTAGCAATCTCTGTGGAAGCTGTAAAGATGTGACTTTGTCAACCTAGCAAAACCACAGCCAGAAACATACTGAAGACTGGCAGGGTCCGTGTGGACAGGGAGAGGATGCCAGGCTAGCTGAAGACTGGGAAACCCAGAATGTCCTCAACAACATAAGCAGATGGCAGGAGGGAGGCTGCCTGAAAGACACTGGAGAACGAGTAAACCCAGAAAAGCAAAAGCCTCTCATACGGAACGAGAGAAGTGGTGAAAATACCAGGTCATGCTCATTCTATACAGGAGGCATGGGAAGACATATAATGTAGCTACCCAAAAAACTCTCCAGACCCCCAAGATCCAGGGAAAGACCCTGCTGGGAGGAGCTGGGTGCACTGAGCTCTCTCTCCTCCACCCTGGGTCTCTTAAGAAAACCATGCACACTCAGGTTAACTTTTAATAACCTGGCTAAGCCAGGAGCCCTTGGCAGATGCCTCACAGGCTGGCTCAGGTAAATGAGTTCCTTATCACAACAGGTGACACAGGGGAGGCTCTATGTACAGAGGGACTGCAGCACATCTGAGTATGGCTGCCCTCTGAACTCTATTCCCACAGACCAGCCCCTTATTGATGCATGGTCCACGGATGTATCTGCAGGATCCATGGTCTTCACAGCCACCCCAAACAAGGCAAACATTGCTGGGCTCTGAGGTTAGATGTAGGAACTTAGAGCTCACAGGATAGCATTTGGTAAGTTTGAATGACAGATGTGACAGAGGAAAGGGGACAAGTAGACAGCTGGGCCCCCACATATACTAGGCAAGAAGACTAGACTCTAGGGTTTTACAGGCCTGACTTAAACCACAGTTCCAGGGCAGGAATGGTGGCACAAACCTTCATCCCAGTACATGGCAGAATCGTGAGTTCAAATCCAGCCTCAGTTTCATAATGAAACACCACATCCAACAGACAAGCAAGCGCTCCTGAGTGCCTGCTGATACCAGCTGTAAGACCTCAGCCCAGTCACAGACCCTCTGCACCTCTATGTTCCTATCCAAAAGAGGAGGCTATAGAGAGGGTTAGCAAGATGTGACTGATAGGTGTGTACTTAGCTCAGTGCCAGGCTGACAGGAAGAGGCAAAGAAGCAGCAACCCACCGCCACCATCACCATTGCAGACATTTATTTTAGGCTGAACTAAGACGAAAAAAGAGTGGAAGTAGCCCTCAAGGCAAGGGTA
Organism: Rhynchomys soricoides; assembly: GCA_019843965.1. Lineage (NCBI taxonomy): Eukaryota > Metazoa > Chordata > Mammalia > Rodentia > Muridae > Rhynchomys > Rhynchomys soricoides. The sequence continues at coordinate 3,957,588 of JADRCH010000051.1, read as the reverse complement.
GGTCAACATACCAGAGATCATAGAGCTAGACCAGACTGGAGCAAGGGTGTAAACAAAGGTGGCCAGGCAGTCCCCCAGAGTCAGGCTGAGCATTTGGGCTCTCCCTCCTAGGCACTGCGCTTTCACATGAATTAGGCAGGTCAGATCTGCCTGCGACAGGATTGCTCCCACTGAAGTGTGACAGGTACATGAGTGGGTGAGGCCAGAAAAGAAGAAGATGAGCCCAGGCCCAGATAACAGGTGCCAGACAAAAGCTGGGACCCATCGGTATCTATTATGCAGGTAAGGGCTGACTGGAAGCCATTCCTGCCGGTATCTCTGATCTAGCTGTGCCTACACAGGGCTGTGAGTGGCTCAGAGCTGTGCACAGACAGCTGCTGAAGAGACTTCCTGCTCTGTACTGGATGAGGCACAAGACATGGCCACTCTACCCACACCCGAGGGCAGAGAAACTATCTCCATTTGAGAATCTGCGTTGTTACCCACAGGAGGAAGCAGGGGGTTTGCTCTGAAAGAGCATGATTAATGGCTGGGCTGTGATTTATGAGCGGAAATTAGGAAAAGTAGATCTGAGCAGCCAGAGGCGAACAGTATCAGCCGGAGGAAACGGGCAGGAATGCCCATTTGCGGGAGAGGGGGCAGGGTGACATGGGGCCAAAAAGCCAGAGAAGACTAGTGTCAGCCAGAGGAACCCAGCAGAAGTGCAGGGGAGGAACCCAGGAGGGAGAAATCAGAGAAATTCTGGGACTGGTCTGAACTACAGGGCAAATCCGGGAGAAACGCTCATAAATGAACACATGACTGGAATTTAAGAGGCATCTTTCCAATTTCCAATTTCAGGATGGGATTTCCTGCAGGAGCAGGGTTCCTCAGGGCCACTAACAAATCGATGCCCATGTGACAGTGAGCAGGGGAAGCGAGGCCCTTGAATTCAGGGAAACTTGGCCAAGAGATTCAGGATTCAGGGTGATGGTGCCTGCCTCTCTATCTGTCATGGGCAGCTTTGATCAGGTATCTCCAGAGGGGTGTATGCTGAAGTCTCTTCTTATCCACAGCTTTAGTCTCCCTCTGTCATCTTCGGTCCAGATATCACAAAGAAATTTCTGGAATTAAACATCCATAAGGTTATTTTATGCCCTGTCCTGAGTAGTGGGATAAGAATTCAAGGTGTCCTGTTCTGTCCTACTGTGACAGGATCCATCATTTATCCAGAGTGCCTACCCTGTAGATGCTATCCACTCGCTAGTAACTGTGTGATAATCTCCATGATCATGTGATGTGTGTATGTTGTGCATGTATGTGTCTTTGTGTGTGTGTATGTGTGTATAGTGTGTGTGTGTGAGAGAGAGAGAGAGATGTGGTGTATAATGAGTGTGGTGTGTATGTTGTGCACATATGTTTATGTGTGTATATATATGTATGTGTGTGTAGTGTGTGTATGTATTCAGTTGACCTTTCTTCATTCAATGAGTACAAATCCATGGATTCAACCAAAGATCTAAATGATAAGGGGAAAAATGGCTCAGAGGCTAACAGGCTGAGATGGCTCAGTTTGTAAAGACACTGGCTGCCAAATCTGACAACCTGAGTTTAAGTCTTGAAACCTATGTGCTAGAAGGACAGAACTGACAAGTTGTTATCTGACCGCCACATGCATGTTCTGACTCATGTGTGAGCTCACATACATCCACACACTGAATAAACACACATAGAAGACAAAACTGCATCTATTGAGAAGTTGTCCACGCAGATGCCTTTCTGGTTATGATTCCCAACTCAAGCAGTGCTGCAAATAAGTGTACTGTGCTTATGTCGCTGCAGGGTTTGTGTCCTCTGGAGATGACATCATGTCTGGGAGGGGTGCAAAGCTCTGTGCAAATGTCACACCACCTGTCATAAAGGACCTGAGCACCCACACTGTCCTGGTGTCCTCAGGTCCTGGGGTTCTCAGAAAGAGACAGGGAGATGAACTGCAGAGATTCCCTGTAAGGAGCCAGCCCACACCCCCTGAAGGCTGCAACCCTGAAATGTACAGTTTGGTTATACTCCAGGGAGAAGCTGTGCCCTGGCCCAGATCCCAAGGCCCCAGCTAACAGAGCTTCCTCATGGGGCAATCAGTCTCTCCTCTCTTTGACTGAGCTCCTCTCAGGGTAGAAGTGCTTCTACTCAAATGGAGGCTCAGGAAAGTCAGAGCAAGATGTAGGAAGGAGCTTTCTGGAATTGGACCTGCAGGAAACCTTCTCCCTGAGTGTCAGCAGGGTTGGCTGACAAGACTTGCCCCATCTCCTACTGAACATGGTCAAAAGAGCATTCTCTGTTTTTGTCTGTCTCTATCTCTGTCTCTGTCTTTCTCTGTCTGTATCTCTATCTCTGTCTCTGCCTTTCTGTCTCTGTCTCTGCCTTTCTCTGTCTCTGTCTCTTAGCAGAACAGACCCTAAAGTCCATAACAAGTGCACACTGCCTGCCAAAACCTTGCAACAGTCTGTGAGTCCCCTCAGATACTCAAAGCCCATTTTACAGATAGGTAAACCAGGGCAGGGAGACGAAGTAAGATCCCTGGTGTCACAGACAGTAGATGCAGGTGTCAGGGCTCACCCTGGTCTTCTGTTGGCCTTTCACTGAGAAAGATAGCCCCTCCCCCTGAGAATGTCATTCCCTTTTCCCAGATTCACTACCTAGGACTCTCATCTGCACAGCAGAGATCTAAAAGGGACTGGAGAGAAAGCAACATCTTGCCATTGACCCCAGCCTCCTCCTCCCGAATGAGACACGAATACTAGCTATGGAAACGTGTCAGCTGTTCCTGCCACCAGCTGAGACCTGATAACAGTTTTGTCAACTCTTTCTGTAGGCTTTTTATTTGAATTTTTTGCACCTGTATGATACAATGTGTACACGTCTCCCTTTGTGTTTTTACCATAATTATCTCCTGAAATTAGAGTTTTCATCACCGCCACTTTTTATGAAAACAAAGCCTCTTTCAGTATGGAGCTATGAGAATAAACTCACCACACCCGCCCCAGGAAACGCCTTTCCAATGCTCTCTACCCAGCTCCCAAAGCGGAGCAGCTCCTTCTGAAAGCTCTAGAATTCATCTGAGGGGACTCTGGACAGCTCAAGCACAGCGAGCATGGCTCTGGCAGGCCTTGCCCTTCTCCCCCATGCTCCCCCCCTCACCCCACCTTTCTAAAAACCATTAGATTGCATTCCTAAAGCTAGCCCCAAGGTCTATTCCCTTATTTGGCTGCTTGCTTCCCCTGAGGCTGACTACCAAGATCCAGCTATCAAAGTATTGAAGTCCAGCAATCAAAAGCCCTCTTTGGCTCACCTAATTAACATGCCCAACTAAAATTAAATGCCTCATCTTAACACAAGGTTACCCCTTTTTACATTTATAAACTGCCATTTGCCTATGGGACATGTCTGTCTCCTCTCTATCCAGAAGCAGTCTTTTGTCCTGGGGACAAATACTCCTTCCCCCCCTTTCCTTTGTCCCCTTCTCCTTCTCCCTCATCCTCTATCTCTTGTGTTTGTTCCTTATTCCCTGCCCTTTGTCTCCTTGGGGCAAATAAAACTTCTTTGTACTGAGAACTTGGTCTTGAGGGTCCTGAGCTGATACGTTTCCTTTCAACAGCTGCCTAATGCTGCTGATGGCCTCTATGGCTCTTGGTACCCAAGGGTGGTATTTCATGGTGCCTCCCAGTCTTGCCTTTAGTGTCTGTATTTTTTTCCCTTGACCCCAATTCCCAAAGGCTAACCCCGACAGAGCTGTGCACTGAACACCTGCGTGCATCAGAACAAACTCGTGGCGTCTTTTCCCCAGGTGTGTTGTGTGTGCGCACAGTGAGTGTGGGTGCTCAGCTGTACATACAGACATCCGGGGTCTCTTACTCCATCACTCTTCACCTTACTTTTTTTTTGTCTGTAGTTCATGTGTACAGATGCTTTGCCAATGAATCCCTGGGTGCCATGTGCATACAATGACCATGGAACTCAGAAAAGGGCATCAAATCCTCCTGGAACTGGAACTGCAGACAGTTGTGAGCCAACATGTGGATGTAGGGAACTGAACCCAGGTCCTCAGGAAGAGCAGCTGGTGCTCTTAACCAGTGAGCCATCTCTCCAGCCTGTACTCTATGGTTTGTTTTTGTTGTTGTTGTGGTTATTTTTTATTTTTTTGAAACAAGGTCTCTCACTGAACCTGGAGCTCACTGATTAGGCTAGTCTGGCTGACCAGAAACCTTCAGGTCTCACCTTCTCTGGCTTGAGATTCCAGCAATGGGCTACCAGGCCCAGCCTTCTGTGGGTGCTGGATATGGGGTCTTGGCCTGATGAGTGGCAGACACCTGACCCAGTGAGCCAGCTTGGCAGCTCCAGCTTTTGCTTCCTTTAGTTTGATGAGCAGCAGCTGAGGCTCGCCCTCCCCCAGCCCCTGCCCTCCTCCAGCCATCAAAGCAGTGTGACTGCTGCACAGCTCCCCTGTGATCTCACTTTCCCTACCTAGGACTCCATAAAGAGAGCAGAGAATGACTTTGAGTTTTCAAAGTGCATGTAAACATATAAAATAGAGTTCTGCCGTGCGTTCATTTCCTCAAAATTGCATTAATTCAAACCAAAATAACAAGGGAAATAAAATGAAAGACTCCCCCCCCCCTTTCTGAGGCCCCTAAATGGCTTTTCCAAGAGCTATGTTACCACTCTGCCAGCTTCAGGCGCTTCCCAGGTTTCTCTTCCAGAAAACAAAGTTCAACATGGATCAGAAAAAAGCCTATATATGTATATATTTAAACTTTTTGTTGATTCTTTGAATTTTACATCATGCACTCCAATCCCACCCATCTCCTTCTCCTCACATATCCAAAATATAATAAAATAATAATAACAACAATAATAATAATGAGGAGGAGGAAAAGAAAGAGGAAGAGGAAGGAGAAGAAGAAGAGGAGGAGGAGGAGGACGAGGACGAAGACAAGGAGGACAAGGAGGAGGAGGAGGAGGAGGAGGAGGAGGAGGAGGA